>JANAVB010009399.1:4314350-4675831 GCA_029216955.1 Iris pallida | reverse complement strand
GAATAGTTTGGAAGCAACACGGAATAATCGCAGAAGCACATGAAGTCATCATAGAGGAACTTTGTGATTTCATCGCGAGGAAGCAGCAACTCTGAGTATTCGCGAAAGCAACTTTGATTCACCGCGGAAGCAACCTTGAATAATCGCGGAAGCAATCTTTGAATCATCGCGGAAGCAGCTTAGAATCATCTAGTAGCAACAATGATTTGAAACAAATCGAATAAGAATCCAAGGACGTAAAGTCGTGCTCTGATACCATTATGTCACGCCCCGATCTCGGAGGATCAAAAACTAGCCACTGGGCGTGATGTCGTACAAGTCTAGATTGTACTTGTACAAGGCAAAACCACTACAGTTCCTGGTATTTCTCAGAAAACATCGATAACGCAGCAACAAAACCAAGCAGATAAATGAAGTCACACAGATATAAAGAAATGTATCTCTTTATTGATAATCATAATGGATTACAAGACTTGCAGCGGAATACAGAGTTTACAATTAATTACAAGACTCTTGAATAGCTAACTGAATGTATACACTTGCCCTTTAGGCTACAACTGAATATACCGACTTCTTTACAATGAACTTGCCAATTTGGCTACAATCTCACTGGTACAACTGAGTTCCACTGTTCCATATATTATGTCCCGTATAGCAGAAGACATCATCTTGGAAGAAGAGCTCCTGCACACCCATCCGATTCATCGATGCCAAACACTGATTCACAGGATTTCTTCCAAGCAAACACCTGTAATATTGTCCACAACGTGGGTCAGTACATCATGAATGTACTGGCGAGCGGTGCTGGCCCAACTCACCTAAGAAGACAACACTAAGTAACCATGTTACAGAACATTATTAACAGTGGACTTTCTCGTTACCTTAGGGTCAATTTCATGTTATAGCCGACAAGAAGTAAAGCATGCAAATCTTATAGCCAACATAATTTAAAGCATGCAGTTATCACCCTTTGGTGATTCTTACCCACGGTCGTGTAGCCATCCATGTACATTTATAATACTTACTCTACCTGCACAAGACATTGTTAGGAACAATATCATGATTCAATATAAATATTACCGTTCAGGTGATTCTTACCAACAGCCGACATCCTTTTCTGTATTTGAGTAATAACTTACTCTGCCTGCATAAGACATTGTTAGCACTGGACCTATCTATATGAAGGTCACTGGCGACATGCCATCTTGGACCGACTTACAGGTATACAGCACCCTTGCCAGTGCAGGTAGCTAGCCCCATTGCAAGTCCTGTATACCGTGCTACTACTTCAGCACTGCTACTACTCTGCATTGGTTTCCTCCAGGACGAACCGGGTTCCATGGCCCAGGAATACCGTTCGAGAAACTACCTTGTCGACAAGTTGTCCATGACCATGCAACTATATGCAACTTATCTAAGAAGAAAACATATAATGCATGATAAGGAAAACTAATTAATTCAGCCACCATTCTCATTCATATTGCCATCTTGCCTTGAGCCAACGCTCACATTATCATCTGCCCAATCCAGGGTCTTGGCGTAATCAACATTCTACATCGGCGACGGGATAATAGAATGTTGTTACCCAATCTCTTTTGCCACATCTTTGATACCATACATCTTTTCAACCAAACTCAGTGTACTCACTCCCAATTCCTGGGACTTAGCATCTGTTTATCATATATTCATTCGAATACAAATCAAGCATACTTACTGCCCAGTTTTTTAGATCTTAACATCTGTTTTTGCCATCTATTCATTGAGCCAAAGCTCGATATACTCACCGTCCAAGTATTTGGGACTTTGTCTTCATCTGTCATGTAATTCATCGCAACATCGTACAAGCATACAAATTCATTTAGCCACAACAGTTTACGTTCAGGTAATTATTATCTTTCATTATCTTTCCAAATTCCATGCAAGGTGTTATTGAACAACTCAATAAGAAACATAGCATATTCATCCTTATTTTAAGCATGAAGCTAAAGGATCTTTGAAGGGTTCAACACTACTCACATTTATAGGACGATCCCCGCTACGATCGTATAGCCTTCCAAGCGATCCTTCGTATAATCCCAAGTCCAACAAGGCTTCATCGAACCAACCATCCATCATAAGGCATCTTGCGGGTCGGGGCACTACAGTTACGCCTGGTGGTCACCATCTGGCTGGAAGACAGGTGGATCCTCTGGTGCTGCTCCGATATCTGGCCACACAAAACCAGCTAGGTCAGACCCCAGAAAGAGCAAGTGCCACAAAGGAGACTTCACTTAGGAACTAAAATCAGCATATCAAAATAGAATATTAAAGAAAATAATAAATAAAGAACTGATAATAATAGAGATAACAACAGTAAACTGAGTACAAAGAAACCATTCAAGTAGCCAGGTCACAACCCTTAAACCAAATAAGGATCGGGGTTGCAGCCCTTCACCTGAATAGAAACCCGTCTCAAATACTATTGATACAGTGAAGACAATAAACGAAAAGAGGACACATAAATGCTCCAGGAGCCAGGTTACAACCCTTAAACCAAAGAAGGACCGGGGTTGTAACCCTTCGACTGAATAGAACTGGACCCCTGATCTTTATTGCTAAGGCCAGCATAAATAATCATGGTATTAAGGTAAGGTAAAACATGACGAACATGGCATGGGGTTGCAATAATAAAATAAACGAAGAAAGGACACAGAACTGCTCCGGGAGCCAGGTTATAACCCTTAAACCAAACAAGGACCGGGGTTGTAACCCTTCGCCTGAACTGATCTGGACCCCTGATCGTTATTGTTTAGACAAGCACAATCAATAACTGCTCCGGGAGCCAGGTTACAACCCTTAAACCAAACAAGGACCGGGGTTGTAACCCTTCGCCTGAACAGAACTATACCCCTAATCGTTATTGTTGAGACAAGCACAATCAATCATGTCATGTCATAATCTTGTACAGGATCAGGATAAGACTAAGCTGGGATAAACTCCATCCAATCAATCACGGCCAAGCAAAGAGTACAGCTTGATACTTTTAACTAACTAGGGTTATCACAGGCCTAGTTACTAGCAAGATGCAATGAGATTATCCCAACAGCCACAAGCCCTGTAGACAATCCAGTTATCCGGGTCGAATGTCCATTTATGAAGGGTGTACCACATAACTGTATGTTGGAAATGTGCCCTACTCGTCGGTAGGCTACAATTCTACTTAATGCGCCCAGGTAACGGGATTGCCTGTAGCTGGGAATCTCTTCATGTCTATTGAATTATTCTAGTTTTAATAACCTTAGTCATTTACTGTAGGTATCCCTGACCGTGGTACTCAGGAATCCCCTTGGAATCCCCTTCCTAGACATGATGTACGACAGTACTGATTTATTTGTACAAACGCAATCGCCCACGGTGTCCAGGTTATTCATACTTGTCATGTCAGGCTGGCTGACATAATAGCATGTCGAGATATACAATGTCAGTTTACTTGTCAAGAGGGTGCCACGGCGGGCCACTATCGTGTTCCTGAAATCATATTAGAAATCTCAGGATATAAGAATAAATGTGACATATAATAATAATAATGATAATAATAATAATATAATATAATGCAAGAGGACAGGACTAGAGGAGGGAGCCATACGGCAAATAGGAATCATGCGGCAGAAAGCAGGCGCGCTTATGTGGCTGGGACTGCACGCTCATGTGGCTGGAAGAGGGCAGGCGTATGCGGCTCCGGAAGTAATGCGCCATGCGGCTCAGGAAGGAAGGGCACATGCGGCAGCGAAAGGAAGGGGCTTATGCGGCTGGTTGCGGGCTCATCCATGCGGCTCAGGGGACCTCAGGCTCATGCGGCAGAAAGTTGTCAAGCCTTTATGCGGCTGCAAGTATTTAAGTTCATGCGGCTGGATTTGCCAAGGCCATATACGGTTGAAAAGTATGAGCATATGCGGCTGCACCCAAGTGGATCCCATACGGCTGAGCAGAGGCGGGTCCTTATACAGCCAAAAGAACAAGTCACATAAGGCTGAAAGGGCAGGGCTTTATGCGGCTGGGTTTAGTCGAGCCTATGCGGCTGCAAGTGTTTTAATATTCATACGGCTGGATTGAGACAGAAGTCTATGCGGCTGGGAATTGCCCAGGCTTATGCGGCTGGAAGAACACTTGCCGCATGAAATGCGGTCAAGAACTGTTCTTCTTCCAATTTTCGAGAAGAAGAACACCATGAAGCCATGCTTCCAAGCTCCATATAACCTTCATCCAGAGTCCAAATCCGAATTCCATAGGTCCAAATGGGGTAGAACAAAATTCCCTACAACATGGGACCATTAAAACTTGAAAATAACAATGTTAAGTAGATCAAAGCCCAAAAAATTTGAAAATAAAATAAACTTAGATCTAGAAGAGTTTAGCCATGGAAATTGAAAATGCCAAGCACTAAAGAGTCTTAGAATGTTGCAAGGAAGAAAATGGAACAATAAATCTTGAGTTCCTCCATGAAGCAAGATGCACTTGCCTAAGCTCTCTCTCTCTCTCTCTCTCTTCTGGTGGTTGAAGAAGTAATGGTGGAGAAGAAGTAGTAAATGAAGAGAGAGAATGAGGGAATAGGTTAATAAAGGATGATGGTGGTGGTAGGTAAGGGTTCACCCCTTGGTTCATGATGAACCAAGGCAACCCAAGCCTAGCCGAACCAACCCAAAATAGACCAAGCCATGTAATGCCAAGATAAGCCAAGCAATAAATCACACAATACAAGATAAAATATGTACACGTATTTCAAATAAGTAATACGAACTATAGACATTACAACTCTACCCACCTTAAAAGAATTCCGTCCTCAAAATTTAATTAAGAGGCTAGAGGGACAAGAACAAGCTATACTATTCACAGGCAAGCTATACAATTCAAGCAATCAAGTAATTATTCATGCAAGCAAGGAACCGAAGGCATGAGGCATAAGAAAGATATTATACCACACGAGTCAAACAGGTCGGGATATCGCGATCGGATATCATCCTCACGCTCCCACGTCGACTCACCCAAAGAGTGATGACCCCAAGCAACTCGGACTAACTTGATATTCTTGTTCTTGAGTGTCTTCTCTTTTCGGTCCAATATAGACACGGGCCTCTCCTCATACGAAAGGTTGGTACCAACAACCAATTCTGAATGATCCAGGATGTGGCTCAGGTCCGGGATATACCGTCGTAGTTGGGGTACATGAAACATATTATGTACCTCACGTAGCGACGGTGGAAGAGCAAGACGATAGGATACATCTTCTACTCGCTCCAGAATATCGAACGATCCTATATACCTAGGACTAAGCTTTCTCCGTACGCCGAAATGAATGACGCCACGGTTAGACGAAATCCTCAGAAATATATGATCATCGACCGAGAATTCAAGGGGTCGCCGATGAGAATCGGCCTAATGACGCTGGCGATCTTGGGCAACTCGAAGATGATCTCTGACTCTCCTGACCACTTCAACGGTCTGAGCAATCATTTCTGGACCGAGCATCTGTCTCTCTCCGATATCGTCCCATGCTAGCGGGGATCGGCACTTCCTACCATACAGTGCCTCGAACGGTGCCATCTGGATGCTGGCCTAAAAACTATTATTGTACGAGAACTCCACCAGGTGCAGGTGATCTTCCCACGAACCACCGAAGTCGAGCATACAAGATCTCAATATATCTTCGAGAGTCTGGATCGTACGTTCTGACTGGCCATCTGTCTGTGGGTGATATGATGAGCTGAACTGGAGGCGAGTCCCCAAACTCTCTTGCAGGCTATGCCAAAAGTATGACATAAATCTGGAATCTCTGTCTGAGGTGATACTGACTGGCACACCGTGAAGCTTGACGATCTGCCTGAGATATATTTTTGCTAGCTGAGCCGTCGACTGACCAACTCCGAACGGGAGAAAGTGAGCAACCTTCGTGAGCCGGTCAACTATAACCCAAATAGCATCTCGACCAGCTGGGGATCTAGGTAATCCAGTCACAAAATCCATGGTCACATGCTCCCACTTCCATTCTGGAATTGGCAAGGGCTGAAGAAGTCCAACTGGCCTCTGATGTTCAGCTTTAACTTGTTGGCAAACCAAATACCGAGAGACAAACTGGGCTATCTCAAATGCTGATATTTTCTCCGTATATACCGAAATACCATCTCCTATGACGACGTGCCCAAGGAATGAAACCTTGTCAAGAAAGAACACGCACTTGCTGAGTTTTGCATAAATCTTCTCATTCCTCATGGTATCTAAAGCCATCTGCAAGTGTTGCTCATGCTCTTCGTAGCTCTTTGAGTATATGAGTATATCGTCTATGAAGATAACCATGAACTTGTTTAAGTACTGATGGAAGACTTTATTCATTAGGTTCATAAAAATAGCTAGAGAGTTAGTCAAACCAAATGACATAACCAAAAACTCGTAGTGCCAGTATCTTAACCTGAATTCAGTCTTAAACTGGTCGAATAAGTCTTCAATGCACGGTAGAGAATACTTGTTATTCGTTGTCACCGTATTCAAAGCTCTATAGTCAATACACATGTGCACCGACCCATCCTTCTTTGGCACAAATAGGACTAGCGTTCCACATGGTGATGCACTAGATCGAATAAACTTCTTCTCTAATAGCTCGTTTATCTGAATCTTCATTTCAACCAACACCTTCAGCACTAGTCGATACACGTGGGATGAGATAGTTTTGGCTCCCAGAATGAGCTCAATGGTGAACTCAATGTCCCTGTTAGGTGGGAGTCCTGGCAGCTCTTCCAGAAACTCATCTTAAAACTCAATGACAATAGAAGGAATAGGGACTATTTCCATTGCTATATTAGCTCCCAAGGTTGGAGGATCATTCTATCTCGCAGATTCTCGGACGAACTCGAATTCGGATCCATCTAGAGGTCTAAAAATAGTACTGCCTCTGTGACAGTCAAGGATAACATAATATTGACCCAACCAGTCCATCCTGAGGATCATGTCGAAGGTTGGCATAGGAAACACCGAAAATCGAGCCCTTATCTTTCTACCATTCACTATTACATAACATAACTTACATATGATGATTACTGGCACCATTCCTCTCCTGTGATAATTCTAACATTTAAAGTCAATGGTGTAGTGGGTATGTTATGACTAGTAACAAAACTTGTGGATATGAATGAGTGTGTGGCACCTGTGTCAAATAGTGTTATGGCAGGGAATGTAGCAACTATAGTGATACCTTTTATGACGTTTGTCTCCAGTTTCGCCTCTTCTATAGCTAGTATAAAAGCTTGCCCAACTCTTTGATTTCCCATCTGTGGTCTAGCCTGGTAAAACTGGGTTGCCTGACTCGGCAAGGGTGGTCCCCTCTAATACCCCTTGGTGCTGGTAGTCGTGGTGCTCATGGTCCCACAATTACAGGTCTCTATATCTGCTGATGTAACTGTCGTAGTGCTAGAAAGGCTAGTCTCTGGGTCTGTGGTGTGGTCTTCTACAACAGACAATCTATAGTCTGGTGCTGACTCGATCCGCAAGCTAAGCAATGTCCCAGTCGTCATCGGCAGTCTCTCTGGACATGACCTACTTTGCCACTGTGAGACTCGTCTCGCAGTATCGATATTTATATACGGATACGTATTTTGTAGCGTATTTCATATTTTTTTGGTTTCTAGAATGCTTTAAATTTTTCAAAAACTATAGATTTTTCCTTGATCGGCATACCGCCGGTATACCGGTGTATACCGACGGCATACAGCCCGGACATATTTTCTACACTTTAGATATTTTCGGTTTATAATATTTTTGTGAATAGTATTTAGATATTTTTATGAATAGTATTTAGATATTTTCATGAATAGTGTTTAGATATTTTCGTAAATAGTGTAGATGCACCCTATTATCCAATGGATAATTTGTTTTGTTTGAATGGCCATGATTGACCTAGACTTTGACATGGATCATGATCCAACGGCTAAGATTAATTCTTCCTTATATATATACCATTTCACTTTCTCTCTCCTCTCTCTTTTCATTCTCTTCACTCTCTCTTCATTTTTTCTTCCCTTCTCTTCCCTTGGAGCTTGCCAAGAGCTTGGCCTTGAGGTCTAGAGTGTGGTTTCGTACCCCTCTTAGTGGTGGAGTAGAAGATTAGGCTTGGAGCTTAACCTAGGCAAGTACATCTTGCCAAATTTTTGAACAATCTATTATCATTTTTGTTTTCCTTGGTATTCAATGCTTAGAATTTTCCTAAACTCATTTTGTTAAATATGTTTTCCTGATGATTCTCGTATATGTGCATGTTTCCAAAAATTCGTTTAAGCAAGATCTGATTTTCTGTTAAAACCCAATAGTGACTTAGTAGAAATCTTGGTATCAATAGTGATACTAGAGTTACCATCATGGATCTTGGTCACATATACATATATGAGGTCCTTACCTAGCTAGTATACATGGATTTCGAGTTTGGTGGCAATCGGGACTTGTTTCGATGTTCCGAAAATCTCTGTTTTGGAGTATTTTGAGATATTGATCTATCAAATCTTTGAATTTGTGAAATCTAATAGTTCCATGTTGTAGGAAATTCAATTATATGCAATTTTGACTTTTGAAAGTCCGAATTTCGATTTAAAATGAAGTTTTTATTGTCAAAAATCTGATTTTTGTTGCTGTTTGAAAAACCGGTATACCGTCGGTATACCGGTGTATACTGCCGGTATGCCAATTTTTGCACCAAAAACTTTCTGTCTTTAGACCGGTATACCGCCGGTATGCCGCAGTATACCGCCGGTATGCCGTTTTAGTCTGTTTTTGCCCGTTTTGGCCCTTTTTGTCCGCTTTTGATATTTTCTTCGACTATAATGATTTCTTAACATGATAAGATGATCTTGCTTAGTTAGAGAATGATTGTACACCCTATATAGACTTGATACTAGCACATGTTCAATCATTTTTTATGAAATGTACTTAGCTTTAATTATTCTTCTCCACATGCCATGATATGTCTTTTGATAGATTCTTTCTTACAAGCTATGATAATTGTTGCCATGCCTTCTTGCTTACTAGATAGTGGCCCATCGTGGCGCACTCATGATACATGTCCTTCTTGCTTACATGATAGTGGCCTGTCATGGCGCACTCTTGATTCTAGTACATGTCTAGCTCCTTGATAGTGGCTCGTCGTAGCGCACTCTTGTCTTGATATTGTCATGTCTTGTTGTGGCTTGTTGTAGTACACAATCTTGCTTGTCTTGTCCAGTCTTGCATGTCTCATGTCTAGGATGGATTCTGTGGAATTCTATACCTATAATCCAACAAGAAAATGTTAAGGACTAAACAACTAGCTTGATTACCTAGATCATTGGAGATTTTCTCGGTTACCTGTTGCCCCTTTGGTCTTGGTCTTATATATATATATACATGAAATTTGGAGCTATCTGTCATGATGAGCACTCTTCCAGCACACCGTCGAGTGGGGCACCTCTTTAGGACACATGTATCTTACTGCAGTGTGTCTGCTATACTTCTTTTCTTTTTGGCTTGGATCATTCAGGTAGTAGCAGACATGTAACTGGACTTGGATTTCTTAAACTTGCATGTGTTAGTAATTAGGATTTTGGCAACCCTAGTTAGCTAAAGTATCAAGCCGTACTCATTGCTTGGCCGTGATTGATGGATGGAGTCCATTCTTGTCTAGTCTAGTCTTGCTCCAGTTTATCTTATTGTAGTACTTAGCTTCCTGTCTTTCCTTACATGCTATTCTTTCTACTACATGCTCGGCTTCTCCATATGCTCACATGTCCAGTTTATTCTATGTATTCACTTGCTATCCTACTTGCATGTTCCAGTTTTCTTTCGTAAACACTGTGGTACCAATTTACTATTCTAGTCTCGTTTACTGCTTTATCTTAGAGATGTTATAAATTGCATGCTGGTTTTAGTTTATAGTTTGGCTTTCTTTGTGGTACTTGCTATTGGGGTTCTGACCCCACTGGTTTTGCATTGACCAGATCTAGTTGAGGAGCCCGAGGATCTTCCGGACCTTCCTCTCGATGGTGACCACCCGGAGCACCAGAGGACTTGAGTGGGTGTTCTTTCTCTTACCCACCCTCTTCTGTACATATTCTTTTGAGGCGTTTAGCCACCGAGCACGTGTTTAGCTCGTGTTCTGGACTTGACATTTGGCCTACGGGCTTAGACATGATGTTATATTTCTAGACTGCAGCTAGAGCTGATCATGTATTACTTAGTCTTGCTAGTTCTTTATTTTGTATTACTAGCTTCATGATCATCTATATATTATAGTTTGGGACGCTTTACTGTCCTATATGCATGATGATTATATTCTTGTACCTTACTTCTTGTCTGAGACTGAGATATCTAGGATTATGTGACCTAGGATTGACTGTTGGTTTGTAGCAGTGACCCCCATCTATACAGCTTATACGTTGTTTCGGAGTACTGGAGTACTTTAGTATAGAAACTGGCCTGGTCCGTCCCTACTTTTCAGTATTCTGGTTCTGGGGTGTGACATAGGTTTTAGTGGTGGCCCATGCGGGTCTGATTTATCAGATATGTAGGGGTTGCTGGTAGTTATCTCAGTCATAAAATTCTTCTCCATTGATATCCTTAATATTACTCTTTACCTCTGATCTTTGACCTGATATCTGCTTTGATCGTTGATCTTTCCTGTTCCCTCGACCTAATCCTTGTGTCCTTAAACTTTCAGGGGCACCATTCCTAGTCCTTCTGATCGGCCTGTACAGGCTTTGCCGATGGCAGATCAGCATCCCTTGGTTTCACCGGTTCAGGAGGAGCATCCTCAGCATTCGGGAGCAGAGTCTAGAGTGGACCGAAGGACAGAGTCGCCAGTTCCTCCTGTTCAGCCAGCAGTACTAGTTCAGCCAGAGTAGCTAGAGGGTGTTGTTCGAGTACTGGTGGATGTTCTGAGAGATTTTATGGCGTCGCAGCAGCGTCAGAGTGATGTTCTCACCCATTCTGTCCAAACGGCTTGGGACAGAGGTGGTGCTCAGGTCTACAATTCTGCGAGCAGCTTCAGGCGCCTCCATCCCCCGTACTTCTATGGTACAGAGGATGCTATTGCGTCTGATGCGTGGCTTCAGGATACTGAGGCCATTCTGGAGGCAACAGGGATTTCGGCTAGGGAGCGTGTGGCAGTGGTCAGGTTACAGCTCTTGGATTTGGCCCGCGACTGGTGGACGGCTCATGAGGTGTCTCTTAGGGCACCAGTAGCCTGGGCCGATTTTAGCGAGAGGTTTCAGACTCGCTATTTTGATGCGGTATCACGTTATGATCTGCAGCAGAGGTTCATTGGCTTACGGTAGATGAGCAGGACCGTCGACGGCTATGCGGCAGAGTTTAGCAGGCTCAGTCGGTTTGCCCCTTCCTTAGTGGCGACTGAGTTGGACCGGGCGAGGAGGTTCCAGCAGGGGCTTCATCTGGAGATCATACTGGCAGTTGAGCAGCATGAGTTCCAGACTTTTGATGCAGTGATGAGGGCGGCGAGGAGGCATGAGTACACCTCGCAGAGGATCGTTGATAGAGTCGGAGGTCAGAAGAGGCCTCACATTCAGAGGGGATCTTCTTTCCAGTCGTCAGCACCAGCTCCAGCAGTCCGAGCTTTGACGATTGGATCTCCGAGGGGACCGATTCCGATGACTTTTTTCAGCAGTCGTCTCAGCCGCATCCTCAGCAGCAGAGACAGTCTTTCTCAGTTGCTTGTTCCCATTGCGGGAAGGGAGGGCATATCTTATCAGAGTGTCGTGGGGCACAGGGCTTGTGCCTAGCTTGTGGAGCACCGGACCACAAGATAGGGGCATGTCCCAGGAGGAGTTCGGCTGGATCAGCATCCTTCCAGCCAGCAGTTTAGAGCACCAGTGCTGGTTCAGCAGCAGCAGGCCCAGAGGCCATTACCAACGCAGTCTCAGCAGTTCCACCAGCAGAGGCCTCAGCAGTATGCTTAGGCTCAGGCTCAGAGGCAGAGGGGTCCAGCGACCAGAGTTCAGGGTCAGGCTTTCACGCTTTCTATGGAGGAGGCGCTAGCAGTAGGGGAGGTAGTCGCAGGTACCATTCTTGTTCACAATCATTAAGCTTCAGCTTCATTTGATTCTGGTGCTTCACATTCATTTATATCTGTACGATTTGCGACACATATTGGTTTAGAGCCAGAATCTTTACCTGTAAGGATGAATATACTTACTGGTAATGGTCTAGTAAGAGTAGACCGAGTCTATGCCTCATATAGAGTTATAGTATATGGAAGAGAGTTTCCCGCTAGGCTGATAGAGTTTTCTATAGGCGATTATGATGTCGTCCTAGGTATGGATTGGTTGAGTGCTCGACACGCTTCGATAGATTATCATGCTGGCAAGGTTATCTTTCGTGTTCCGAATGAGGAGGAGTTCTCATTCTCTAGAGGCGATGTGGAGTCTCCACCAGCGATCATGTGGATGACAGTAAGCCGAGGAGGTTCAATTGCCCAGAGTAGTTTGTGAGTTTTCCAATGTGTTTCCTGAGGAGCTTCTGGGTATGCCTCCAGTTCGGAAGATTGAGTATTATATTGATTTGGTTTCGGGAGCAGAACCAGTGTCAGCGAGAGTCTACAGGATGTCTCCTTCAGAGTTGTTGGTGTTGTATCAGTCTATTGAGGAGCTTAGGACCAAGGGATTCATTCGTCCTAGTAGATCGCCTTGGGGAGCTCCAGTCCTTCTTGTGAAGAAGAAGGATGGTTCATCGCGTATGGTCATTGACTATCGTCAGCTTAACGCGGTGACCGTGAAGATCAAGTATCCCTTGCCCAGGATAGATGACTTATTCGACCAGCTTAGTAGAGCGGCTATGTTTTCAAAGATCGATTTACGGTCTGGGTACCATCAGATCAGAGTCA
Source organism: Iris pallida (assembly GCA_029216955.1). Classification (NCBI taxonomy): domain Eukaryota; kingdom Viridiplantae; phylum Streptophyta; class Magnoliopsida; order Asparagales; family Iridaceae; genus Iris; species Iris pallida. The sequence goes on along the minus strand of JANAVB010009399.1, from coordinate 4,662,945 downwards.
GAGAGCAGGATATACCCAAGTCGGCATTTAGATCTCGATATGGCCATTGGGTGTTCCTTGTTATGCCTTTCGGAGTGACCAATGCGCCAGCGATCTTCATGGATCTCATGAATCGCATCTTTATGCCCTACTTAGACCAGTTTTTAATAGTGTTTATTGATGATATCTTGGTTTATAGTCGGACTGAGGCAGAGCACGAGCAGCTTCTTTGTATGGCTCTTCAGATTCTTCGGGAACATCAGTTTTACGTGAAGTTCAGCAAGTGCGATTTCTGGCTCGATCGAGTCTCTTTCTTGGGTCATATTATTGCCGGAGGTGGTGTTGAGGTGGACCCCAAGAAGGTTGAGGCTATCGAGGGTTGGCCAGTACCTCATACAGCTTCAGATGTACGCAGCTTTCTGGGATTAGCAGGCTACTACAGACGGTTTGTGGCAGACTTTGCTAGGATCTCCGCACCCTTGACACAGCTGACGTGTAAGGATGTGTGCTTTGAGTGGTCAGATGCTTGTCAGGTTTTTTTTGAGAAACTCAAGCAGAGTTTGATTTCAGCTCCTATTCTGACATTACCCGTCGGACCAGGTGGGTTCACGGTGTATTGTGATGCGTCAGGCCGGGGACTTGGTTATGTCCTTATGCAGCACGGTCGAGTGATAGCTTATGTGTCTCGGCAGCTTCGGGACCATGAGAAGATGTCACCCCCAATTTTCAAAAATAGGGGTATTTTTGTCATTTTGTATTTTTGAATAATTTTGAAATTTATTTTATTATTTATGATATTGTTTTGGGCTTATTTGAGTCGGGTTCGAATTTCAACTCAATCCGACTTGAATCGGGGACCCGGGGTAGTTTTGACTCTAGTGGGACCCACACATTAGTTAGGCATGGCCCACATGACATTATTTTAGTTAGTGAGTTAGAGTAATTATTCATGGGTAGGTTAAGTTTAATTAGAGCCTTAAAACTAGACTAATTTAGCCTCAACCTAAAGTCTTTTCCTAATTTAATTCATTTAAGCAAGTGGGGGCATTTTGGACTTTTCTAATAGGGACACCTCATCCTTTTTTGGGCCGGCCACTATGGGGGGAGGGATGAGTCACTCCTTCATTCATTTTATCTATTCATTTCTCTCTCTTGTTCTTCCCCAAATTTAGAGAGGAACCCACATTGATTTTATCTCCAAATTAACCCCTTCTTCCACCAAATTTTCTTTATTTCTCCTCTACTCCATGGTTAGAAGGTGCTAGCCAAGTTTGGGAGGATTCGGAGCTCGTTCGTGTCCATTTGGGATTCCTACGTGTCGGTGTCGTATCGGAAAGGCTTTTCTTAGATTCGATCTACCGGAAGGTATAAATCTCTTCTCCTTTTCATTTCCTTATGCATATAGGATGATTTTAGACCCATAGGAATGACCCCCATGGTTGTGTCTCCATTTGTGTCCATTTTGTGTCCTTTTGGAGACTTCTAGGTGTGTCTTATATGTGGGATTGTGTCCTAGTGGAAAAATCTCTATTTGGATACATGTATTTTTAGTTATAATGTTTCAAATGAGTATTTAGATTTAAATCTCATATTTCTATTTGTTTAGAGATGTGTTTTTCTAATGTATCATATTGTATCATATTATTATATATATATATATATATATATTTATATATATATATATATATATATATATATATATATATATATATATATTTTATATATATATATATAATATATATATATATATATATATATATATATATATATATATATATATATTATATATCTATTGTTTAGAGATGTGTTTTTCTAATGTATCACATGTAATATATATATATATATATATATATATATAAAATATATATATATATATATATATATATATATATATATATATATATATATATATATATTTAAAATATATATATATATATAAATATATATATATATATATATATATATATATATATATATATAATGGTTATATATATATATATTAATGTCTCTCTCTCTCTCTCTCTCTCTCTCTCTCTCTCTCTCTATATATATATATATATATATATATATATATATATTGTCTCTAATTTATATGTATATATACAATGGTGTGTTAATGTGTGTATTCATTTGTGTTTGAGGTGTGAGAGGATTTCGGCCAAGGGGAAATGAATGAGGGAATGTTGTGATTGTATGTGTGTGTTGATTAAGAATAGAGGGAGAGAGAGATTAGAAAGTGGTAGAGGGATAGAGAGAGTGGGATTAAGAGTGAAGGGGGGGTTTAGAACCTGCTGCAACAGCAGCAGCTGTTGGGTTCAGTCCCCACAAGGGGGACTGATTTCTTGGACTGGACAGTCCCCAAAGGGGACTGTCATTTGCTGCTTTCACAGCAAGTTGGAGGGGGGATTAGCCCCATGTATCAGCCCATTGCAGGCCCCCTAAACCAGCATGTAGCTGTCCCCATTTCAGCCTTATTTCAGGCCCCCACATATCAGTCCTAAGCAGTCCCTAACCAGCCCATTTGTTGTCCTAAACCTGTCCCTATTCAGTCCAAAATGGACAGCCACTTAGCCTCTAAACCTGTCCACAAAACTGTCCATGTTAACACCACATATCAGCCCCTTGGCACCCCCATTGACAGCCCAAACTTAGCCCCATTTCAGCCTACATTTTCCAGTCCCATATCATCCCATTGAGTCCTCTTATTAGCCACTATATTGGCCTTAGATTCAGCCCATATTAGGCCCCCTAAATCAGTCCACTATATGCCCATATGTGTATATATATATGTGTGAACCTATAAGTATAGTGTGTGTGTGTGTGTGTGTGTGTGTGTGTGTATGTGTGTGTGTGTGTGTGTGAGCTTAGTGTGTGTGTGTGTGAGCCTATATATGTAGCTAATAGACTATAGGAGAGCCTATATGTGAACCTATAGGTATGAGCCTATATGTGAACCATATATGAGTGAGTGAGTGAGTAAGTATGTGTGGGTGAGTGGTTAGTTAAGTTTAGATTAATATTATGGTAAGGTAATGGTTAGATGATCAATATGTGACCTAAGATGGACTAGATGACCTAGGCACTAGGATATTATGGTAAGGTAATGGTTAGATGATCAATATGTGACCTAAGATGGACTAGATGACCTAGGCACTAGGATTTTATGGTAGGTAATGTTAGTATAGGATAGTATCTAGCTATCCTAGGAAACCTAGGTTAGTACTCCAAGGTTAGAGTGGTATGTGCAAGGTATCGGGATTACCTTGGTAAGGGTAATGTAGGTAATGCCTAGAAGCTAAGGTTTTGAGTTTAGAGTTTAAGATATGGTTAGAACTTGGTTCCCTTGGTTGGTAATGATCAGAAATAGCGCTCCTAGACTAGTTTTGACTTCGGTTGACCATTTTGACCAAAAGTCAACAAAAGTCATCCGAGAGTCAAACTTAGCCTATAAGTGACTAGATTTGACCGAAACCAAACCAGAGTTGACCAGTTGACTGAAAGTCAATAGTTGATCAACATTTGACTAGTTTGACCCAAGGTTGACTCAGAGTTGACCAGAGTTGACTTTTTAACCAAAAGTCAACTATAAGTCAACCCTTGACCCATATTGACCTAGTTGACTTGGATTGACTTCCTGTGACCTTTTTTGACCTTGGTTGTCCTAGTATGACCTAGTTTAAGCTTGGTGTGACTTGGTTTGACCTAGTTTTGACTTAGACTTGCATATCATGACTAGATTAGCCTTTCTTTCATTATTAAACCCTGTTTGGACTCATGGCATCTCATCTATAGGTCTGTGATTACTTTGAGCGTCTATTCACCTTATCAGCTCAGGACCACAGGCGAGTACATTCACTGATAGTTTTTATTATCTTGATATCTGCTATATCCGATTCAGTTGTAGTGTCTTACTTGATTTCCAGACACGATATTTCACGGACTAGTATTTGTCGGATCCTGTCATGAGATGTTGTTCCCGGATTACTTGGTATATTGGTACAAGACTCGACTTGTTACTTGTACTTGTATAGATATGGACTTGGGAGTGGGCTGATCACCTGCTTTTGAATCCCGTGTCTTGACGTGTTATGTTCGGATCCTTTATACTATTCGGGGATGGAGAGTTATTAGTGGTTGTGTGATCAAAATCCCCACTTGTTCTTTACACTTGTTACTTGTCTATAGCAACTTGTTCATAACTTTCCATGGTGACCGGCCTTATTCTTCTCACTTGTTACTTCACACTTGTTACTTGTTCGTAGTCGGTCAGATGGAAAGCCTGAATATGTTTTTCCCAAGCCGATCACATAACGCACTAATAATTCAAGGTACCTTTTATATTTATTTATAATAGGAGGCTAAGTTCTGTTCGGGAGAAGGCTTACAACCCCGGGCCTTGTTTGGTTTAAGGATTGTAACTCGGCTTTCGGATAGTTCCCAAGTCATCATATATATATATATATATATATATATATATATATATATATATATATATATATATATATATATTGTCGTCCTATTCAGTATTCACATCTTGATATATATTTTCTGTTGATTTTGTCTTGTATTTTATTACACTGTCTCTTATAGAATTTTTTAATTCATATGGAACTGCTGTTGGTGTTTGTACTTGCTCATTTTCCTGACAGGATATCATTGACATATTACAGATGATTCTGAGGCAGATTGCCCGACCTATTATGGGGTGAGTCTGATGGAGTAGACCTGGACCGTGGCTTGTTAGTAGAGCCACTAGACTTTGCTCACCCAGAGTAGTGTAGCTTAGTTAGGTTTACCTGGTCTGCGAGCCAGCTAGTACTTTTCAGACTGCAGTATTTTATATTATATTCTGTGACTCTATGGTATTGTGTATAGCTTTGGGCTTGTGTGGATCTTGAACTCAGTTACTGCTTTCATCTATCATATTTCCTTTCCATGCTATCTACCTTAGTTTTACTTTGTGATTGAGACTGTATTGCTATGTCACCTCCATTCGGAGTGTATATACTGTACAGGTACCTTTATTCTGTCTAGTTGTAGTATTTATAGATGACCTATACAGCGTTCTACCGCCGATTCTGTGACGTAGGCTGGACGTAACCACGTACTCGTGCCCCTAATCAGGGTACGGGTCGTGACAGAAGATCTATCCGACGCATGATCTTAAGTTGGCCGCAGTTGTGTTTGCCCTCAAGCTCTTGAGGCATTATCTGTATGGTGATCGGGTGGAGATTTTCACTGACAATAAGAGCTTGAGGTATCTGTTCACCCAGAGGGATCTAAACATGCGGTAGAGGAGGTGGCTTGAGTTAGTGAAGGATTATGATGCTGATCTTCAGTATCATCCCAGGAAGGCAAACGTCGTTGCAGACGCTTTGAGCAGGAGACCCAGAGTCTATTTCTTGACGGAGCAGCATCACCTTCTGGAGGATCTTCAGGAGATGGGCATTGAGGTAGTGCTACCTGGTGAGACAGCTATGATGGCAGGCTTGCAGGTTCAGTCTACATTGTGGATAGGATCAGAGCAGCTCGGTCAGGGGATGCCAGGCTTCAGCAGCTCAGAGCAGAGTGTGTGGCAGGGCGCAGAGCAGAGTTATGCATCCATGAGGATAGGACACTCCGATTTGGGAGTCGTCTTTGTGTGCCGAGTGGAGATATTTGACAGAAGATTATGTCGGAGGCCCACAGTTCTCAGTATTTTATTCATCCTGGAGGGACGAAGATGTACCGAGATATTCGTCAGCATTTTTGGTGGAATGGTATGAAGAGAGAGATAGCTCGGTTTGTCCCTTGATGCTTAGTTTGCTAGCAGGTCAATGCTGAGCACCAGAGACCGGCCGGACTTCTTCAGTCTTTACCGATCCCAGAGTGGAAGTGGGATCATATTACTATGGACTTAGTGACTGGTCTTCCTAGAACCTCGACTGGTAGAGATGCCATTTGGGTTATAGTGGATCGACTCACGAAGGCTGTCCACTTCCTACCTTTCAGAGTTGGTCAGTCTACAGAGCAGTTGGCCGACTTGTACATGAGGCAGATTGTCAGATTGCATGGGGTGCCAGTTAGCATAGTCTCAGATCAAGATTCCAGATTCATTTCTCATTTCTGGCAGAGTCTTCAACAGAGTCTGGGTACCCGTTTGATTTTTAGTTCAACATACCATCCTCAGACAGATGGTCAGTCGGAGCGTACGATTCAGACCTTGGAGGATATGCTTCGATCATGCATTCTTGACTTCAATGGTTCTTGGGAGGATCACTTGCATTTGGTAGAGTTCTCTTACAATAATAGCTTCCAGACGAGCATTCAGATGGCTCCTTTCGAGGCTTTGTATGGTAGGAGATATAGGTCATCCCTAGCTTGGGATGACATTGGAGAGAGGCAGATGCTTGGTCCAGAGATGATTGCTCAGTCAGTTGGAGTAGTCAGGCAGGTCAGAGAGCATCTCAGAGTAGCTCAGGATCGACAGCGTCATTGGGCAGATCAACATCGACGCCATCTTGAGTTCTCTGTCGGTGACCACGTATTTCTTCGGATTTCGCCTACCCGTGGTGTCATTAAGTTTGGCGTACGGGGAAAGCTTAGTCCTAGATTTATTGGACCGTTCGATGTTCTCGAGCGAGTAGGAGATGTATCTTTTCGCCTTGCTCTTCTACCATCGGTGTGCGAGGTACATGACGTGTTTCACGTATCTCAGCTACGTCGATATGTTCCGGATCTGAGCCATATCCTAGATCATTCCAAGCTGGTCGTTGGTATCGACCTATCGTATGAGGAGAGGCCCATATCGATTTTAGACCGGAGGGAGAAGATTCTCAAGAATCGGACTATCCGATTAGTTCGAGTTTCCTGGGATCATCGCTCACCGGGCGAGTCGACTTGGGAGCGCGAGGATGACATCCGAGCTCGTTACCCGTATCTATTTGACTGGTGAGGTATACTTATTTCGTATATCTATGTTCTACCTTTTTAGTGTGATTGTAGGAATACATGATGTTGTTGTTTACGTATGTTTAAATTGCTTTTACATTTCTTGTACATTACTCTAGTTGGATTTCATGCTTTATGAGTTTCCCATCTTGATCCTGATAGCATGTTTTCTTGGATTTCTTGTTTACTTTTGATTACCTTTAGGAAATTCCGAGGACAGAATTTTTCTAATGAGGGAAGAGTTGTGAGACTCGTCTCACAGTATCGGTATTTATATACGGATATGTTGTAGCTCCCCTTCCCGGAAGTTTTGAGATTTTTTATTGCTATTAAATATTTTATTTAAATGGTATATGCACCATTATTCAACATATTGAATTTTGTTATTATTATTATTATTATTATTATTATATAATAAGTATTAGTGGTTATATTATTTTCGTCAAATAAATGTTATGGTATATAGTTATATAGATAGGCCATACCCTAGGAATAAAAGTATGGGGATGTAACTGGGTTTTATAGAGATTGTACATCTGTACATATATATACAGATATATAGGTGTGTATGAGTATTTATATAAAAATATATATGTAAATATGTGTGTGTGTATATATATATATATACATATATATAGAAGGATAATTGTATGGGTATATATATATAAATATATAAATATTTTTTTTTACACATATAAATATATAAATATATATATATATGTGTATTTGTATATATATATATATATAAATGTATTACATAAATGAGTGTAAATTGCATGTATATATAGATATATTATACATATATGTATGTTTGTAGGTATATATAATATATTATATATGTGTACATATATATATATATATATGAATATATATATATATATATATATATATATATATATATATATATATATATATACACATGATAATTAATAAATAAAAAAGGATAAATCCCAGCCCAGGCTGGCCCATGAGCCAGGCCCACCGAAGCCCAGCTTCCTAAATCCCCTTTTACCCAGCTAAATCTCCATTAGATGCCAATACACTATGAGCCAAAGCCCGGCCATGCAAGTAGCCAGCACTAGTTATACACCATACCAAACCAGATCTAAGTGATATCACTTCCAATTGTGAAGAAATAATTTTTGTTTGCCTCTTCTTACTGTAACTTCTATAACTATCCCCTCTCCATCCAAACTATGAAACTCTATTGAAACTCGCAGTTGCAGCATATCCTAAACCCCATAAACCGCGCCCATCCAACCGACCCAAACTCCTTCAACCGAGCAAAAATCCCAGCAGCAACTAATAATTCCCCAATCCAAGCTGCCCCCGACCAGACCCACACCCAGCCCACTTTAAACAAACTGCAAACGAACTCTAAGTTCCCATCCCACTTAACTTCCCAGACCCGAGCGGTTAATCCCCCCCTCCCGCGCGAGTATAAGAGATAGGAGAGGGAGCTTCTTTCGGCAAAATCGAAACCCTAACCTCCTCAAACCGCCGCCACCGACGCCACCACGACCACCCGTGGTCCGGCGACCCACCCGCCGTCGGCGCCACCACCGCGCACGGCCGGAGCCGCCGCGCGCACAGCTGCGACCCGTGCGCACGTCACGCAACAGCAACAGCAGCAGCAACGCCAGGGACGCAGCGAATTCGCGACAGAATAACTCCATGATCGTGCGATCGTTTCCCGTTCCGTAAACGCTGGTACGATCTCATTATAACCAACTTCGATACCCTTCAAATATTTCGATTTGTTTATGCGTTATGTGCATCATAAAACGAGCCCAAAGTTGGGCGAAAACCTATAAAAACATAACACTATTTTGGTCCAACCATCCATGTTCGGTGATCGATTCCGATCGATCCCGTAACCTTTTAGAATTTCCACTTGAATACAGTCTTAGACAACATGTAGGTCTTCATAACCTATTTTGTAGTTACGAAATTTATCAACTGTGCACGAAGAAATCAGTTTACAAAGTTTGAGAAAAATAGGATTTAAAACAGTTTTCAAAACTTGAAAATCGCTCGAAACCACGTCCATCCCGCCATTCCGGGCGACGTGGTCATGAACCGAAAGCATCGAAAGCTGCGCAACGGCTTCGTGGTCGTGTGGGCTTTGGCGGAATTCAAATTGGTCGCGTGTGCGCGATGAATTTGATACGTATTCGTTGAAATTCACCGTATCGTGCACTTTGCAAATTCACCAATTACTTTGTGCACGCTCGTCAGATCGAGACGAAACTTGTGCCAACAGAACCGTATCGTTTTTCTGGTCCTGTATACCAAGTTTGGTCCAATTCGAAGATAGTTGAATCGTACGTCGTTTTGCGGGCCCCACGGTCCCACTCAACGGGCGATTTTGTGCACGGCCCGCCGGAATCCAACTTTGGACATACGGTTGGGTTCGTATCGGAAAACTGGATCCATAGACATATAGTTTGACAATTTTAGAGACCATTGACTCTGGCACGCTTTTCGGTGCAAAGCGGGTCCAACGGCGGACATCGTTTTGTCCAAAATTACCGTTTTGCCCTTGTGTCCAGAATTGGACTTAAAGACAGGCAATCCTAGCTAATTTGACTATTCTGAGAACGTTGGTAATGTTTATTTCAGCATCCGGAGACTTCTACATGTGTTGACTGATTGTGGCTCATTGAGTGGTATAGTGTTATTGGTTTCTCCAGCTAAGGACCTCAGGCAAGTGCACTTTCTGATTGCTTTCCGATTTATAGTAGTCTTTTTATTTCATGTCTATACATATATCTTGCTGTTTGTTGACACGCTCGTCACACGGAGTAGTCGGGAGAGAAAATATCTTAGTAAACATGTGGACTACCCAGAAATATCTCCAAAATGTCTATTCTTGAACGATAGCAGCTGCACACGACACGTGCAGTGAGCCGAATTTTATCCCCTAGCCGTTCACATGTTGAAACAGATATTTCACACCACCTAGATAGATGTCTTTTATTAGTTTTTCCTTGTTTACTTCTCTATCGTGCTATGTCATCAGTTTTCTTACTAGCTTTCATATTCCATATGCTATTTTCATGTCTTGTTAATTCTATTGTGTTTTTGCATTGCCGTCGGTTTGTGTACTTGTTCCATTCTTGACTGAAAACCAACATTTTCAGGTTTAGCCGCGATCATTGTTAGCATTGGGAAGGCTTGGGTATGCTGAAGTCAACCTAGAAATAGATAGCAGTTGTACTCAATTTCATTAATTATAAAATCTTGTATTTTCTTTAATTATAAATGTTGTAATAAATGTAGAAATGTGAATGAGCAGCAAATGTTTAATTTTGAGCATTTATTTCTTGCGGGCTTGACAGCGTTCTACCGCCGACTCTGCGGCGTAGGCTGGCTTGGACACGTCTCGTATCCGAAAAAGCGGGTGCGGGTCGTGACAAGTTTTTGTGGTGGCCCATGCAGGTCAGTTTTCGCAAAAAAAAATGGCTTGCGAACTCGCGGTAGTACCATATTAGTCGTACTGCTGCAAGCCTGCGCCCAGAAAATGCTCATTCACAACTAGGATTAAAATGATTTAAGATAATAACTAGGACTAGGAGTCCCTTGTTCAAATTGACCAATTGGGTAGTTAAGGTTGTTAGATAGGCCATGCTATTTAAGAATTATTGAATTCAGATGACTTGCCCAACCTCTCCAGAAATACTATTACCCTTGATATGACGACATGATCCAACGTGGGTATACTACTCACTTGGCTGGTTAGGCTTTTCCTAGAATTAAGGCTATAATCTTGATAACCTGTTCGGTTTTCTTTTGCTCATTGTAGATATAATTTTTTATCATCAGTTAGAATTGCCTGTTTTAAATTCTATTTGCTGTAAGTAACTGGTTTATAATTTTTGATTCTGCTTTTCATATACAAATCTCGGAAATCAAGATTAGGATGTTCTTATTTTTTTTGTCTTCAGATATTTCTTTTCGACCAGTCTTTTACCTTAAGGAATGAGACTTATAGGCAGATGTTACACTATCTATCATAGTCAATTAGATTGGACCTTTAGATACCCTTGAAGTATTAGGAAAATAGTTGGAATAAATTTTTACGACTGCAATGGCCAGCCAGCAGCGCACTGGCGAGGCACAGCCCATAGAAGTGAAATTATTTCTAGGAATCGTAGGTTGTGGAGCATTGCTAAAACTATGTCCTCGTTGACCTCTTTAGATCTTAGATACCCTTATGTCAATATAGAGTAGAGTACCTGATAGCTTATCATATCTGAATCACGGAACCAAGGATTTACCTAGAATATAGAATTTAGTGTTCCATAACTCATTAGTCGACCAAGGCCTTATTGATAGGAAGATAGTAGGAAGACTGTATGAGCAATAACACCACGTAAGGTTTTGATTCTCTCAGAACTCGAACTACTTGTGCCTCCTTTCAAAAATCTCGCGTATTTATAATTTGACTCTCTTGACCAATGCTGCTATTACAGCCTAGTTTTACAAGCTTACTCTTTATCGAGCTTGATTCAAGACATATGTTTATTGGAGAGGCCCGCTAACATATTGTCTAATCAGAATCATTGTATTACGGTCTGATCAACCATGATGCATTTGGTTCGCTTTTCATTTAATTATCCTACGTGGATGGAGATATAGAGGTATCTAGGATCTCATCTACGACTGCTTTGACAATTTCTCTTGAATTATACATTCGCCTTTGAATCATGTAATTGTGTTCAGTGACAACATTCTTGAACTCTTTATCGTTTTTGTCTTTCACTGATTGGAAAGACGAAAGCTCATAATTGATAGATAGATATAGAGTATCCCCCATGGCTATGATAGTTGTATATGCAAGTATAGCTACCATCGGCCAGCCCTGTGACAGGAACCTTGCCACCATATCCTAGCCTCTAAGGTGGGTAGACTGTAAGCCTTCTAAAATTTTGGTTATGAGGAGTAGTATGACCAAAGGTGGATAGAAGTCCTCGATGATTCGTAGTAACGGAATGGCTAGGAGGATGTATAAATATTCCTGAGAAAATAAAGTTAAGGAGATTGCGGTAATGGTGGACTTGTTCTTTTATTTTGTTTAAATTATAGGCATGTTTATGAGTTAGAATTTCGAGAACGAAATTATTTTAAGGTGGGTAGATTTGTAGCTCCCCTTCCCGGAAGTTTTGAGATTTTTTATTGCTATTAAATATTTTATTTAAATGGTATATACACCATTATTCAACATATTGAATTTTGTTATTATTATTATTATTATTATTATTATTATTATTATTATTATTATTATTATTATTATTATTATTATTTTATTGGGATTATTATTATATTATATAATAAGTATTAGTGGTTATATTATTTTCGTCAAATAAATGTTATGGTATATAGTTATATAGGTAGGCCATACCCTAGGAATAAAAGTATGGGGATGTAACTGGGTTTTATGGAGATTGTACATCTGTACATATATATACAGATATATAGGTGTGAATGAGTATTTATATAAAATATATATGTAAATATGTGTGTGTGTATATATATACATATATATAGAAGGATAATTGTATGGGTATATATATAAATATATAAATATATATATATATATATATGTGTGTATTTGTATGTATATATATATATATATATATATATATATATATATATATATATATATATATATATATATATATATATATATATATATATAAATGTATTACATAAATGAGTGTAAATTGCATGTATATATAGATGTATTATACATATATGTATGTTTGTAGGTATATATAATATATTATATATGTGTACATATATATATATATGAATATATATATATATATATATATATATATATATATATATATATATATACATATATATATATATATATACATGATAATTAATAAATAGAAAAGGATAAATCCCAGCCCAGGCTGGCCCATGAGCCAGGCCCACCGAAGCCCAGCTTCCTAAATCCCCTTTAACCCAGCTAAATCTTCATTAGATGCCAATACACTATGAGCCAAAGCCCGGCCATGCAAGTAGCCAGCAGCAGTTATACACCATACCAAACCAGATCTAAGTGATATCACTTCCAATTGTGAAGAAATAATTTTTATTTGCCTCTTCTTACTGTAACTTCTATAACTATCCCCTCTCCATCCAAACTATGAAACTCCATTGAAACTCGCAGTTGCAGCATATCCTAAACCCCACAAACCGCGCCCATCCAACCGACCCAAACTCCTTCAACCGAGCAAAAATCCCAGCAGCAACTAATAATTTCCCAATCCAAGCAGCCCCCGACCAGACCCACACCCAGCCCACTTTAAACAAACTGCAAACGAACTCTAAGTTCCCAGCCCACTTAACTTCCCAGACCCGAGCGGTTAATCCCCCCCCCCCCCCCCGCGCAAGTATAAGAGATAGGAGAGGGAGCTTCTTTCGGCAAAACCGAAACCCTAACCTCCTCAAACTGCCGCCACCGACGCCACCACAACCACCCGTGGTCCGGCGACCCACCCGCCGCCGATGCTACCACCGAGCGCGACCGGAGCCGCCGTGCGCACAGCTGCGACCCGTGCGCACGTCACGCAACAGCAGCAGCAACGCCAGGGACGCAGCGAATTTGCGACAGAATAACTCCACGATCGTGCGATCGTTTTCCATTCCGTAAATGCTGGTACGATCTCGTTATAACCAATTTCGATACCCTTCAAATATTTCGATTTGTTTATGCGTTATGTGCATCATAAAACGAGCCCAAAGTTAGCCGAAAACCTATAAAAATAGAACACTATTTTGGTCCAACCATCCATGTTCGGTGATCGATTTCGATCGATCCCGTAACCTTTTAGAATTTCCACTTAAACACAGTCTTAGACAACATGTAGGTCTTCATAACCTATTTTGTATTTATGAATTTTATCAACTGTGCACGAAGAAATCAGTTTACAAAGTTTGAGAAAAATAGGATTTAAAACAGTTTTCAAAACTTGAAAATCGCTCGATACCACGTCCGTCCCGCCATTCCGGGCGACGTGGTCGCGAACCGAAAGCATCGAAAGCTGCATAACGGCTTCGTGGTCTTGTGGGCTTTAGCGGAATTCAAATTGGTCGCGTGTGCGCGATAAATTTGATGCGTATCCGTCGAAATTCACCGTATCATGTACTTTATAAATTCTCCAATTACTTTGTGCACGCTCGTCAGATCGAGACAAAACTTGCGCCAACAGAACCGTATCATTTTTCTGGTCCTGTATGCCAAGTTTGGTCCAATTCGAAGACAGTTGAATCGTACATCGTTTTGCGGGCCCCACGGTCCCACTCAACGGGCGATTTTGTGCACGGCCTGCCGGAATCCAACTTTGGACATACGGTTGGGTTCGTATCAGAAAACTGGATCTGCAGACATGTAGTTGGACGATTTTAGAGACCATTGACTCTGGCACACTTTTCGGTGCAAAGCAGGTCAAACGGCGGACATCGTTTTGCCCGAAATTATCGTTTTGCCCATGTATCCAAAATTGGACTTAAGGACAGGCAATCCTAGCTAATTTGACTATTCTGAGAATGTTGGTAATATTTATTTCAGCATCCGAAGACTTCTACATGTGTTGACTGATTGTGGCTCATTGAGTGGTATAGTGTTATTGGTTTCTCCAGCTAAGGACCTCAGGCAAGTGCACTTTCTGATTGCTTTCCGATTCATAGTAGTTTTTTTCATTTCATGTCTATATATATATCTTACTGCTTGTTGACACGCTCGTCACACGGAGTAGTCGGGAGGGGAAATATCTTAGTAAACATGTGGACTACCCAAAAATATCCCCAAAATGTCTATTCTTGAACGATAGCAGCTGCACACGACACGTGCAGTGAGCCGGATTTTACCCCCTAGCCGTTCACATGTTGAAACAGATATTTCACACCACCTAGATAGATGTCTTTTATTAGTTTTTCCTTGTTTACTTCTCTATCGTGCTATGTCATCAGTTTTCTTACTAGCTTTCATATTCCATATGCTATTTTTATGTCTTGTTAATTCTATTTTATTTTTGCATTGCCGTCGGTTTGTGTACTTGTTCCATTCCTGACTGGAAACCAACATTTTTCAGGTTTAGCCGCGATCACTGTTAGCATTGGAAAGGCTTGGGTATGCTGAAGTCAACCTAGAAATAGATAGCAGTTGTACTCAATTTCATTAATTGCAAAATCTTGTATTTTCTTTAATTATAAATGTTGTAATAAATGTAGAAATGTGAATGAGCAGCAAATGTTTTATTTTGAGCATTTATTTCTTGCGGGCTTGACAGCGTTCTACCGCCGACTCTGCGGCGTAGGCTGGCTTGGACACGTCTTGTAACCGAAAAAGCGGGTGTGGGTCGTGACATATGTATTTTACAGCGTATTTTATATTTTCTTGGTTTCCGAAATGCTTTTAAATTTTCCCAAAACTATAGGTTTTCTCCTTGATCGGCATACCGCCGGTATACCGGTGTATACCGACGGCATACCGCCCGGACATGTTTTCTATACTTTAGATATTTTCGATTTCTAATATTTTCGTAAATAGTATTTAGATATTTTCATGAATAGTATTTAGATATTTTCGTGAATAGTGTTTAGATATTTTCGTGAATAGTATAGATGTACCCTATTATCCAATGGATAATTGGTTTTGTTTGAATGGCCATGATTGACCTAGACTTTGACATGGGTCATGATCCAACGGCTAAGATTAATTCTCCCTAATATATATACCATTTCACTTTCTCTCTTCTTTCTCTTTTTATTCTCTTCACTCTCTCTTCATTTCTTCTTCCCTTGGAGCTTGCCAAGAGCTTGGCCTTGAGGTCTAGAGTGTAGTTTCGTACCCCTCTTGGTGGTGGAGTAGAAGATTAGGCTTGGAGCTTAACCTAGGCAAGTACATCTTGCCAAATTCTTGAACAATTGTAATCTATTTTCATTTTTGTTTTTCTTGGTATTAAATTCTTAGAATTTTCCTAAACTCATTTTGTTAAATATGTTTTCCTGATGATTCTCGTATATGTGCATGTTTCCAAAAATTTGTTTAAGCAAGATTTGATTTTCTGTTAAAACCCAATAGTGACTTAGTAGAAAGCTTGGTATCAAGAGTGATACTAGAGCTACCATCATGGATCTTGGTCACATATACATATATGAGGTCCTTACCTAGCTAGTATACATGAATTTCGAGTTTGGTGGCAATCGGGACTCGTTTTGGTGTTCTGAGAACCTCTATTTTAGAGTATTTTGAGATATTGATCTATCAAATCTTTAAATTTGTGAAATCTAATAGTTCCATGTTGTAGGGAATTCAATTCTATGCAATTTTGACTTTTGAAAGTCCGAATTTCGATTTAAAAATGAAGTTTTTATGGCCGAAACAAGTTTTGGCAAAAATCTGATTTTTGTTGATGTTTGAAACACCGGTATACAGTCGGTATGCCGGTGTATACCGCCGGTATACCGATTTTTGCACCAGAAACTTTTTGTCTTTAGACCGGTATACCGCCGGTATGCCGCAGTATACCGCCGGTATGCCGTTTTATGCAGTTTTAGTCTATTTTTGCCCTTTTGGCCCGTTTTTGTCCGCTTTTGATATTTTCTTCGACTGTAATGATTTTTTAACATGATAAGATGATCTTGCTTAGTTAGAGAATGATTGTACACCCTATATAGACTTGATACTCGTACATGTTCAATCATTTTTTATGAAATATACTTAGTTTAATTATTCTTCTCCACATGCTATGATATGTCTTTTGATAGATTTTTTTTTACAAGCTATGATAATTGTTGCTATGCCTTCTTGCTTACTAGATAGTGGCCCGTCGTGGCGCACACATGATACATGTCCTTCTTGCTTACATGATAGTGGCCTGTCATGGCGCACTCTTGATTCTCATACATGTCTAGCTCCTTGATAGTGGCTCGTCGTAGCGCACTCTTGTCTTGATATTGTCATGTCTTATTGTGGCTTGTTGTAGTGCACAATCTTGCTTGTCTGGTCCATTCTTATATGTCTCATGTTTAGGATGGATTCTGCGGAATGCCACACCTAGAATCCAATAAAAAAATGTTAAGGACTAAACAACTAGCTTGATTACCTAGATCATTGGAGATTTTCCCGGTTACCTGTTGTCCCTTTGGTCTTGGTCTTATATATATATACATGGGATTTGGAGCTATCTGTCATGATGAGCACTCTTCCAGCACACCGTCGAGTGGGGCACCTCTTTAGGACACATGTATCTTACTGCAATGTGTCTGCTATACTTCTTTTCTTTTAGGCTTGGATCATTCAGGTAGTAACAGGCAGGTAATTGGACTTGGATTTCTCAAACTTGCATGGGTTAGTAATTAGGATTGTGGCAACCCTAGTTAGCTAAAGTATCAAGCCGTACTCATTTCTTGGCCGTGATTGATGGATGGAGTCCACTATTGTCTAATCTAGTCTTGCTCCAGTTTATCTTATTGTAGTACTTAGCTTCCTGTCTTTCCTTACATGCTATTCTTCCTACTACATGCTCGACTTCTCCATATGCTCACATGTCCAGTTTATTCTATGTATTCACTTGCTATCCTACTTGCATGTTCCAGTTTCCTTTCGTAAATACTGTAGTACCAATTTACTATTCTAGTCTCGTTTACTGCTTTATCTTAGAGATGTTATAAATTGCATGCCAGTTTTAGTTCATAGTTTGGCTTCCTTTATGGTACTTGCTATTGGGGTTCTGAGCCCACTGGTTTTGCATTGACCAGATCTAGTTGAGGAGCCCGAGGATCTTCCGGACCTTCCTCTCGATGGTGACCCCCCGGAGTACCAGGGGACTTGAGTGGGTGTTCTTTCTCTTACCCACCCTCTTCTGTACATATTCTTTTGAAGTGTTTAGCCACCGAGCACGTGTTTAGCTCGTGTTTTGGACTTGACATTTGGCCTACGGGCTTAGACATGATGTTATATTTCTAGACTGCAGCTAGAGCTGATCATGTATTACTTAGTCTTGTAGTTCTTCATTTTGTATTACTAGCTTCATGATCATCTATATATTATAGTTTGGGACGCTTTACTGTCTTATATGCATGATGATCATATTCTTGTACCTTACTTCTTGTCTGAGACTGAGATATCTAGGATTATGTGACCTAGGATTGACTGTTGGTTTGTAGCAGTGACCCCATCTATACAGCTTATACGTTGTTTCGGAGTACTAGAGTACTTTGGTATACATAGCTGGCCTGGTCCGTCCCTACTTGCCAGTATTCTGGTTCTGGGGCGTGACAGCCACAGTAATGACAAGTGCCCTTCCCCTCTGCCTGATATGGCCCTGGTCTCTGCTGGTGGTAGTGTGCTAGAGGATGCCTCATTGGCCCTCCTGAATTAGTCTTAGCTGATCCCATTGTCGAAGTAGCTCCTCGTTGTGCCTTCTTGCTTATGGCCTCCTGGATAGCCTCTATCAGAATAACTGCTTGGGAGACCCTCGACTCAGAATTAGTGTACCTTTACAAGTCAATACTCAAGCTATTATGAAATCTCTTGGCTTTCTCCAGCTCCGTCGAAACTAAACTTGGTGCAAAACGACTCAACCGACTAACTTGGCATCGTATTTATCAACCGTCATGCTCCCTTGTTCTAAGTGTAGGAACTGATCGTAAAGTACGTCCTTGGTAGTATCAAAAAAACTTCTTATTGAAAAACACTTTAAATTCCTCCCATGTCTGGTCAAGTCTTAGTTGGCTCTCCTCTCATGTCTACCAATGATAAGCATTTCCTTCTAACTGCAATCTAACTGCCATCATCCATAAATTTTGCAGACAATTTTGAAGCCCACAAAAGATTTTTTGTCTGCACAAGCCAGTTTATAATTTCTAAGGAGTCTTCAGTGCCTTTGAAGGTGGGGGATTCATGTTCCAGAACCCCTCGATAGTACCTACAGAGGGTTGGGGTGCTCTGGTCAGTATTGTCTCCAGGCTCCTTCTTATAAATTTATTTTGCTGCATCTGGACTTGTATTATGCCTGAAAGAACTAGCTCGTCGAAGTACCATCAGCCTGAGGCATGGGCTGCTATGGGGCATGTATGGTATTTGTGGCACAAACTGCTGGGTACCTTGTGGCCCATACGTTGGGGGTATGAAGGTGGATATGGATAGGGGTACTATGGTGGGTATTGTGGCAAATATTTAAGAGGGTATGGGGGTGGAAACTGTTGTAGAAGCTGGAGTGGATAGGGTGGCGGGAGTGGCACGTACTCTTCTTGAGGGGTAGGGTTCTGGGGGTTTGACTGTCCCCCTTGGGATACGATGACTTGCTGATGCTGCTGGGTAGTGGGTGGTGTCATCACAGGCTGTGATGATGTTCATGCTGGTGCTGGTGTGGTTGGGGATAACGTTTGTTGTGGCTGAACCGCTGGTCCCTCTATAATGGTTGAATCCCTAGCGGTAATAGCGAGAAGGGTAGCACAACCACTACGAAGATTCTGTAAAACCCCTAAATTTCTACTATTTTTTTATTATTAAATTTGGTACCGATTTGAAATTTTGTATTGTACGTCGCGTAGTCGTATTTTACGTCGCGCACGAAAATTTATTTTGCTCGACGAGTACGAATATGTGCGAGCGTACATATTTTAGAAAAATATTTTATTTATTATTTTATAGTTTCAAAATAATATATGCAATAATTATTTTACTATCATTACCAAGTTGTTATTTTATTTACTAAAAGCCTTCATTTATGCAAATATTAAGAATAATTTATATTTTATTTTATACTAGAAAAACATAATTATGAAGACATTATTTGTGCATACATATATTTCGTAATTATTTATTAGTCTATTTTAAATAAAAATAAAATTTTCGAGATTTATTAATATTAATATTTTATTATTCAAAAAGATATTTAAAAATAATTATTATTTTTGAAATTATTATTATTGGTATTTTGAAAAATATATTTGGAAGTTATTGTGGCCATTTGAATCTTGATTTAATTTTTGGATTTATTTAAATAGATTAAATTAATATCTATAATTGAGATTGGATTTAATTGATTTGATTTTAAACTAAGAGAATTTGATTTGATTTAAATTAGATTTGGATTTGGATTTGGATTTGATTGCTTTTAAATTAAATTAGGAAATATCTAAATTGGGTTTAAAGGAATCCTAATTCTTATCTAATTGGAAATTCCCACATCCTATAAATAGGCAGGTACTCCTCCATATTATTTTCACCACAAATCATCTTTCAAACCATCCTTGTCAAGATTTCTCTCTTTTTTTCGTCATAAATTCAGCCTCAATTTTCAAAGGTTGTAGCAACTTCGAATGACCATAACTCCCAACTCCGGACTCCGTTTGACCTCCAGTTTTTTTTTTGTCGGAATCGTATTGAGGTATATTTTCTGAATATAAATTTTATTTTCATAAATTCGGAACTTAATTTTTTGGAAAATTTGTGGAGTGTCAGTGCTCCGAAATCTGACATGTTTTAGTGTTTTTGAGATTCTGGGAGAATCAGGAATCAGAATCACGAACCGTTTGAAGTTTCGGAATGCTGACGGAAAAATACACATTATATATTTTTCCCAAAAAATTTCCAGAATATTTTATCTTTGGTTTTTATTTTAGAAGTTTGTCACATCGTCTGAGTTATCTTGTGTAGCCCTGTGACTATTCTGTACCCAACGGGATTGCCGGTTTCACCAGCAAGGACCTCAGGCAAGACACCTTGCCATTTGCTGTTTATTTATTTTAGCTCATATTTTATGCATTACTTATTTTCTTTATGCAAAATAAACTGTGATACATGACATAACCTGTTAGAACTTACTGTTCATTTATATTTTCTGCTATGTATTATTTTTCTCACATTAAACCTAGATTTAAGGGACCACCTTGTGTGTTGCATTCATTGGCCTTGACACGTTGTAACACGAAGTTGTGTGTCGCATGTAGGACACAGAAGTGCGTGATTGGCTGGCCACTAGTACGTACAAGCCGTGCGATAGGAATAACCGCTAATAGAGGTTGCATGCTTAGTTTGACTTAGCGGTTATAGAGGTTACTGTTGTGGATACAACAAAGTAGGCATTGGGCGGGGAGGACAATTCCTTAGCTTATGGGCTTCGATGCAATTTCTCTTTTGTAACCCGTGAGCTCCGCCAGAGACGCGGGTTAGATTACCCATGATTACTGACGGCCACTGACGATTCTGCGGAATGTCATGCTCTTACTGATGGGGCCTCTGGTGCCCAAAGGGGGACTACGCCGATCCTATTTAGCCAGGGCCCATGCGTAGGAAGAATTGTTCTTAACTACATTTCACTTAGAACGGTTAGGTACCTTTATCCGTTAGGTATGAGTACTTTTGGTTTGGGTACTTGTATCTGACCGTGGCTTGGAACAATAACTTGTCGTGGATTAGTTTGTCACGTCTTGTCCTTGTTTGGTTGTAGGTGTGGCTTACTACTTCGATGAGAAGGTATTGAACCTTGTTGAGGTTCGGATAACATATTGGATCATAGCATGGAAAGATACGTCGCCGTGAATTAGTTTACCATCTCCTGTCCTTGTTTGGTTGGGGGGATGGTACGCTCGTTCAGTAGGTACGTATTGGACCATGTTATAATTCGATTGACTTATTTATTTGAGCAATATTTATTCAGTTTATATGGAATGATATTATGTGTCTTGTTACGTCCCTCTGAGGACCTGGTTATCTCTCCAGGTGTGTGCTATTGTCTTTCGCAGGTGCTTTAACTCTAGCCATGATCATTGCTATTTCTTCGAGGATGATTGCATTTAGATCGTCTTCGCTTCGCTCGCCAAATTCATTTCTTTACTCATGTATTTTTTCTTTACTTGTTGGTAGTGGATTTGTCTCCGTCCAACATATTGTGTCAAGACAATTCTTTCTCATTTATATGACATCTTTATTTCATTTATTTTGTGTGGATGAGATTAGTTATGGTTCTACTGCATTTTACAGCTTATGTATTTATACGAGGCTTCCATATATTGGAGTATATTTCGTATGAATACAGCTGGCATGTCTACGTTCCTAGTCCTACGTATTTTACAAAAACATGTAACGCTCCAGTCCCAAAATACGTAGGACTAGGAACGTAGACATGCTAGCTGTATTCATACGAAGTATACTCCAATATATGGAAACCTTGTACGAATACATAAGCTATAAAATACAGTAGAACCATAACTAATCTCATCCACACAAAAATAAATGAATAAAAGATATCATATAATGATAAAAAAATTGTCTTGATACAATATGTTGGGCGAAGACAAATCCACTACCAACAAGTAAGAGAAAATACATGGAAAATGAAATGAGTTTGGCGAGCGATGCAATCATCCTCGAAGAAATATGGAGGACCACGGCTAGAGCTAGAATACCTGCGAAAGACAAGAGCATACACTTGGCGAGATAACCAGGTCCTCAGAGGGACGTAACAAGACACATAATATCATGCCATATAAACTGAATAAATATTGCTCAAATAAATAAGTCAATTGAATTTATAACATGGTCCAATACACACCTATTGAACGAGCGTACCATCCCCCCAACCAAACAAGGACAGGAGATGGTAAACTAATTCACGGTGACGTATCTTTCCATGCTATGAATCCAATATAGTATCCGGACCCCAACAAGGTTTAATACCTTCTCATCGAAGTAGTAAGTCACACCTACAACCAAACAAGGACAAGATGTGATGAGCTAATCCGCGATAAGTTATTGTTCCAAGCCACGGTCAGATACAAGTACCCAAACCAAAAGTACTCATACCTAACGGATAAAGGTGCCTAACCGTTCTAAGTGAAATATAGTTAAGAACAATCCTTCCTACGCATGGGCCCTGGCTAAATAGGATCGGCCTAGTCCCCCCTTGGGCACCAGATGTCCCATCAGTAAGAGCATGACGTTCCGCAGAATCGTTAGTGGCCGTCAGTAATCATGAGTCATCAACCCCGTATCTCCAGCGGAGAGTCCGGATCACAAGGGAAGTGCATCGAAGCCCATACGCTAAGGAATTGTCCTCCCCGCCCAATGCCTACTGTGTTGTATCCATAACACAAACCACTATAACCGCTAAGTCAAACTAGCATACAATCCCTATTAGCGATTATTCCTATCGCACGGCTTGTACGTACTGGTGGCCAGCCAATCACGCACGTCCGTGTTCTACATGCGACACACAACTTCGTGGTATAACGTGTCAAGGCCATGAATGCAATACACAAAGGTGGTCCCTTAAACCTAGGTTTAATGTGTAAGAAAAATAATACATAGCAGGAAATATAAATGAACAGTAAGTTCTAACAGGTTAAGCCATGTATCACAGTTTATTTTACATAAAAAAATAATACTAATGCATGAAATATGAGCTAAAATAAATAAACAGTAAATGGCAAGGTGTCTTGCCTGAGTTCCTTGCTGGTGAAACCGACAATCCCGTTGGGTACAGAATAGTCACAGGGCTACACAAGATAACTCAGACGATGTGACAAACTTCTCAAATAAAAACCAAAAATAAAATATTATGAAAAAATTTTGGGAAAAATATATGATGTGTATTTTTCCGTCAGCATTCTGAAACTTCAAACGGTTCGTGATTCTGATTCCTGGTTCTCCCAGAATCTCAAAAACACTAAAATGTGTCAGATTTCGGACCACTGACACTCCACAAATTTTCCAGAAAATTAAGTTCCGAATTTATGAAAATAAAATTTATATTCAGAAAATATACCTTAATACAATTCCGAAAAAAAAACTGGAGGTCAAACGGAGTCCGGAGTTGGGAGTTATGGTCATTCGAAATTGCTACAACCTTTGAAATTGAGGCTGAATTTATGACAAAAAAAAGAGAGAAATCTTGACAAGGATGGTTTGAAAGATGATTTGTGGTGAAAATAATATGGAGGAGTACCTGCCTATTTATAGGATGTGGGAATTTCCAATTAGATAAGAATTAGGATTCCTTTAAACCCAATTTAGATATTTCCTAATTTAATTTAAAAGCAATCAAATCCAAATCCAAATCCAAATCTAATTTAAATCAAATCAAATTCTCTTAGTTTAAAATCAAATCAATTAAATCCAATCTCAATTATAGATATTAATTTAATCTATTTAAATAAATCCAAAAATCAAATCAAGATTCAAATGGCCACAATAACTTCCAAATATATTTTTCAAAATACCAATAATAATAATTTCGAAAATAATAATTATTTTTAAATATCTTTTTGAATAATAAAATATTAATATTAATAAATCTCAAAAAATATATTTTTAATTAAAATAGACTAATAAATAATTATGAAATATATGTATGCACAAATAATGTCTTCATAATTATGTTTTTCTAATATAAAATAAAATATAAATTATTCTTAATATTTGCATAAATGAAGGCTTTTAGTAAATAAAATAACAACTTGGTAATGATAGTAAAATAATTATTGCATATATTATTTTGAAACTATAAAATAATAAATAAAATATTTTTCTAAAATATGTACGCTCGCACATATTCGCAGTCGTCGAGCAAAATAAATTTTCGTGCGCGACGTAAAATACGACTACGCGACGTACAATACAAAATTTCAAATCGGTACCAAATTTAATAATAAAAAAATAGTAAAAATTTAGGGGTTTTACATCCTACCTAACTTAAAAGAATTTCGTCCTGGAAATTAGGAATTCGTAGGGGGGTGAGAGGACACAAGGGGGTATCAATGTGGATCCAACGATGACAATGTTTTCACAAAATTATGTCGTAAGAAGTCGCGATCTAGATCGCAGAAAAACAATACGGTACGGTCATGGGTAATGAAGAGTCATGATTAAGAGAGCGAAATAGATTCACTTAAATTAAGCGATTAGAGGGTTTTGATAGGGCCGAGTAGTTTGGGATGAAGATATAGCGACATCGAGTGAGAATGGTCATAATCGATAGGAAGACTAGAGGAAGTTCTAGTATAACGCCTTCGTCCTCCTAAAATAGGTGAAGGCGAAAGTAATATAGAGTTCGAAGGAGGTGTTATCGAATACGAATACGTGATTCAAAGACGATCAAATAATTTCAAAAGAATTATCAAGGCAGTCGTGGATGGGATTGTAAGGGCCAAGTTTAATTATGTCCCCATCCACGTAGAGTAATAGACAAAAGCGAACCAAAGTGCACTTGGTTGATCAGACCATTATGCACCGGTTCTGATTAGACAATAGGCTAGTGAGCGCTCAATAGCATATGTCATGAACAAACTCGATAAAGAATAAGCTTGCAAAAACTAGGCTACATTAGCATCATTAATCAAAACGGTAAATACATAGGTACGAGAGATTAAGATTTAAAGAAGGTAGAATGATTCTAAGTCATACAGTCGTCCTATAGTCTTCTTGTCCAAGTCCTTGGTTGACTAGATGGGTTAAGGTCCTCTAAATTATAGAATCTAAGATAGGTGGCAAGGACAAAGGGGTTGCTAGGTCATAAGGCATTCTACCCAACTTAAAAGAATTAAACTAATGGTGTTTGGGATATCTAACTAGTGGGGTCAATCTCTAGCAAGCACGAAGGAAAGATAAGAATAATGATAGAAGGAATCAAGCAAGATGCAATCGATGAGTCGGTCGAATATGGAATCGAGGAAAAGGTCAAGTATGTGGATGAGATCCTAGACTTCTAATCCTATTCGCAGGTTTGCTTGGTACGGTAAAGTAACCAAACAATTTTTCGAGACCTGCATGGGCCACCACAAAAACATGTAACGCTCCAGTCCCAAAATACGTAGGACTAGAAACGTAGACATGCCAGCAGTATTCATATGAAGTATACTCCAATATATGGAAACCTTATACGAATACATAAGCTGTAAAATACAGTAGAACCATAACTAATCTCATCCACACAAAAATAAATGAATAAAAGATATCATATAATGATAAAAAAATTATCTTGATACAATATGTTGGGCGGAGACAAATCCACTACCAACAAGTAAGAGAAAATACATGGAAAATAAAATGAGTTTGGCGAACGAAGCAAAGACGATCTGAGTGCAATCATCCTGGAAGAAATAGGGAGGACCATGGCTAGAGCTAGAATACCTGCGAAAGACAAGAGCATACACCTGGCGAGATAACCAGGTCCTCAGAGGGACGTAACAAGACACATAATATTATGCCATATAAACTGAATAAATATTGCTCAAATAAATAAGTCAATTGAATTTATAACATGATCCAATACACACCTATTGAACGAGCGTACCATCCCCCCAACCAAATAAGGACAGGAGATGGTAAACTAATTCACGGTGACGTATCTTTCCATGCTATAAATCCAATATGGTATCCGGACCCCAACAAGGTTCAATACCTTTTCATCGAAGTAGTAAGTCACACCTACAACCAAACAAGGATAAGATGTGACGAACTAATCCGCGACAAGTTATTGTTCCAAGCCACGGTCAGATATAAGTACCCAAACCAAAAGTACTCATACCTAACGGATAAAGGTGCCTAACCGTTCTAAGTGAAATGTAGTTAAGAACAATCCTTCATACGCATGGGCCCTGGCTAAATAGGATCGGCATAGTCCCCCTTGGGTACCAGAGGCCCCATCAGTAAGAGCATGACGTTCCGCAGAATCGTCAGTGGCCGTCAGTAATCATGGGTCATCAATCCCGTATCTCCAGCGGAGAGTCCGGGTCACAAGAGAAGTGCATCGAAGCCCATACGCTAAGGAATTCTCCTCCCCATCCAATGCCTACTATGTTGTATCCACAACACAAACCACTATAACCGCTAAGTCAAACTAGCATGCAATCCCTATTAGCGGTTATTCCTATCGCACGGCTTGTACGTACTGGTGGCTAGCCAATCACGCACGTATGTGTTCTACATGCGACACACAACTTCGTGGTATAACGTGTCAAGGCCATGAATGCAACACACAAAGGTGGTCCCTTAAACCTAGGTTTAATGTGTAAAAAAATAATACATAGCAGGAAATATAAATGAACAGTAAGTTCTAACAGGTTAAGCCATGTATCACAGTTTATTTTACATAAAAAAATAATACTAATGCATAAAATATGAGCTAAAATAAATAAACAGCAAATGGCAAGGTGTCTTGCCTGAGGTCCTTGCTGGTGAAACCGACAATCCCGTTGGGTACAGAATAGTCACAGGGCTACACAAGATAACTCAGACGATGTGACAAAGTTCTAAAATAAAAACCAAAAATAAAATATTTTGGAAAAATTTTGGGAAAAATATATGATGTGTATTTTTTCGTCAGCATTCCGAAACTTCAAACGTTTCGTGATTCTGATTCCTGGTTCTCCCAGAATCTCAAAAATACTAAAACGTATCAGATTTTGTACCACTGACACTCCACAAATTTTCCAGAAAATTAAGTTCCGAATTTATGAAAATAAAATTTATATTCAGAAAATATACCTCAATACGATTCCGACAAAAAAAACTGGAGGTCAAACGGAGTCCGGAGTTGGGAGTTATGGTCATTCGAAGTTGCTACAACCTTTGAAAATTGAGGCTGAATTTATGACGAAAAAAAGAGAGAAATCTTGACAAGGATGGTTTGAAAGATGATTTGTGGTGAAAATAATATGGAGGAGTACCTTCCTATTTATAGGATGTGAGAATTCCCAATTAGATAAGAATTAGGATTCCTTTAAACCCAATTTAGATATTTCCTAATTTAATTTAAAAGCAATCAAATCCAAGTCCAAATCCAAATCCAAATCTAATTTAAATCAAATCAAATTCTCTTAGTTTAAAATCAAATCAATTAAATCCAATCTCAATTATAGATATTAATTTAATCTATTTAAATAAATCCAAAAATCAAATCAAGATTCAAATGGCCACAATAACTTCCAAATATATTTTTCAAAATACCAATAATAATAATTTCGAAAATAATAATTATTTTTAAATATCTTTTTGAATAATAAAATATTAATATTAATAAATCTCAAAAATTATATTTTTATTTAAAATAGACTAATAAATAATTACGAAATATATGTATGCACAAATAATGTCTTCATAATTATGTTTTTCTAGTATAAAATAAAATATAAATTATTGTTAATATTTGTATAAATGAAGGCTTTTAGTAAATAAAATAACAACTTGGTAATGATAGTAAAATAATTATTGCATATATTATTTTGAAACTATAAAATAATAAATAAAATATTTTTCTAAAATATGTACGCTCGCACATATTCGCACTCGTCGAGCAAAATAAATTTTCGTGCGCGACGTAAAATACGACTACGCGACGTACAATACAAAATTTCAAATCGGTACCAAATTTAATAACAAAAAATAGTAGAAATATAGGGGTTTTACATATTCATCCTATTGGCACGCAAATAGAGTTTTCTTCAGAACAAAATCAAACTGGATGCAATCAAGCAATCAAATGAGAATTCGATACGAAGTCCAAAAAGGTAATTAATAAATGGATAAGATCCTATATTCTATTCCTATATACAGGCTTGCTTGGCACTATGATGTAACCAAGCAATATTTTGTAGACCTGTATGGGCCACCACACATGTAACTACATCCTCGTCTTGAGTTACTCATCATTTCCCTCAACCCTAGATCTATTGACAATACCCTCTAATCATTTGGAAACTTATGAATTATCAGAATCTTCCCCTTATCATTACCCAACCTAGGAGACTATCTTCTATTAAGGAACCATGTCTTACGAGTTTCTAATTATTTTTATCTCATTTTCTTAATCCTTAATATTCCTTAATTTGTGCGTTAATTAGCAACCCTCATTTCATTACCCAAACCCTACCACGATCATTGAACCCAACCATATGGATTTGTTTTCCTCCTAATTGATCTGCCTCCCCCATTAAGGATTACTCATTAAACTCCTCTGTGATTCGTACAACCTAGTTCTTAATATGTTTTCCTTGTACGAAGATGGAAATATAATCGTGACACCCTTCACTTATAACAGGACTGGATTAGAGAACCCCCATAGATGATATTATTGATATAGTTGAATAGGATGATTATATGATTATGAGGCTCATATAGAATTGGGTTATATGTGAATTTTGGATAAACACTAATCAATGAAATTTAGAAAACTTTCATGTGATGATAAAAGGTTTTCAAGGTTAAACAATTATTGAAGATGGAAGAATTTTATATTCTTGTTGCTTTAAGGATTAAATTTCCATGATGATTATTAATATGAATTTCATGTTAAGATGAGTTTAATTTTTTGCTTCGATTAAGTTGATGACAAAAAAATATACGAGAAAGAAATTAGAGATTATTGAATTTCCATCATTAAAGGAATTATGAAGAAGCATATTTAAAAATTATATGGAGTTTAAAAATTTTGTAGAGTTAAATTTTTTAGGATGAATATCAATTTGAATGAAGAAAAAAGAGAGGAAAAAGATTGAGAAGTTATTACCTTTTTTTGGTTACGCATCTATATGATCGATGATAATGTTGATCAAAATTTAGACACTGATGAGATGTCATGTAGGTGAACATTCTAAACAATATATATCCATGATTTTATTTTTCTAGTTATTTAAATTATAGTTATCTAAATTGCATGTTTTCATTGAATGATGTTCCCTCTCCTTACCTAATATCTTGATCATATTTTCTTATCAAGAAACTCTCCTATCTTCTCAAGCACACATATCCTAGTTATTTCTTAATTTCGAGAACAAAATTCTTGTAAGTTGGGTAGAATGTAAACTCTCTAAAATTTTACTGTAGATTTTTTTTAATTATTAAGGTATGTATATCTTGAGTACGAATACGTATATACATAGTGTTTGTTTATTTGTATATATAAAAGTTTTATTATAGGTTTTAATAATATAGGAAATAAATATTTTGTTTCAATATACATATAGGTTAAAAATATTTTTCTATATATAAAATGTGTCACACCAAGAGATTTGTCAAATTTAATTTCTGTTGATATATCTATATTTTTTTGTAACACATATATATGTACTATATTAGAAAATAATGTTTTATATACTATTTTGCATGCGATGTATATTCTTGAAACTAAATTCATGTATATTTGTAAAATTAGAAAATTTATTTGGAAATATTTTAAATTATAAAAATATATTTTAAATTAATTAGATATTAATGTTTAAATATTTATGGTGATTTAAGTTGTGATTTACATATTATTAAATTAAATTTTAAATAAATTTAAATTAAAAGTGAGATTTATCTAATGGGGTTTAATGCATTCCAAATCCTTATCTAACTGGGAGTTTCTCCACCTATTTAAGGGAGCCATCCCTTTGTTGTTCCTAACTCCAATCATCTACCGAGAGCCACCACATCTTCATCACCGTGTCGTGTACCGTATCTGTGCCTACCATTATTCATCGTGTCAGCCGTAACGGCCTCGGGTCCGACCCCGGGTGTCTTCCTACTATTTCATGCTGCCATACATATATAATTATCTTCCCCATCTTCGTGTCCGACAACCCCGACACGAAATCACACTTTCTACGCCTATGTATCGCAGGACACGACACATCATCCCCAAATCAAAACCTAACCCTAACCACTCTACCGTTTTCTGGCCGAAGCACCCCCGTCACGGCCAACAACACCTCCCTGCCGCCAACCGACATCCCGTCGGACCACCGTTCCCTCTCGCCAACACCACCGTCGACTGCTGCCAGTACTGCCTCCTAGCCAAAAAACCCTGTCCCAAGTTGTCTTTCTCCATAACATCAGCCACCATCAATACCAAAACTATTGTGCCCTACCGGTGTTCCATCACCAGAGCAACAAACCACATACCACTACTAAGCTATCGTCAGATTCATCACCACGACCACCCCCTATCATCATCACCACCATCCTCACAAACACCACTACCACGACCACCGTCACCTCGGCCACCCATCTCATTTTCCCTGTCCGCCTCCTCCATCAGGCCCAGACCAAATCCCCAACTCCGACCATCATCGGCCTCACTTTCCCCAACATCAACCACCACCTCCACTCACCTGATCTTGTGTTGTAAGCCCTCTAAAATTTTAATTAGATTTTATCTAGAATAATTAGGGATTGAATATAATTAATTATGATTTTCTAAGTTATTAATTATTTCCCACTTTTATTTTTGATTATCATATACACGTTACCGTGACTTTTAATTTAGGAGCACAAGACTAGTCATTTTCTCAAAACCAACTTCACATGCATGATCTAGTCGAGACACTCTATACCCATGACCTTCGTGTCCCACTCAGACACACCTTCTTGTGCTTTATTTTTATCGTACAACTTTTCTGACACAAGACCCAATCTTGATTCACCCTACAGAGTCATATTTATTTTCGACTCGAATTAGGGACACAATTTCGACCCTAAGGATATAAATGAACAGTAAGTTCTAACAGGTTAAGCCATGTATCACAGTTTATTTTACATAAAAAAATAATACTAATGCATAAAATATGAGCTAAAATAAATAAACAGCAAATGGCAAGGTGTCTTGCCTGAGGTCCTTGCTGGTGAAACCGACAATCCCGTTGGGTACAGAATAGTCACAGGGCTACACAAGATAACTCAGACGATGTGACAAAGTTCTAAAATAAAAACCAAAAATAAAATATTCTGGAAAAATTTTGGGAAAAATATATGATGTGTATTTTTTCGTCAGCATTCCGAAACTTAAACGTTTCGTGATTCTGATTCCTGGTTCTCCCAGAATCTCAAAAATACTAAAACGTGTCACAATTTCGACCCAAACCTGTCAACCCAAGATATGGACACGACCTACATTGAGCCTACTACACATATGACACTTGTGTCCCATTAAATTGAGCCCCCGCATGCTACTTATTTACCCGTGATCATAAATGACTAAATTAAGCCATTTATTGCACGAAGTCCGATTTTGACCTGACCCGACTCAAGTAGACTCAACCCACGCTCCATGTCATTCCTCTTCCTAATACCTACACACACAACACCATCCCATCCCTACAAAACACCAAACACCCCAGCACCATTCATCCCTAAACCATATGGACAACTCTTAACCACAAATTAGGGAGAGATTCCTAATTAAATTCATTCAAACCTTCGTCATGCAAATTAGCCTATTTTGGCCAAGCCAAGAGATTCTTGGAGAAAGCAACCTATGACACACATCACTCATTGTCCAATCACCACTCAACAACACAATTCCACTTTTTGTAAAGCTTACACACTCTCTCTCTCTCTCTCTCTTCCTAAAGAAACTAACTCCCAGCCAATCCATTTTCTATCTACACACCCACTCCATCTCTTTTCTCTTTCTTCCTTCAAACTCACAGCCATCTCTTCCTCATTCCTCCATTTTTGGCCGATAGCTCTCACACCCCCATAAACCTTGAAAGCTCATCATCACCATCATCCTCATCTTCTCCACCTTATAAACCCCCTAAAATTTTACTACGATTTTAAATTTTTATTTATTTCGGTATTGATTTTTTATTTTGGTATCCGTACGTCGAGTACGAATACGTAGGTACGAGATACTTATTTTATATAAAAGTTTTATTATATGTTTTAATAAATATAGAAATAAATGCTTTATTTTATAAAATACATATAGATAAATATTTTTTAGATATAAAAATTTATCTACCAAAAATCAATCAAATTTTATATTTAAAGGTTATTAATTTTAGAATAATAATATGTGTGTTTTATGAAAACGTGAGTACATTCATGTATATATTATGAATTTTCTAAATTATAATTTTATTATTATTTTTTATTATCTAAATTATTAAAAAGATATTCCAAATAGTTAAATAATTATTAGGATTTTCGAAATCATTTATTATAACTATTTTAGAAAAGATATTTTGAATTTATTGTGGTAAATTAAACTTTGATTAGATTTTGTTGATTTGATTTAAATAAGTTTGATTTAAAAACGTGACTTATCTACATTAGTTTGGATTTGAATTTACTTTGATTTAAATTGAATATGAAATGGATTTGATTGAACTAGTCGATTTAAATTAATATGTGGAATATCTAAAAGGGTTTCAAAATATTTCTAATCCTTATCCAACTAAGGAGTCCACCTCCTATATAAGGAGAGCTCATCTTCGTTCTTTTCCAAAATAACACCACAAGTCTCTTATTTCATATTTTACAAATATAATATTCTTCCGTGTCGACAACCCCGACACATACAACCAAATAGGAAAAATCCTAGCCTATTCCCGGATTCATCCCTTCCCCGATCGGAAACCACGCTCACCCACAGCATCTCGGCATCCCAGCCATCATCATCCCGACCCCGACTTTCCATCTTCGGCCAGTCCCTTCCTTGTCGATACACCACCTCCTCCGCCACCAAGATACTGCCAGCCTGCTGCCATCACCACCAACCACAGCATCCCATCTCCCCTCTCCCGGACCCCTGCCAACCGATCCACCACCAACAGCCCGGCCATCCCGGCCTACCGCTCCCCTGACACCACCCCCACTTGCGTCCTGGGTAACCCGACCATTACTTCCCGGTCGCCCAAACCACCAAGAGGCTCTCGCAGCCATTACAACGATGACCCGACCAGTTTTTTGGAACCACCTCCGCACCATCAACAGTACCACCATCGGCTTCCATAACATCCCGTCCGGCCATACACCCCACCGCCGCCTCTCCCTCCCTCCGACTTCTACAGCAAAACACACCACCACCGGGACACAGCCGCCGCAGCCCCCGACCATCTTCTCTAAACCTCCTCCCGACCCTCTTCGACCGGCAACCGTGCTCGCCGCTAGTGCTTAACCATCTCTGTGCCGCTGGAGCGGCAAGCCCTCGCGGCCATCAAACTCGGCCACCTTGCCGAGACCCTGACCGTAGCGGCCACCGCCGCCTGGATCCGGCGTCGGCCTCTGCACAGCCATCGTCAATGTGTTTCCGTCGCGTCCTTCTGCCATGGCATGCTCCGGATCGCCCCCAAGCTGGAAAACCCCTTCGGTAGAGCCCTCTCTCTCGCCCCCCACTGCTCCCGTTCCTCTCTCCTCTTTCCCTCTCGCTCTCCGCTCCATCACAACATCCTCCTCTCTTTTTGAAATTTTGGGTCAACTCTCGAAGAGAGGAGATAGCAGCTTGCTTTAGTATAAGTTGTTTGTTGCTTTTGCTTATTTGAGTTGCTTGTGTCACCTCTCCCAAAGGAGAGCAGACTTGGAGCAAGTTGTTATTATTATTATTATTATTATTATTATTATTATTATTATTATTATTGTCAATTTAAATTAGGGTTATTAGACCTATTATTAATATTATAAACAGTATGCTTAAATAGCTGTACACAATTATTATTTTTATATATTTTGGATACTAAAATTATTTGTATGTTATTAGGTATAAAGTATTATAAGCCTTATTTTATTATCATGTTTTCTTTTATGATTGCTATCATTTTATTACTAGTAGCATATTACTAAGATATTTGTCATGATAATTATATAAATATTTTCTAAAAAGTATATCATGGGTTTTGCCTGATTCGGTTTCATATTAAGATTGGCCTAATAATAATATTTTTGTGATATTTGATAGTATTTTATCTAAATTTTAGTTACCAAAAGTAATTTCCTAATGTTTCTCCAAATAATTTTATCTAAATACTTTTACTAATAAAATATAGTTTTCCTACTTAGAAATCTTATCTTTACAAAAACTTAGAATTTTAGCCCAAATCAATTTTTTTCTCACATTTTAAAGTATTTATCAAATATTATTTCTACTAGTAAATAAAGCTTCCAACTATTATAAATAGTTTCTAAAAATAGTATATATATATATATATATATATATATATATATATATATATATATATATATATTCACAAATTCCTCTTCGATTATACTGTTGATCGATAGTGACTAATTCCATAATCCTTTTTCCCCGCAACTTCGGACCCCTGCACATCGAACATATCTATTGGACAAACGAGACTTATCTGATCATCATAGCTCACCAGGCGTCACAGCAGGCAAGTATACCTTGCTGATTAACTGTCATATTATTTATTCTTCGCATTTATTTACTTTGTTTCATATTTGTTAGTTTATAAACTGCGCGTCCATGCCATACTTGGGCGCAAGCGACTTTATTAGTCGTTACTTTATTTTATGCATGTTAACTTAGTTTTAGCGGACTACCTTCTTGTTGTGGGATATCCTTATATCTCCTTTGGCCATGACACTCACACTACATGGTTTGAGACATATTGTTAGGGGCACGACTTGTATATTGACTGGTCATCTCTATAGTCGTGTGAAGGATAGATCATAACTGCTATGACTAGGGTATAGAGACTCGAGCAGTTAAAAAATTGGGCGGGTCATGGACATGACTTGGTCATGTGGGAAATATTGGGGGAGGACAGTCACTAGTGCATATGGGAAGCCAAACAGGTAAACCATAGTTTTTGAAAGAAACTATGGCGAGATATATTTGCAGTTACCCTCTGACATTTTGGACGTTACGGCCGGATACGGATGACTGGATGCCAGTTACGTACTTATAGCCTAAATCCCGTCCATGCGCATGAAAGTTGTCCTCTAAATTGCATATTAGAAGGATAGGATCCCCTTTGCATATTTGTGTCTAGGGTAGACTTTTGCATATTATTTTATTATTCTGACAGTTCATATTAGCATGTTCTTCCTGTATCATATTACATCCCTCTGAGGACCTGGTGATTTCTCCACGTGTGATTGTGATTTTCGCAGGTGCTCTAGCCAAGAACATAGTTTAAAATCTATCTTCGCGATGCTAGCTTTTGGATCGTCTTTCGATTCGTTCGACTCTTCCATCGTTGTTATGTATTTCTCCCTTTCTGTGGGTAGTAGATTTGTCTCCGCCCAACATTTTGTACGAATGACATTTATAAGTGGATTTTATGAAATATTTATTTGTGGATGAGATTAGTTTTATAGTTATTACATTTTACAGCTTATGTGTACATACGAGGTTTCCATATATTAGAGTATACTTCGTATGTAGGCAGCTGGCA
This sequence comes from Iris pallida, assembly GCA_029216955.1. Classification (NCBI taxonomy): domain Eukaryota; kingdom Viridiplantae; phylum Streptophyta; class Magnoliopsida; order Asparagales; family Iridaceae; genus Iris; species Iris pallida. Next base: position 4,626,891 of record JANAVB010009399.1, on the reverse strand, counting down.
TGTCTACGTACTTAGTTCCAAGTATTTTGGGACTGGGGCGTTACATGTTTTTGTGGTAGCCCATACAGGTCAAGATAAATTGTTTGGTTACTTTACCGTACCAAGCAAGCCTGCGTATAGGATTAGAGTCTAGGATCTCATCCACATACTTGACCGCCTCGAGTTGTATCTTGCTTGATCCCTTCTATCGTGATTCGTGCCCTTCTTTCGTGCTTGATAGAGATTAATAAGGTAAACCATACTAGGTGGACATGACCCATTGTCCCATCACCCTACTAGTTTAACTCTTGTAAGTTTGGTAGAATGCCTTACGACCTAACCTTCCTTTTGACCTTAACCAAGTCTTAGAAAAGTAGATAGTAGGACGACTGTATAGGTATCAACATAGGACATAACCTAGATTTTTAAGGACTTTAACCAAACTCTACTTCCTTTCAATCTTAATCTCACGTGCCTATATTTTTACCATATAGACCAATGTTTTGCAAGCTTATCCTTTTATCGAGCTTGTTCATGACATATGCTATTGAGCGTGCACTCACTAACATATTGTCTAATCAGAACCGGTGCATGATGGTCAGATTAACCTAGTGCACGTTGGTTCGCTTTTCATATATTGTTCTACGTGGATAGAGACATAGTTAAACTTGCCTCTAGAGTCTCAATCCACGATAGTCGTCACAATTCCCTTTCGAATTATTCCGTCGCCTATGAACCACGTATTCGGATTCGATAGCATCGTCTTTGAACTCTTTATGTTTTTGTCCTTCCCTTATTTTAGAAAAACAAAGCACTCGTACTTGATGGATAGACACGAAGCTTTCTCATATGTCCATTCTATTTGTATATACACGGGCATAGCTAACTACCAACCAAGCAGTGTAACTACGACCTTGCCTCAAGTTACTCCTCCTTTTCCTCGACCCTAGATTCATTATCGCGACCTTCTAATCATTCTTTAAATTTGTGAATGATTCAAATTGTTCCTTAACCATACCCTAAACCTAGACGACTATATTCTCTCGAGGAACCATATCTCCCAAGCCCCTAAATTATTCTCTTTGATCTACTCAATTCCTTAATATTCTCTAATTCGTGTTATCATGATTTTATTGCCTTAACTAGCTACCCTCGTTCAATACCATATCCATGATTTATTTTTGTAGATATCGAAATCACGATTTTCTAATACATGTTTATGTTAAACGTTGTTTTCTTGTCTGCCCAATGATTTGATCGTGTTTCCTTATCAATATACCCTTGTACCTTCTCACCCCCCAAATTATTCTTAATTTCGAGGACGAAATTCTTGTAAGTTGGGTAGGATGTAAACCCCCAAAAATTTCACTACAATTTTGAATTTTATTTATTTCGGTATTGATTTTTCATTTTGGTATCCGTATGTCGAGTACGAATACGTAGGTACAAGATACTTATTTTATATAAAAGTTTTATTATATGTTTTAATAAATATAGAAATAAACGGCTTTGTTTTATAAATACATATAGATAAATATTTTTAGATATAAAAATTTTTCTGCCAAAAATCAATCAAATTTTATATTTAAAGGTTATTAATTTTAGAATAATAATATGTATGTTTTATGAAAACGCGAGTACATTCATGTATATATTGTGAATTTTCTAAATTATAATTTTGTTTTGTTTTTATTATCTAAATTATTAAAAAGATATTCTAAATAGTTAAATAATTATTAGGATTTTTGAAATCATTTTTTATAATTATATTAGAAAAGATATTTTGAATTTATTGTGGTAAATTAAACTTTGATTAGATTTTGTTGATTTGATTTAAATAAGTTTTATTTAAAAACGTGACTTATCTACATTAGTTTGGATTTGAATTTACTTTGATTTAAATTGAATATTAAACGGATTTGATTGAACTAGTCGATTTAAATTAATATGTGGAATATCTAAAAGGGTTTAAAAACATTTCTAATCCTTATCCAACTAAGGAGTCCACCTCCTTTATAATGAGAGCTCATCTTCGTTCTTTTCCAAAATAACTCCACAAGTCTCTTATTCCATATTTTACAAATATAATATTCCTCCGTGTCGATAACCCCGATACATACAACCAAATAGGAAAAACCCTAGCCTATTCCCTGATTCATCTCTTCCCCGATCGGAAACCATGCTCACCCACAGCATCTCGGCATCCTAGCCATCATCACCCCGACCCCGACTTTCCATCTCTGGCCAGTCCGCTCCTTGTTGATACACCACCTCCACCGCCATCAAGATACTGCCAGCCTGCTGCCATCACCACTAACCACAGTATCCCATCTCCTCTCTTCCGGACCCCTGCCAACCGATCCACCACCAACAGCCCGGCCATCCCGCCCTTCCGCTCCCCTGACACCACCCTCACTTGTGCCCTGGGTAACCCGACCATTACTTTCCGGTCACCCAAACCACCCAGAGGCTTTCGCAGCCATTACTATGACGACCCGACCAGTTTTTTCGAACCACCACCGCACCATCAACAGCACCACCTTCAGCTTCTATAACATCCCGTCCGGCCATACACCCCCACCGTCGCCTCTCCGTCCCTCCGACTTCCACAGCAAAACACACCACCACCGCGACACAGCTGTCGCAGCCCCCGCCCATCTTCTCTAAACCTCCTTCCGATACTCTCCGATCGGCAACCGCGCTCGCCGCCAGCGCTCAACTATCTCTGTACCACTGGAGCGACGAGTCCTCGCGGCCATCAGAGTCGGCCACCCTGCTGAGACCCTGACCGCAGCAGCCACCGCCGCCTGGATCTGGCGTTGACCTCCGCACAGCCATCGTCGACGCGTTTCCGCCGTACCCCTCTGCCGCGGCATGCTCCTGTAAACCCCTAGACCAAATTTTTTTTCCAAATGCTTATATATACATAGCCTCATTATTAAATTTGTTTAGATGATATAGGAATGGGTGTTTTGTAAGGAACCCATTTGTAAAGGGGCTTAATAGCTTTATTCATATTCAAAATTTCCATAACCGAAAACTAAACCCCTCTGCCCTCTATTCCGATGCTGAATCCAATTCGAATTTAAATCAATCCTAATCCTTTAAACATTTCGGCCATATCCAAGAACTGGATATATAAGGGCAAGGAACCATCGATCCCTCGTAAACCCTAAATTCTCTACATTTCCATCTTCAATGAACCAAGTGGTAGGTAGAGAGAAGGAGTTCCAAACCCTTGTCGACATAGCAGAGCTCCAATCAGGTATTACTTAGAACCCTCAATTTTTAGATCTCGTGGGAAGTAAGACCCAACCCACCAGTTATTCGAATTTATGTCTTAAAAGATACATAGTTGATAATAAAGAAGGATACAAGTTAGTAGGTATCGAGTAATGGAGTAGCTATGTGTATGGTACTAGGATGATTACGGGAAACTAGAGTCAGTGGTTAGATAAACTGTGTAGCTCCGTAATGATACAGCCATTCCATATCATCTACCAGGGAGAATCAGACCATAACCTGGTATATTAACTTCACATCGCCTAGTATTGAACCAGGAAATATCCATTTATACCTTGATACTCCAACTTCATAACAGATGGCTGTTGCATTGGTATCAGATCTGATGTCATACCCGATTTGGGTATCAGATCTGATGTCATACTCGACTTGGGTATCAGATATGATATTGGACAACAAAACCTGACCTATAGTACCAGGGAGCAGTCCACCTAGTACAGGCTTGGATAAGAATACACTCATGTATCCACTTGTCCAAGACACATGGTTATGTACCAGATAATACCTGTTCAAGTATAATACCTGTTCAAGTATTAATTGATACAAGTTAGTATTAGCCTATAGCGAGTATCAAGACAGTAGATAGAGACCCTATAGTTAATGACCAGGGTAGGGCATCAAGTCAGAGGTATGTACCAAGTTGGGGTTTTTTGTGTGTCCATTGGTTAGGGGGAGCAGACACATAGGCAATACCAAGGGGTACCAATGTACAGGCAAATGTATTGAGTAAATGATGGGATATAGGAGTATCAGTGTTATCCTAGACCACAGGACTATACAGGTTAGATAGACTCCTGGAGCGTGATGAGCAGGATAGACTCCTGGAACATAGGATACGTCCCTAGAGTTACTGATACAATAACAGAGGACAGGGACCACATATCGTTGCATACCAGGTATCATCTTAAGGGTTAGTATCGGACTCTTGTGTCAGATTTATACTTTTAGGATGTATCATCCTACACGATATCCCAAAACCATATTATAATTCGATACACCATAGTATCAGAGTTTTCCAATCGCGTGTATCCATAGTATCAGGTTTTGCATTTAGTATCAGAGTTTCATACCATATTTTGTATTTTATGATATACAAGTATCAGTCATTATTCATTGCTCATATTTTTTTATATCATTAACCTTTAGAGTTGCCAGTTTGAACTAGCAAACTAACTACTATGCAGCGGGTAATAGTAAAGCTGATACAAGTTGTGATTGAATTTATGCCAATACTGGTTGAGTTCTTGATGGTTGATTAGGCTTCTATACCTAGCAGGGAGTCCACGAGCAATGGGGTACCAACGGTTGGGGCGACCCTAAGGATATCTGGCTTGGTGATGTCAGACCTCTCTTAGGTGGGTACCCAAACGGGGAGTCCAGACCATAAACAAACTAGAAGTCAGCATAGGCTTACTACAAGGGAATGTTTTATAAGTGATAAACCTGGGTATCCAATATAAGACAGTAGCGGGTTTTAAACCCACGTGCCTTCATATCAGAACCTTAAAATGGCCAAGAGCTAATAGACCCAATCAAATAAAATTTGACCTAGAGACTTAAAGGAGACCAAGTAGATAGATTACAAATGATTTTGAATTACTTATTGACATTATGAATGTATAAATTAGGTTACTTGGACCAGGATACAGATTTTGACCCATACCAGCAGCTCAGGACCACAGGCAAGTATACCTTGCCTTTCTTTAGAGCCTTATTTACATGCACTATCTTTCATTATCTAGTTTCTTTCATTTATTGTTGACATAGGCTTTTTCATATCATGCTAGTAGTTTACTTCATTGATATATAGTCCTTGTTCACAACCTTGTGTTTTATTGGACGTGTTCTTACTTGTGTCTTGATTGAGTCGTGTCATAGGACGAGAAGTCATAAACTGAACTGATATACCTTCTTGTCTTGAAATCTCGAAGCTAACCTGTGAGCCCATATTAGGGGCGAGGGTTAGTAGTTATCTATCTGCACCTGCGAGTCCACACTAGGGGCGAGGGTGATTCTCGAAGCTAACCTGCGAGTCCACACTAGGGGCGAGGGTTAGTAGTTGATCAAACCTGCGAGTCCACACTAGGGGGCGAGGGTTTACGTATTTGATTGGTTATCCGTTGACATTGACATGTGTTCTCTCATTTTCGTCCAGCAGTTCATTTATACGTAGACAGTTCACAGATTCGTGTTTCATTACTGCTTAGTTTTACTTGTTTTATCTTGGATTTTCTTCATGCATAATAAACTGTTAGAAAGGCTCATTTTTATGTATCTTACTAGTCCTCTGAGGACCTGATGATCTCTTCAGGTTTAGTCAAGTTTAAGCCGGGAGCAGACGAGCAGCTGTGAGCCAGCATCAAACCACCGTTGCAGCTGAGGTTGTCATTTGATTAGCAGTTTAGACTCAGTTAGTTTATTGCATGTCTTTATTGCATTTTCGTCTATTGGTAGTAGATTTGTGTCCACCGTACGTCACTTAGATTTTGGAAACATTCAGTTTATACTCTCTATTATTCAGTTTCATCGACATTCATTGGTTTTAGTTGATTTTTTATTATTCTATGGATGAGATATAGATTTTCATGTTATTCTAGATTCAGTGACTTGTGAGTTATAGACAGCATTCTATCGTCGACTCTGCGGCATAGGCAGGCTTGGATATGCTTCGTATCCGAAAAGCGGGTGCGGGTCGTGACAAGTTTTTTTGGTGGCCCATGCAGGTCTACGTTAATTACTTCGGTTACGTCACTATACCGACGTGAGCCTGTGAATAGGATTAGACACTTAGGATCTCGTCCACATGTCTTGACTCATTATTGGACTCTAATCCTTGATTTTATTGAATCCTTGGCTTGCATCCTGCTTGAAATCCTTCAGCGGCTAAAATGTTTTCTTTTGTTGCAGTAAATGGATTGTCAAGACATAAACAACACTTTCCTGAACACCCCACCGACTGCAGGAGGATTCTTCACGTGCATGACCCCACCGACGCAGGGAGGCCAGCTCACTCATATGGGTAATCCGCCACAGCCGTAGCTCTCGAGATTCCATAGAGACGACATTCCACCACCTCCGTGGATTCCTCCACAGACTCCACCACCAGCACCCGTTCTGCCCCAGCATCTTTTTCACCACCAGCACAAGTTCCACATCCAGCACGTGTTCTACATCCAGTACCAGCCATGCACCCAACACCAGCAATGTATCCAGCTTTTCCTATGTATCCAACATCGGCGATGTATCCAGCTCCTATGATGCATTTGACACCTACGATGTATCCAGCACCTGTTCTGCCTCCGCCACCAGCACTTGACAATGTCACACTCCTCGGGATCTTCCAGCAGCAAGCCAACATGTTCTGCGACACTTTGAGAGAGGCTCTTCAGATTAGAGATGCTCCTCGATAGCGCCCTGGAACCTCCAAGAACTTCATGGACCTCAGGCCCAAGGAATTCTATAGGATAGAGGGGATTCTCTATGCTGATGAGTGGTTAGAGAACGTGGAGCGATACCTGAAAATGGCTCGAGTCTCAAAAGATCTGAAGGTTGAGTCAGCTAGTGGACAGATTTTTGACATCGCACGGACGTGGTACCAAGGCGAGCCTCCATTTTTTGCTCCAAACGTGACTTGAAAGGAATTCAAGCAAATATTCAAGAAGAAATTCTATCCGTACGTAGCACGAGAGGCGTTGGTGAGTCAGTTTGAGCACCTAGAGCAGGACAACCTCACCGTCGACGAGTACACTTCGAATTTTTTTCATCTCAGCCGTTTCGCAGAGAGCATGGTCAACACCCGTAAAGATAAGGCCCGACGATTCAGGAAGGGATTATCTCACGAGATACGCCTAGCCATCGCCACCAGTCGAGCCACCACCTACGAGGAGATCTTGATGGTCGCATAAGCAGTAGAAGAAGAACTGAGCCACAAGCCGAAGAGGAATTGAGATGCATTCGGAGGAGGCAACAACCAATCAACCCCGACAAAATGTCCCAACGTTCCAGGGAAGACCTCAGCATAGCAACATCAGTAGCAGCCACAAGCAGCCCCACGTCAAGTCCAAGATGTTTCCACCTGCCAGTATTGTTCGAAGAAAGGCCACACTCAAGAAAATTATTGCGACAGATTAGGGTTATGTTGGACTTGTGGATCCAACCAACATTTATCTCGAAATTGTCTGAAGAGAAACGCGAGTGCCCTACCACAACCAACCGCAGAAGGAGGGCAAGCTTTTGCCATGATCACGGAGGATACGACGACACCACAAGGAGCAGATGACAGAAATTTCTAAGAGAATAAAGTAGTGGTATTGATAGATAGTCCAATATTGATTTTGAATTGTGAGTACTTGGAAATATTTTAGTAGCAACCTATTTTGACCTTTCTTCTTAGTAGGTCATAGCTTATTGAATTTCGAGGACGAAATTATTTTTAAGGTGGGTAGATTTGTAAACCCTTAGACCAAAATTTTTCTTTTTTTTATTTCTAAATGCTTACATATACATAGCCTCATTATTAAATTTGTTTAGATGATATAGGAATGGGTGTTTTGTAAGGAACCCATTTGTAAAGGGGCGTAAGAGCTTTATTCGTATTCAAATTTTCCATAACCGAAAACTAAAACCCTCTGTCATGTATTCCGATGCTGAATCCAATTCGAATTTAAATCTCTCCTAATCCTTTAAACATTTTGACCATATCCAAGAACTGGATATATAAGGGTAAGTAACCACTGATCCCTCGTAAACCCTAAATTCTCTACTTTTCCATCTTCAAGGAACCAAGTGGTGGACAGAGAGGAGGAGTTCCAAACCCTTGTCGACATCGCAGAGCTCTAATCAGGTATTACTTAGAACCCTCAATTTTTTGATGTCGTGGGAAGTAAGACCCAACCCACTAGTTATTCGAATTTATGTCTTAAAAGATATATAGTTGATAATAAAGAAGGGTACAAGTTAGTAGGTATCGAGTAATAGAGTAGCTATGTGTATGGTACAAGGATGATTACGGGAAATTAGAGTCAGTGGTTAGATAAACTGTGTAGCTCCGTAATGATACAGCCATTCCATATCATCTACTAGGGAGAATCAGACCATAACCTGGTACATTAACTTCACATCCCCTAGTATTGAACCAGAAAATATCCATCTATACCTTGATACTCCAACTTTATAACAGATGGATGTTGCATTGGTATCAGATTTGATGTCATAACCGATTTGGGTATCAGATCTGATGTCATACTCGACTTGGGTATCAGATGTGATATTGGACAACAAAACCCGACCCATAGTACCAGGGAGCAGTCCACCTGGTACAGGCTAGGATAAGGATATACTCATGTATCCACTTGTCCAAGACACATGGTTATGTACCAGATAATACCTGTTCAAGTATGATACTTGTTCAAGTATTAATTGATACAAGTTAGTATTAGCCTATAGCGAGTATCAAGATAGTAGATAAAGACCCTATAATTAATGACCATGGTGGGGTATCAAGTCAGAGGTATGTACCAAGTTGGGGTTTCTTGTGTGTCCATTGGTTAGGGAGAGCAGGCACATAGGCAATACCAAGGGGTACCAATGTACAGGCAAATGTATTGAGTAAATGATGGGGTATAGGAGTATCAATGTAATCCCAGACCACAGGACTATACAGGTTAGATAGACTCCTGGAGCATGAGGAGCAGGATAGACTCCTGGAATATAGGATACGTCCCTAGAGTTACTGATACAATAACAGAGGACAGGGACCACATATTGTTGCATACCAGGTATCATGTTAAGGGTTAGTATCGGACCCTTGTGTCAGATTTATACTTTTAGGAAGTATCATCCTACACGATATCCCAAACCCATATCATATTTTGATACACCATAGTATCAAAGTTTTCCAATCGCGTGTATCCATAGTATCATGTTTTGTATTTAGTATCAGAGTTTTATACCATATTTTTCATTTTATAATATGCAAGTATCAGTCATTATTCATTGCTCAGATTTTTTACATCATTAACCTTTAGAGTTGCCAGTTTGAACTAGCAAACTAACTACTATGCAGCGGGTGTTTGCAAAAACAAAATTTATTTTATTCCAAACTTGTAAAAGAGTACAAAGTAAAATGAATTCTGGGAAAGTACAACTTTAGGAATCTGATCAGAAGACGAACACTTTATCCCTTGGACTATGTGAACTTGAAGACTGTAGCCTCTTGAGAACGCAGCAGCAATTTTATAAGTATTCTTGATCTCTGTCTCTATATGATAATGATTGGAAACTCTATTTATAGAGTTCTTGAAATAACTGTTTTAGCAGATATTCTGATGGTGCGCGAAGCTGGATTGTGCCATATTGAGTTGCGCTAACCTCCTGTTGTGTCAATTTTCATTCAGTTGTCAATCGTGTACTAAATGTATTTAGACGCGTGGTATCATATGATTGAGATGCGCGTGGTCGTGTATAGGATAGTAGACACGTCTTGAGAGATTAGTGGCATATACGCCACGTCATCCTGCTTTAGAATGTAAGTTGTCTCAACTTCATCAGGTTGCGCGAGCTTTAGTCAACAAGTCAAAATGTGCTTGATTTGGGCTGTGCCTACACACGTGGCAGCTTTTGAGTAAAAGTAGTTCAGGTTGCGCCAAGGCGCAACTAAGGATTTTGTTTAGATTGTGCCTGGGCGCAACTCACGAAGCATACAGGACAGCTGTCCACCAACTTCTCTTGAGCGGCACAATTTACGGGATTCGAAGAGATTTTTCTCGTTCACTGTTGTGTCAGTTGTCAGTGTTGTCAGGTAATGATGACCATTAAGTGTCAGATGCCACGTAGGTTTTGGCACAAAAAGACTGGGCACAGTCTGATATGTGGCACAACTTGTTCAGCGGTGCAGTATGTTCTCTGAGCTTCATATCAGTGGCGCAACCTAATTTTTAGGGCGCAACTTGATCACTGATCAGTATTTTCAAGGCACAACTTGATTTTTAGGCTCTACAAGACCCCCTTCAAAGTTTTCAAAACTTAAAAACATTGCAAAGTTTTGGAATACTTTGAATTTAGAAAAGTTTTAACTAAGTCAAGTTGCGTCGGTCAATGCTCGGTCATCACGATTAAATACCTTTCTCAAAAATATTCAATTCTCTCTTCGTCTTTCGGAGTTTCATTGATTACTTTCAGTTTCCCATGAGGAATACGAAGAGTCAACTTGTTGATATATATATGTAGTAGTTTATCTTTGTGCTTTGTTATTCACTTATGTTCTTCAATGGCCCCCAAGAAGAAAGAGAAGGAGACCGATGATGACACCACAATCAAGTCTCCTGAAGCGGGACATGATGTTGAGCCTACAACTTTTTTGTTGGAGGCTGACCCAACTTTGAGGGCAGTGAACTTTTTGAATTGTTTCGGTTTAACCCCGTCAGTCTTCAATCGCTTAAGTGGCGGATCATCTTCTGAGGAGCACGTCAATTCGGAGGGATTTTTTAACCTGATGCGTCACTCGGGGATCCGCACCATACAAGAATTGGACTCCGCCCTTCGTCAAAATGATGAAAGCAAGGACAAGAAATAATGTTCTAGGCAGAACAACTTTTTATTTTTATGTCCTTGATTGTAGGGGTCCACCCGCCTTTATGCAATAAAACCTAAAATTTTTGATTTTGTGTGGCTGTGATTTCGAATGGTGCTCATGGACATATTCTTTTAGCAAATTCTTCGTTTTACTGTTTCTTCTGAGGAACACGTGGCAGTCATTACACGGTTTTAGATGCCCATTTTTAGTTCTTTCCCAAAATAGGATCCTAGAACGACGCACCCACCTCATCTTTAACCTCTTTAAAAAGAACATCCAGAAATAAAAGAATCATTCATACTCTCTCAAAACAAATGTCTTCCCACAAGGTTTCACTTGCGCCACTTCATTCTGATATTATTTGCTTGCATGCTGTGTCTTCAAAAATTGGTAAGTCTCGACGAAGAATCAATAGTATGAATATTCTTCTTTCGCACCACTTTTGGAGACAGGTATTGATCTGCATGTTGTAGACACTGTTGACATGCTCTAACTATTTCTGAGAATAGGCACACACTGGGGTCCAGTGTTTAGCTCTGATCAGAGGCACGTATTGCTGACATACACTTGTTTGATCAGTGCTTAGTGCTGATATACGCCTGTTTGTAGGCGTATTATTGATGTGCGCCTGTTCGTAAGTGCATTGCTGATGTGCGCCTGTTCATAAGCGCATTGCTAATGTGCGCCTGTTTATAGGCGCATACTGCTGATAGATTCTGCTAACTTTTCCTGTTTCGTTGATATTTGTAGGGACTTGGTTAGCGAGCTTCTTCAGAACTGGCATTGGTGATTTGGATGTTGTAGAGAGCATTCTTCTGACACTCACATCAGACAGCTCATGTGGTTCTAACACTCAAATCAGACAGCTCAGGTCTCTTCATGTTAAGAAGGGTCTTCCTCAGATGGTAGAAAGAGCCTTTATACATGAGAGTTGGATGGTGAAGACGCAGAACTAGGAATTGTATCACAAGGGTAATCTCGTTCCTAGTTCCCCTAGCGGGCTGTCTTCTCTCCATCAGTTGTATTGACAGTAGCTCATCTTTGGGCTGCTGCGCTCTGTGGTTCTCCTTTCGTATTTCTGATAGAGAAGACCAGATTTGATTCCATTGTCTGGCTCGTTGCTTCAGGTCGAGACGACAAGGAATTGCCACCAACAAATAAGAAGATCCAAAGATGTAATAGACCTTCATTATCGATGGAAAGATCCAAAGATATAATAGACCTTCATTAGAATGAAAATCTAAGATGTAATAGATTTTCATCAAGATGTATCTATGCTTTTAAAGAAGGAATAAAGAAATAATTGTCTCATTATTCTTTTTTTTATACATAATTTGATTTTGCTATGCTATCATAGATAACAGAATCCAGAGAGGATTACGAATGTGGGAAATTGTTTTGACGTGAATATTTGGAATTCAAGTTCGTAAGAGACATGACCTCTCACTATGATGAATAAATGGATGACCATTCACTTCAATTTTCGAGGAAGGAATATTGAATGAATGAATGGTCGTTTAAACTTTCGAAGAAAAAAAAGCGAATGAATCAAGCACATCGGTTTCGAAGAAGGGAAGATGAAGAGTCGGTTATGAATGAACCTTTAGAAATGAACAAACAGTTGTGCCTCTTTCCAACAGTCGCATCAATTCTTAAGGCTGATTACTTAGTTGTTCTGCCTATAAATAGAACAAAACTTTTGTAAATATTGTCAATCTCTTTTCTTTCTATGTAAGAAAAAATATCTTCCAAAGATTTGATTGCTCCGAAGACTGAAGAAAAAACCAAGACTTCCCTTGCTGAGCCTCCAGTGCCTTCTCAAAAAGAAAGGGATGAAAGCTCAACTGTTCCTCCAGCACAAGGTCAGGATTTGATCTCCAAGTTGGTGGAGCCTGGGAAAACTGCTGAAGAAGAAGCATTAAGGATGGCTGCTTGCGAGTTTTTCATGAGTTTTGGCAATGAGATGCTTGAACAATTGGCAAATTAATCAGGAAGGGTCAGGGCCTCCTCCCCGTCCTTAATATTATATAATTCCATTCTGCTTTTGATTAAAAAATGAACTTTTATTTACATCATGTCTCTGAAAATAAAGTATATTTTGTCTTTATACATAATATTTCTTAAAAAAATTGTCATTGATGGGCATCATAACAACTCTGTCATCCATATCTGTTAATTGATAGGCTCTATTGGAGAAGACTTTATTTATCACATACGGTCCTTCCCATTTTGCCTCGAACTTGCCTTTGCTCATTGTGTCATAGTCATAGGACGTCTGACTTTAAGTGTCACCCCCAGTTTTCAAATTAGGGGTATTTTTGTCATTTTTTAAGTTTTATAATTTTTAGGAATTTTTATTTATTTTATGTGATTTTTTGGGATTTATTTGGTTTGGTTTGGATTTTATCCAATTCAGACTCAAGTTGGAGACCCGGGTAGCCTGGACCCTAGTGGAACCCACATACTAGCTGGACTTAGCCCACATACCATCATAATTAGGTTAGAAATCATAAACCCAGCTTCCATGGCTTAATTAGTCATTTTAGAGCTTAATTGGTTAATTAGAAACAAACCGAACCAAACCGAATTCAATTTGAACCTAAACCAAGTCTAATGGGTTGGGGGCTTATTGGATCCCCAACCCAAACCCATTAGCCACACTTGGCCGGCCATGAGTAGGAGCCCCCCCCCCCCCCCCCTTTCTTTCTCATTAAGCAAGCTCTCTCTCTCTCTCTCTCAAATTCTTTCTTTCTTTTCAAAGCTCTCTCTCTCCAAAGAAACCTATTCTAGGTATAAATTTAATTCATCATTAATTCTCCTTTTCCATTTATTGCTTTCACAATAAGTGTAGAGAAGAGGATTCTCTACACTTTGCCCATAGAAAATTGTAGGTTTCCTAAAAATCTAGGTTAAAGGATTAATTAGGGGTTTTCTAGTTAGAGTGGGATGTATATATGTATATATATATATATATATGTGTGTGTGTGTGTGTGTGTGTGTGTGTGTGTGTGTGTGTGTATAATAATTATATATGAATTTTTGTATATGTGTGTAGAGGAATGAGAGTGGTGATGGTGATATTGGTAGTGAGTGTGTGAGAAAGTGGTGGTGTATGTGTGTGTATGTGTTTGTGAGAGTGTGTGTGTGTCTATATGTATATATATCTAAATGTGTGTGTGTGTGTATTTATATACATATATATATATGTGTGTGTATGTATGTATATATGTAGATATGAGGGTGTTTGTGTGTCTATAGATATATAGATAGATGGATGGATAATGGATTATATATATATATATATATATATATGTGTATGTAGATATATATATATATATATATATATATATATATTTTTTATATGTATGCATATATATATATATATATATATATATATATATATATATATATATATATATATATATATATATATATATATATATATATATATATATATATATATATAGAGAGAGAGATAGGTAGGAGGAAGAGAGGAGATAGAAGAGAAGAAGAAGAAGGGAATGGCTGCAGCAGCAGCAGCAGCAGCAGCAGAACCAGCAGCTGCAGCAGGTAGCAGCAATGGCAGCAGCAGTAGCAGCTGTTGTAGCAGCTGCAGCAGCAGTTGCCCCCCCCCCCCCATTGCCCCCTATTAAGCCCCCTTTAACCCCCTTATACCCCCCCCCCATTATATATATGTATAGATATATATAGATATATATATGTATATATATATATATATATATATATATATATATATATATGTATAGTTAGGTAATTAGAGAGTTAGATAGAAGAAGAAATTGGAAGGAGAGAATAAGAAGAAGTGAAGAGGAAAAGATTAAAAGAAATTAGAAGAAGTAAGGAAGAGAAGAAGAGGAAATTAGAAGGAAAGAATAAGAAGAGGTTAGGAAGAGAAATAGACTAGGAAAGAAGGAGAGAAAGGAGATTAGGAATTAGAAAGGGAAGAAAGAGAAGGAAAATAGGAGAAGAAGATAAGAAAGAGGAGAATTAGAATAGGAAGTGAATGAGGAGTAGAAATATAGGAAATAGGATTAGAGGAGAGCGAGTTAGAGGGTGAAACGGAGCTCGGAGTCTCGGAATGAGTTGAAACTTGGCGTGGGGCTAGAATATGTGAATTAGATTTTGCGGGTAAGCTCCCGAGAAGAAATTGGGGTTGTAGGGCGTCGGTATCGTGCCGTACCATTGCGTATCTTAAAATATTTAAGATATCGGCAATGGGTCGTATCATGGACTAGACGTCCACTTTACCTAGGTATTTTGGTAGGTAATATATCTATAGGCTAGTACCTTACTACCCTAGGGAGCTCGGGTCAAAATAACAAGCGTAGGTAGGCTAACTAAGTTTCCACCTAGGCTAGAAATTTACCTTAGAAAAGGTAAATTAGGAAATTGGCCTACGGCCAAGATATGAGTTTCGAAGTCCAAGATGGACTTGGATATGGGTTGTAGAGGTTGGTAATGATTAGAAATAGTCGCCTAGACCTAGTCTTGACCCCGGTTGACCACGGTTGACTTTTTAGACTAAAAGTCAACTATGGGTCAACACTTTACCCAATTTAGTCCCAAATTTCATTAAACTTGTATAGTTGACCGAAAGTCAACTATTAGTCACCATTGACCTAGGATTGACCTAGGGTTGACCAGAGTTGACCGGAGTTGACTAGAGTTGACCAGTTGACTAAAAGTCAACTGTAAGTCAACCGTTGACTCAAATCGACCTAGATTAATTTCGTTTGACTTGCATTGACCCAGTTTGACCTTGTTAGACCTAATATGACTTAGGTTGACCTCGTACAGTCTAGTTTGACGTGTCTTGACCTAGAATGACTTAAATAGGGTTTAAATTGATTTGACTTTACTTCCTAAACATAGTATTGATACGTCTTGTTCTCTATAGGTCCTCGAGACGCTGCATTTACTCCAGTTGACATATCATACCATATTACAGGCGAGTACATTCTCTGACACTTTTCCAATTTACGATGATTATTATAATTCATGTAATTAGTGTAGATATGCTTGTTCTCGACACATTGGTCACACGGATTGGTATTCATGGATCCCGACATGAGATGTTATTCCTCGTTATCTTGGTATATCTTGTGCAAGCTCCTTGTAGTTCTTGTGCAGTATATGGATACCGATTCTCGAGGAGACTTGCTCCCTTCTCGTAGAATTCTGTGTCATAACATGTCTTGCTTGGATCCACTCTACCAGTCGGGGACGGAGAGTACTAGTGTAGATGTGTGGTCATTACCCGCCTTGTTTATTTTTGTAGACCTTGAATGCTACCAATCCTACACTCCACGTAGGATTGGCTGATCAGTAGACCTTGTGCAGACCCAAGCCGGCCACATATTGTAGCTAGTACTCACACACCTAGAGATATGATTCTTGATTCTTGTACATGCCATGATCAGTTTACTTGTCTTGTTCTAGCTCTAGTGTTACAGCTTACCTTGCCATGATACTCATATGTACATTCCATAATTTTCTTGTATATACTCTCTATTTACTGTCTTATAGCTTTTGTCATATCTTGTGAACTGTTGTTAGTAGATTGTACTCGTTCCATCCTGACAGGATATGTTGACAAATATTACAGATGCTGACGAGGGAGACTATTCTACCTACTACGGTCCGGATGACGTAGTGGGCATAGACTTGGAGACTTTGGTCCAGCAGGGCTTAGCTCCGCCTGACGAGACCTTACCACTTGCTTAGTTAGAGTAGGTCTTTTGTACTGGACTTTGTCTCCAGCTACTTTTGAGACTGTTATTATTATGGATTGTATTAGAGACTTGGACTTGTATATAT
Organism: Iris pallida; assembly: GCA_029216955.1. NCBI lineage: Eukaryota > Viridiplantae > Streptophyta > Magnoliopsida > Asparagales > Iridaceae > Iris > Iris pallida. The sequence continues at coordinate 4,610,198 of JANAVB010009399.1, read as the reverse complement.
TCTTGTGTTGGACTTGACAGGTTATTATTTTATTATCGTCTTGTTGTCTTTATCTTTCAGTCTTTACTTTGTTATCTTAGAGTTGTGATTGAGTACTCATATATATTCATTGCTTGTCCTCCGTTCGGAGTTGACCATATTCTCGAAAGGTTTTTGATATATATATATAAACTGTTTAGAGTAGAAAAACCTACAGCGTTCTACGCCATTTTTACGGTGAGGGCTGGGCGTTGTCACGTGCACGTGCCCTTATAGCGGGTGCGGGTCGTGACACGTTTTAGTGGTGGCCCACGCAGGTCTTGAAGTTGCGATTAGTACGATGTCGTGGCGGCACTCGTCTTAGAGTGTTGACTACGAGCCTGTGTTATACATAGGAGGTAGTAGGTTAAGAGTGCTCAATCACAGTAGGATCTTTTCTTGCTTATCTTGCTTACCGTCTTTGATATTGATTTACTGCATTCTATCTGTCCTCCTTTGATATTGCCTTCATGTGCCATATTGATATCTTCTTTACAATTTGTCTCCAGGATAGTTATGACTCATTCTCCTGGCGAGGAGCACGGGGAGACGGAGAGGTCTGCCACCTCTGGCGGACAGGCTCCGGTCACCTCCCCTATAGATGGGACTTCTGTTGGGGCTCTCGGAGGTACTCCTCCAGCGCTCTCGGTGACCGTCCTTGGGGTTGTGGGTGCTCTTCCCGCAGTGCCGGGGGCTACGGCGGGAGTTGTCGGGGGCGTTCTTCCTCCTGCTGTGCAGCGGATTCCTCCACTAGTTGTAGATGTACTTCCACCTCCACCTCCTCTGCCTGCAGATATAGGGCAGATGCTTACCTTCTTCCAGCAGATGCTGGAGACTCAGAGAGCCCAGGCCGAGGCTCAGCAAAGGCAGACAGACGCGATACGTCGGGGCATGGAGGATGCCCATCAGTTGGCCCTTGCAGCCGTGGAGCAGAGGGCTCCTCATCCGGGGATGCGACCGAGGTACGAAGATATCCAGGACTTCAAGAAGCTCGGGCCGCGTGACTTTAGCAGGACCGAGGGCGTGGTCTATGCAGATGATTGGCTCGAGGATATCGAGCGGCAGATGAGGGCCTCCCGCCTGGCAGACGACCTGAAGGTCGAGGCGGTAGGTTTGCAGTTGCTAGACATTGCGCGCACCTGGTTCAGAAACGAGCCAGCCCTAGCTGGAGAGGGCCATACTTGGGCAGAGTTCAAGCTCCTCTTCAAGGAGAAGTTCTTTTCCCCTACGGACAAGATTGACCTGGTGCGACAGTTCCAGGATCTGCAGCAGGACAGTCTATCTGTGGAGGAGTACGCAGCGGAGTTCGGCCGTCTGAGCCGATACGCAGAGTACATGGTTCGAGACCCAGAGATCAGGGTGAGCCGTTTCAGGGAGGGGCTCACTTGGGATATCAAGATCCTCATTTCCTCCTTCTATGAGACTTATACCCAGATCTACGCGGAGGCCCGCAAGGTAGAGCGGGAGTGGGGCTTGAAGCCCAAGAAGGAGCGTGATCTTTTTTCGGGGGCTACTAGCAGCGCAGGGGCTGCTAAGTGTCCTCAGCTTCAGCATCGTTCTTTTCAGCATCACCAGCTGTATGTGCAGGCCAGAGCACCGGTTCAGCAGCAGGTGCAGCACACTCAGCAGAGGCAGGCACAGCATGGGGTTCCTTGCGGCTACTGTAAGAAGTCCGGTCACATCTGGGAGGTCTGTCGGAAGAGGCTGGGCATGTGCCTCTATTGCGGGGAGGCTGGATATCAGTTGAGGGATTGTCCTGTGAACCCTCGCAAGGTAGTCCGTGGAGCGGTAGCAGCTCATGGAGCACCGGCGAGAGTTCCTGCAGTGCAGCAGAGGGGTCCTCTTCCGACCCAGCAGCAGCGGTTTGTTTAGCACCACCAGCAGCGGGGTGGTCAGGGTAGAGCCTTTGCTCTTGCAGTTGAGGAGATGGAGCCTATTGCAGATGTAGTCGCAGGTTCTATTCTGCTCGATTCTTTTCCAGCTTTAGCCTTGTTTGATTCTGGTGCTATGCACAGTTTTGTGTCTGTATCTTTTGCTCTTAGGCATAATATTATTGCTGAGTATCTTGGTAGGACTTGCAAGATTATGACTGGGAATGGCATCATCCTAGTTAATAATGTTTGCAAGGGGCGGAGAGTTTCTTTGAGAGACCGGGAGCTGAGTGCGTGTTTGCTCGTAATGCCACTTCCGAGTTACGATGTGGTACTCGGTATGGACTGGTTGAGCATGCACCACGCTAGCATCGACTGTAGAGGGGGCAGAATTCTGTTTAGGCCGCCGGGAGAGCCGGAGTATGAGTTCACCAGGGGTACAGTGGAGCAGGGAGATAGATTTTGCGGAGCGTTGTTGGCGGGGCCGGTGTTGCCACATCCACTCATTGCTGAGTTCTTGGATGTCTTTCCCGAGGAGCTGCCCGGGATGCCGCCAGATCGTGATGTTGAGTTTTCTATAGACCTAGTACCGAGTGCTGAGCCTATCTCCCAGCACGTCTATAGAATCAACAATAGCTAGTTAGCGGAGCTGAAGAAGCAGGTCGACGAGCTGGAGGACAAGGGCTTTATTCGATCTAGCTCTTTACCTTGGGACGCGCCAGTTCTTTTCGTCCCCAAGAAGGATGGTACGGTACGTCTGTGTATTGATTACAGGGCGCTCAACAACCTTACCATCAAGAACAAGTATCCTTTGCCTAGGATTGATGACTTGTTCGACCAGTTGAGCGGGGCGAGAGTGTTCTCGAAGATCGACTTGCGCACCGGGTACCATCAGCTGAAGGTAAAGCGGGATGATATTCTGAAGACTGCTTTTCGGACTCGCTATGGCCAGTATGAGTATACCGTCATGTCGTTTGGGTTGACCAACTCTCCGGCGGTATTCATGAACTTGATGAACAAGGTATTTCATCAGTACCTTGACAAGTTCGTGGTGGTCTTCATTGATGACATTCTCATCTATTCGAAGACACCAGAGGAGCACAAGGAGCACCTGAGGATTGTGTTGGACACTCTCAGGAGGGAGCAGCTGTATAGAAAGCTGTCCAAGTGTGAGTTCTTCTTGGATCGCGTGGAGTTCCTAGGCCATGTTGTCTCTGGTGAGGGGATTTCAGTGGATCCGAAGAAGATTTTTGCGGTGGAGTCCTGGTCTACGCCGAGCTCAGTAGCAGAGGTTCGGAGTTTTCTGGGTCTGGCAGGTTATTACCGGAGGTTCGTGCAGGACTTTTCCAGGATTGTCCAGCCGATGACCCGCCTTACCAGGAAGGACGAGGAGTTTGTTTGGTCCGATGAGTGCCAGGCCGCCTTCGAGGAGCTGAAGGCGAGGTTGACTACAGCTCCTATCTTGACACCGCCATCTGGATCTGGTGGTTATACGATCTACAACGATGCTTCAGGACGGGGTTTGGGTTGTGTGCTTCAGCAGCACGGGAAGGTAATTGCTTATGGCAGTTACGTCCTCATGAGAGGAATTACCCTACCCACGATCTGGAGCTGGCAGCGGTCATCTTTGCTTTGAAGCTGTGGAAACACTATCTGTACGGAGAGCGTGTGGAGATCTATACTGACCACAAGAGCTTGAAGTACGTGTTTACCTAGAAGGAGCTGAATATGAGGCAGAGGCGATGGTTAGAGCTGATGAAGGATTTTGATATATCCTTACAGTACCATCCAGGAAAGGCCAACATGGTCGCGGATGCTCTAAGCAGGTATCCCGTGGCCATGTGTTTGACGATGGATCGTTACCTTCTGGCAGATCTGGAGAGCTTGGGCATAGAGGTGATAGTTCCTGGGTTCGAGGCGCAGATGTGGGGTCTGCAGGTGCAGTCGGAGCTGATAGAGAGAGTCAGGGCAGCTCAGTTTGAGGATGAGGCTCTGAGGGTCATCAGGGAGCAGGTCCAGATAGGGCTGTTGGATGAGTTCTCTATAGCAGGGGATGGGTCGTTGAGGCATGGTACCAGATTGTGCGTGCCGAGCGGAGGACTTCGGGAGGAGGTTCTTCAGGAGACGCACCGTTCTTAGTACTCTATGCATCCAAGAGCCAACAAGATGTATAGAGACTTGAGACAGCATGTTTGGTGGTATGGCACGAAACGAGAGGTGGCTCAGTTCGTTTCGAGATACTTGGTGTGCCAGCAGGTGAAGGCCGGGAGGCAGAGACCCGGTGGATTGCTCCAGCCACTACCCATTCCTGAGTGGAAGTGGGAGCATATCACTATGGACTTTGTATCTGGGCTTCCGCGCTCTCCAGAAGGGAAAAATGCGATTTGAGTCATTGTTGATCGATTGACCAAATCGGCCCACTTTTTGCCCTTTAAAGTGGGTTTGTCGACGGAGAGGTTGGCCGAGATGTACGTGCGACAGATAGTCCGATTACACGAGATTCCAGTGAGTATAGTCTCGAATCGGGACAGTCGATTCACTTCCCACTTCTGGCGGAGTTTGCAGCTTAGCTTGGGCACATCGCTCAAGTTCAGTACCGCATACCACCCCCAGACAGACGGGCAGTCGGAGAGGACGATTCAGACCCTCGAGGATATGCTGCGTACCTGTGTCTTGGACTTCGGGGGATCTTGGGCGGACCACCTTCACTTGGTAGAGTTTGCTTACAACAACAGCTACCAAGCCAGTATAGAGATGTCACCTTTCGAGGCTCTATACGGACGGAGGTGCCGTACTCCCTTGTCTTGGGATGATGTCGGCGAGAGGGTTTTGCTTGGCCCTGAAATGGTGGTGGATGCTGCAGAAAAGGTCAGGGTTATCAGAGATCGACTTCGGGTGGCGCAGGATAGGCAGCGGCATTGGGCCGATAGCCACCGGAGGCCATTGGAGTTTGAGGTATAGTCTAGATTTTTCTAGTATTTGAGTCTGATTGTGATTGTTTTAGATCAAGCTCTAAGTCTTGTGTTTTGTTCTAGGTTGGTGATCTTGTCTTTCTGCGGATTTCTTCGACGTGTGGCACGTTTCGTTTTGGTGGCGGCGGGAAGCTTAGTCCACGATACATCGGACCATTCCGTATCTTGGGCAGGGTCGGTGCAGTGGCTTACCGACTGGAGTTACCGCCCGTACTAGAGGGAGTGCACTGCGTGTTCCACGTGTCGCAGCTGAGACGGTACGTGGCAGATCCCAGTCACGTCTTGGACCACTCCGAGATCGAAGTGGGACCGACACTCAGCTATCCAGAGAAGCCGGTCGAGATCTTGGACCAAAGAGAGAAGGTGCTCCGGAACCAGGTCATTCCCTTGGTTCGCGTTGTATGGAGACACCACTCTCCAGGTGAGTCCACCTGGGAGAGGGAGGACGAAATGCGGGAGCGATTCCCATATCTCTTCGAGCCTTGAGGTAAAATCCTATCTTTTTCTTTCAGTGTTCTATTCATGTTTGCTGTGTTAGTTCTCATTCAATTTCGAGGACGAAATTTTTTTTAAGGAGGGTAGATTTATCACCCCCAATTTTCAAATTAGGGGTATTTTCATCATTTTTCAAGTTTTATAATTTTTAGGAATTTTTATTTATTTTATGTGATTTTTTGGGATTTATTTGGTTTGGTTTGGATTTTATCCAATTCGGACTCAAGTTGGAGACCCGGGTAGCCTGGACCCTAGTGGGACCCACATACTAGCTGGGCTTAGCCTACATACCATCATAATTAGGTTAGAAATCATAAACCCAACTTTCATGGCTTAATTAGTCATTTCAGAGCTTAATTGGTTAATTAGAAACAAACCGAACCAAACCGAATTCAATTTGAACCTAAACCAAGTCTAATGGGTTGGGGGCTTATTGGATCCCCTACCCAAACCCATTAGCCACACTTGGCCGGCCATGAGTAGGAGCCCCCCTCCCCCCTTTCTTCTTCATTAAGCAAGCCCTCTCTCTCTCTCAAATTCTTTCTTTCTTTTCAAAGCTCTCTCTCTCTCTCCAAAGAAACCTATTCTAGGTATAAATTTAATTCATCATTAATTCTCCTTTTCCATTTATTGCTTTCACAATAAGTGTAGAGCAGAGGATTCTCTACACTTTGCCCATAGAAAATTGTAGGTTTCCTAAAAATCTAGGTTAGAGGATTAATTAGGGCTTTTCTAATTAGAGTGGGATGTATATATGTATGTAAAAAAAAAAAAAAAAAATATATATATATATATATATATATATATATATATATATATATATATATATATATATATATATATATATATATATATATATATATATATATATGTGTGTGTGTATAATAATTATATATGAATTTGTGTATATGTGTGTAGAGGAATGAGAGTGGTGATGGTGATATTGTTAGTTAGTGTGTGAGAGAGTGGTGGTGTATGTGTTTGTGAGAGTGTGTGTGTCTATATGTATATATATCTAAATGTGTGTGTGTGTGTGTGTGTGTGTGTGTATTTATATACATATATATGTGTGTGTGTGTATGTATGTATGTATGTATGTATATATATGTAGATATGAGGGTGTTTGTGTGTCTATAGATATATAGATAGATGGATGGATAATGGATTATATATATATGTGTATGTAGATATATATATATATATATATATATATATATATATATATATATATATATATATATATATATATATATATATATATATATAGGAAGATATATATAGATAGAGAGATAGGTAGGAGGAAGAGAGGAGATAGAAGAGAAGAAGAAGAAGGGAATGGCTGCAGCAGCAGCAGCATAACCAGCAGCTGCAGCAGGTAGCAACAATGGCAGCAGCAGTAGCAGCTGTTGCAGTAGCTGCAGCAGCTGCAGCAGCAGTTGCCCCCCCCCCCCCCATTGCCCCCTATTAAGCCCCCTTTAACCCCCTTATACCCCCCCATTATATATATGTATAGATATATATATATATATATATATATATATATATATATATATATATATATATATATGTATAGTTAGGTAATTAGAGAGTTAGATAGAAGAAGAAATTGGAAGGAGAGAATAAGAAGAAGTGAAGAGGAAAAGATTAGAAGAAATTAGAAGAAGTAAGGAAGAGAAGAAGAGGAAATTAGAAGGAAAGAATAAAAAGAGGTTAGGAAGAGAAATAGACTAGGAAAGGAGGGGAGAAAGGAGATTAGGAATTAGAAAGGGAAGAAATAGAAGGAAATTAGGAGAAGAAGATAAGAAGGAGGAGAATTAGAATAGGAAGTGAATGAGGAGTAGAAATATTGGAAATAGGATTAGAGGAGAGCGAGTTAGAGGGTGAAACGGAGCTCGGAGTCTCGGAATGAGTTGAAACTTGGCGTGGGGCTAGAATACGTGAATTAGATTTTGCGGGTAAGCTCCCAAGAGGAAATCGGGGTTGTAGGGCGCCGGTATCGTGCCGTACCATTGCGTATCTTAAAATATTCAAGATATCGGCAATGGGCCGTATCATGGACTAGACGTCCACTTTACCTAGGTATTTTGGTAGGTAATATATCTATAGGCTAGTACCTTACTACCCTAGGGAGCTCGGGTCAAAATAACAAGCGTAGGTAGGCTAACTAGGTTTCCACCTAGGCTAGAAATTTACCTTAGAAAAGGTAAATTAGGAAATTGGCATACGGCCAAGATATGAGTTTCGAAGTCCAAGATGGACTTGGATATGGGTTGTAGAGGTTGGTAATGATTAGAAATAGTCGCCTAGACCTAGTCTTGATCCCGATTGACCATGGTTGACTTTTTAGACCAAAAGTCAACTATGGGTCAACACTTTACCCAATTTAGTCCTAAATTCCATTAAACATGTGTAGTTGACCGAAAGTCAACTATTAGTCACCATTGACCTAGGATTGACCTAAGGTTGACCAAAGTTGACCAGAGTTGACCAGTTGACCAAAAGTCAACTGTAAGTCAACCGTTGACTCAAATCGACCTAGATTAATTCCGTTTGACTTGCATTGATCCAGTTTGACCTGGTTAGACCTAATATGACTTAGGTTGACCTCGTACAGTCTAGTTTGACGTATCTTGACCTAGAATGACTTAAATAGGGTTTAAATTGATTTGACTTTACTTCCTAAACATAGTATTGATACGTCTTGTTCTCTATAGGTCCTCGAGACGCTGTATTTGCTCCAGTTGACATATCATACCATATTACAGACGAGTACTTTCTCTGACACTTTTCCAACTTACATGCTCCAGTTGTTATAATTCATGTAATTAGTGTAGATATGCTTGTTCTCGATACATTGGTCACACGGATTGGTATTCATGGATCCCGACATGAGATGTTATTCCTCGTTATCTTGGTATATCTTGTGCAAGCCCCTTGTAGTTCTTGTGCAGTATATGGACACCGATTCTCGAGGAGACTTGCTCCCTTCTCGTAGAATTCTGTGTCATAACGTGTCTTGCTTGGATCCACTCTACCAGTCGGGGACGGGGAGTACTAGTGTAGATGTGTGGTCATTACCCGCCTTGTTTATTCTTGTAGACCTTGAATGCTACCAATCCTACACTCCACGTAGGATTGGCTGATCAGTAGACCTTGTGCAGACCCAAGCCGGCCACATATTGTAGCTAGTACTCACACACCTAGAGATGTGATTCTTGATTCTTGTACATGCCATGATCAGTTTACTTGCCTTGTTCTAGCTCTAGTGTTACAGCTTACCTTGCCATGATACTCACATGTACATTCCATGATTTTCTTGTATATACTCTCTATTTACTGTCTTATAGCTTTTGTCATATCTTGTAAACTGTTGTTAGTAGATCGTACTCGTTCCATCCTGACAGGATATGTTGACAAATATTACAGATGCTGACAAGGAAGACTATTCTACCTACTACGGTCCGGATGACGTAGTGGGCGTAGACTTGGAGACTTTGGTCTAGCAGGGCTTAGCTCCGCCTGACGAGACCTTACCACTTGCTTAGTTAGAGTAGGTCTTTTGTACTGGACTTTGTCTCCAGCTACTTTTGAGACTGTTATTATTATGGATTGTATTAGAGACTTGGACTTGTATATATTCTTGTGTTGGACTTGACAGGTTATTATTTTATTATCGTCTTGTTGTCTTTATCTTTCAGTCTTTACTTTGTCATCTTAGAGTTGTGATTGAGTACTCATATATATTCATTGCTTGTCCTCCGTTCGGAGTTGACCATATTCTCGACAGGTTTTTGATATATATATATAAACTGTTTAGAGTAGAAAAACCTACAGTATTCTACGCCGTTTTTACGGTGAGGGCTGGGCGTTGTCATGTGCACGTGCCCTTATAGCGGGTGCGGGTCGTGACAGTAAGAACCAACTCACCTTCTTGAAATGTTCGCACTCTGACTTTGCGATTGAAAGCTTTTGAAATCTGGGCCTGATAAAGTTCGATATGCTATTGAGCTAATAACCTTTTCTCGTCGAGCGCCTCTAATTCCTGAAGCCGAAGACGATCATTATTTTCTGTAGTAAGCTCATTAGTAATGGCGATTCTCAATGATGGAATTTGAATTTCCAAAGGTACCACAGCTTCACATCCATATACCAGAGAAAAAGGTGTGCAACCTGTGGGGTTACGGACAGTAGTGCGATATGCCCATAGACATTCTCCAAGTTTATCACTCCAATTATGTTTGTTAATAAAGAGAAACTTTTTAAGGAGTTTGATAATGGTCTTGTTGAATGCTTCAGCCAACCCGTTAGCCGCAGGATTATAGGCTATAGAGGCGACATTATTGATTCTGTTGTCATCACAGAACCTATTAAACTTCTGGCTAATGAATTGCGGCCCATTATCATGAATGATTCGACGAGGAACACCAAATCTGTATATCATATAATGTTTGATAAAATTGATAACGCTACTAGTCTTCACTTTAGCCAAAGGTATAGCTTCTGCCTACTTGGAGAAATAATCGGTTATAGCTAAGATGAACCGATGTCCTTTAGATGAAGGAGGATTGATAGGGCCAATTATATCCATGCCCCAAGCTTCAAAAGGCCATGATGCTGTAGTAGGATAAAGAAATTCTGACAGTTGGTGAATAAAATCTGTATGAATTTGACATGCATGGTATTTCCTTGTATAATCAATAGCATCTGATACCATAGAAGGCCAGTAGTAGCCCATACGTCGGATATGATCCTGTAGTTTAGGACCAGGCTGATGTGCTCCACAAACACCATCATGAGCCTCACGTAATATCTGTTTTGCTTCATCACCAGTGAGACACCTCAAGAGTAATCCATCAAAAGTTCTTCGATATAGTGTCTTAGTAGTATGATTATAATAGAATCGAAGTGATCGACGACGGACACTTGTAGCTTCTTTAGGATCTTCTGGCAAAATGTCATGTACTGCAAAATCAATGAAAGGTACTCTCCAATCCTCGCTAAGGACATTGACTTCGGTTAGGTTGCTGAATTCAATATTGTGGTTGTTTTCAACACAGAATAGTTCTCTATTAGAGATAACAACCATCTGTTGCCTTTTGACTGGAACTGCCAATATTGTAGCTAGGTCAGCTAAGGCATCAGCTTCTGTATTGCATGCCCAACGTACATGTTCGATGAAGAACCCTATAAATGAAGAAGCTATCCTGGTTGCTGCTTCATAGTATGGTACCAAATCTTGATGTCGGACTTCATATATGTCTCTAACCTGATTAACAATCAGCTTAGAGTCGCCATATACTTCGAGATATTCAATATCCAGTTGTTTAGCCAATTGGAGTCTAATGAGCAACGCATTGTATTCTGCCACATTGTTAGAGCACGATTCGTCTAAAGAATAAGCCCTTTGAATAGTTAATCCCTTGGGTGAAACGAGAACAATTTCCACTCCCGCAACAAGAGTACCTCCAGGTCCAATTCTAGAAGCTCTATCAAAGAATAACCTCCAAGTAGGAAATTCTTCTGAGATCATATTTGATTCCAAAGTTTCGTCCGGAATCTCATCATAGAGTTTAGATGTTTCAGGAACAGGATGAGCTGCTAAAAAGTCAGCAAGTGCTTGGCCTTTCACAGACTTTTGAGGAACATAAACCATATCATATTGTGCTAATAATATGGCCCATGTGGCAAGCCTAGAATTAAGTGTACTTGGTTTCTTCATTAAGACTCGAAGAGGATTGACTCGGGATATGACATGAATAGTTTGGCCAATGATGTAATGTCTTGTCTTCTGAACAGCAAACATTAAGGCTAAACATTCCTTCTCCACTGGGCTATAACGATGTTCAGCTCCAATCATCGTTCGGCTAAGATAGTAGATGGCTTGTTCATGACCTTCCTTGTTCTTTTGAGCTAGCAAAGCTCCCAATGAATGATCCATTGCCCGGGCATACATTAAAAAAGGTATTCCTGAGATCGGTGGTACAAGAACTGGTGGGTTCATTAAATATCGCTTTATCACTAAATGCTCGTTGACATTCTTCCGTCCAAACAAAAGATACACCTTTCTTCATTAATTGAGTAAATGGTCTGCAACGTTCAGATAAATTTGAAATGAACCGCCTGATGTACGCAAGTCGACCTTGGAATCTTCGTAGCTCTTTTAGGTTGCGTGGAGGACGCGTCTCTTGAATGACTTTGATCTTCTCGGGATCAATGTGTGTACCCTTAGAGGTAATGACGAAGCCGAGAAATTTACCACTAGAGACACCCAAGAAAGACTTGGTGGGGTTTATTTTGAGTTGATGCTGGCGCATTAGATTGAAGATAGTTCTTAAATCTTGAATGTGATCTTCTTTGAGACGACTTTTGACAGCAATATCGTCAACATAGCATTTAACGGTCTTTCGCAAATGATCTCGAAAGATAGTACTCATAGTCCGTTGGTAAGTTGCACCTGCATTCTTAAGACCAAACGGTATGACTGTATAACAATACACTCCTCGAGGAGTACGAAATGAAGTATGTTTTTCATCTTCAGGATTCATCCGGATTTGGTTATATCCAGAAAACCTATCCATGAAAGAAATTCGTTTGAATCTACATGTATTGTCGATCATGACATCAGTAATTGGGAGAGGGAACTCGTCTTTAGGGCAAGCATCATTGAGATCCCGAAAGTCTATGCAAACTCGAACCTTTCCGGTCTTCTTCAGGACTGGGACGACGTTGGCTACCCAGTCAGGATGCTGTTCTTCTCTGATAAAACTGTAAGCTATAAGCTTCTTGACTTCATCATCAATTGCATCCATCATTTCAGGCTTGAATCGCCGTTGTTGTTGTTTGACCGGTTTGGCATTCGATAAAATGTTAAGCTTGTGAGTTATAATTTGAGGATCTAATCCCGACATATCTTCGTAACTCCAGGTGAAGACATCAATGTATTCATGAATAAGGTGAATTAATTCTTGTTTATCATCCTCTGGAAGATTTTTGCTAATGAAGATTGGTCGTGATACGTCCTTCTCTCCAATATCAATTTGGACTAGTTGATCCTCAGTAGGTGGTTCTCGTTGTTCAAAACGAAGTTCCCACTGATTGTCCATCTTTCGTGCCCAAGGGTCCATTTCAGTAGCTTCTTCAATGTCATTTTTGTCATCTTCTGAGAATTCGGCAGACACCATATTTGAAGATACTATCACCTTATCAGCATGACCGATGCTGGTATCAGATGTCACGACCCGCACCCACTGTGAGGGCACGAGAACGTAACAGCGCCCAGCCTACGCCGTAGTGTCGGCAGTAGAACGCTGTTCTAGGTCATGAACTATAACTAACACAATATGAATACTCTCCATAAGGAGGCCAACACAGAGGTACAACTCAATCACTATCTAAGGTAGAATGTAGCATAATGGAAAATAGATAAGAAATCCTCAACTGAGGTACAGCAGAAAGTAATAACAAAGTCTCAACATCTCTAAAATATACAACTCTAAAAATAAGACAACAGCTAAACATGAAGAGAAAGGACAGTCTAAGCTATCTACACTATACAAGGTATCATCCTGAGCAGCTGCCTGAACCTCCCCAGGGGTCCAGGTTGCGAGTGTCATCTAGGCAAGCTCCAAGTAAGGGGTGCAGGGTTCCTCATCATCCTCTGTAAAATTTTCAACAGGTCCAGTCAGGACGGGAGCGAGCACAAAACATCTCACGCAGTTTATATCATGTTAGAAAATATAAAGCATACAATAGAGTAAGGTACAGGAAACGCTGAAAGAAGAATGTATATGAAAACAGCAGAGATTTGATAATAGAAAATATCTATATATGATAAGTAAGAACAGTAAGCAACATGTGATTTAGAGCACAATATGGTTATGTAAATGGGTTAGGTTATACAATAAAAATGGGACTCCTTTGTACGTGGGTGTACAATGGACATATACAATTGTTATATAATCTTGTACAATAGGATTTGATTACATAACCAATTCTACTCCCCCTCTCCAATCAGTAGACAAGGATCCACTCCGGTTACGTTATCTTGCACAATAGTGTACAATGTTATACAATGGATGTACAATATTATACAATAGATGTACAATGTTATACAATAGTTGTACAATGTTATACAATAGTGTACAATGGTCTATCCCTGGGACTCATGTGATATTGAGAGTACAATATGCACAAGGAGTATACAAGGATATAGGTATTCAATAAATACAATATGGAAGTGAAACACACATCACAATATGTATCTAGTGAATACAAGGGGATAACATCCCAAAAAGAAGATCCACATAGTACTAATCCGTGATAACAATGTGTCAGCATCAAGTACAGTAATCTAGAGCAAGAATGTAAATCCAGACAAGTATGAAACGGTCAGAGAATGTACTCGTCTGGTATTTGAATGTCTGAAGTAAATGTACTGTCCGAGATGAGGTACCTGACTCCTAGTTAGAGCAACACAAGTCAAGATGTATACATGGGATGATAAATGTAATCTACGATGCGTCTGTATACTGTCTAGGTCAAAATAGACTAAAGTCAACACTTGGTCAACTCCAGTCAACTACACTAGTTAACTAGGTCAACTAGGCCATTCCTAACCCCAGCAAGTCTAATAAGTCTCACTAGGCCTAACCAAGCCTAGTCTAGCAATCACACACCAATCACAAGGCTATACAAGCCAACACAAGTCACACATCAAAATACATCATTATCATGCATATTCGATATTATATATATATAAGAGAAAGGAACTAACATGTAAAGCTATGTGTGTGTGTGAACATGGAGGTGTACATGAAAAGACAAATCAACACTAGTTATGAGTTTACACTACACATGGCATGACTATGTCTAATAGTCTATTAAGAATACATCTATTCTATAGTCACTATACAATTTCACCCATATATCATAACATATCATATCACATAATATCATATATATATATATATATATATATATATATATATATATATATATATATATATATATATATATATATATATTTTCACATAATCCTATATATAACTAATATATATAAGTACAACACTATGATATATTATATAGGATACATGTATATATATAACCCTTAATACATATATACCTACATATGTATAGAGAGAGGGGAACTCACATGTTCAAGTGTATGTGTGTGTGTATGACTAGAGAGTGAGGGTGTGAGTGACTGTTCAGAGGACAGTGTGGTGTGTGACTGAAAAACAGTGAGGAACAACACATTGACTCAATGCCAATCTCAGATTTTACAATGAAAACAGTGAGCAATTGTGGTGTGTGTGTAATCAGAAATTAAGAGACAGTGTGACATTATGCAAATGTGGATGTGTGTGTATATTTAGAGACAGTAAAGGAAAGGAAAGGAATTCAGTTCTTCAATTATTCTCAGGTTTCTTAGCAGTTAACAACAGTTCAAATTGGAGAAAATTGGAATCTCAGGTATACACAGGAAAACCAATTCAGTTTAAAACATATAAATCAATCATCCATAACTCAGTTTAAAGGAAAACAGTTTACAATCAAAACAATACCCCCACCCATTCTCAGTTATCATATTCAGCCCATAGATAACAACCTATTCTCAGGTTTCTAAATGATCAGTTAACAACAAACATAGATGAGAAGGAAAGGAAACTAGTTAAGGTATTGAACTAAGGAGAAAACTCAAATTTGGTAGCATTCGAAAGGAAATCAGTTTACAGGAGATTAAGAACTAAACTCAGTTAAACACATAACTGGAAATACCATCCATATCAGTTTCAAAGAAAGACAACATTGAAATCAAATATAAGGAAAACTCGGGTTTATTGAACATTCAATTTCAGGTTTCTAGAATTCTCATTCAGTCTAAAATACAGAACTCATTCTCAGGTTTTTAGAAGAAACTCAGTTCAAAGATAAGCTAAAAACCAACCTCATTAAATTCCCATTCAAAATAACATCCCATTCTCAAACTACACCCAAAACGAATGTAATATTAAGCTAAAACATAAAAATAATATGTGAGAGTAAATTTCAGTGAGAAAAATCAATAAACTGGGAATTAAAAAGGATTTGAAATCCTAAAACCACCCAGTTTCAGAATGCAACAGTGAACAACAATAATTCTCAAATTCGAACCCATTCTCCACATCAAACCATTTCCATTGTGAAATCTAAGCTAGCATAGATTATATAGCATAATTAGGATCTAAACAATAATTAATAACATGATTTAAAAGCATTAAAACAATTTAAACACAAGAACACAATTCAGCACACTGGTATACACAGTGCACGACACGTGCACAGGCAATATCGTGTCCGACACGATACGAGAGCTCGTAAAACTCGAGAAGCCTCGTGTCAGTCATGGACACAACACACGTGTCAAGTTTCGTGGGTTGAAACCCTGTGTGCACAGAGTAGTGCCACCCGAACAGCAGGACAACTCCTTGCCCGCGCGCGGGTGTGCACGACCGCGTGTCCACGCGCTCGTGTCGACTCAACCAGACACGAAAACGTGCTCAGTGTCCAAGGAATCCATAAGCGAGGTGAAAATAGTTTTTCCTATTCAAACACAAATCACAAAATCGAACGAAATGCCCTTTGAGGCATTTCGTCGAACACTTACCTATACACACTGATACGTGTCCGATACGGACACATAATGGATCCAAATTCTAGGGTTAGCCTATCCTACTATTAGGTTAGGGTTAGGACATCCTAGAAATGAATTTTAACAGAATTTATATGCAATAGAATGGATTATACCTATAGATGAACAATAGGTTAAAATCTCCAAATGGAAAGAGTTCCACAAGCCACCAAACTCCCTAAAATTGTGTTCTTCCTGAAAATACTCATCATTAACAGCAAGAAAACTAATATTAGGTCCTATTGCAATTTGTTTGGAGGAATTTGGAGTAAAAATGGATTTTTTAAGAATTTACAAGGATGGAGACTCACCTCTTCCAAATGGCAATGATTTTCTAAAGAGGCAAGCCCTAATTTCAAGGTGGTATAAATAGGGAAGGGGGAAACACTATGGTCGGCCAGATTTTTAGGGTTAGGGTTTGGTTCAAGGGGTGTGGGCCTATGGGCTATTAAGCCTTTAAGTCATAAAATGACTTGTGATTTCACAAGCCATTCATTAACCAATCTAGCTCCTAATTTCCCAAACTAATTGCAATGAGCTAAACCTCACTAACTTAAGTCAACCTAGGTTTTCATATCCTAATCACTTAGTCATGACCTAGGTTAGCCACTAGGTTAGTCTCAAAAGTCAACATAAGTCAAAGTCAACTAAAACACCAAAATCAATTATACTAAAAATCTCCAAAAATCATATAAATTCTAATGATTCTAAATAATATATAATAATTCCAAATAATTCCCAAAATTACAAAAATGACTAAAATACCCCTCAATCTAGAAATGATAAACAAAACACTAGCAAGACACCAATTCATAAGCCATGTTTTAAAATAGTTTTTAAAATGATTAAAATCAATAAAAATCATATAAAATTTTAGATACCATAATTAAATAAATTAAAATACAAAATTTCAAAATTACCCTCATCTGGAAAAATTGGGTGTTACAATCCTACTCACCTTATAAAAATTTCGTCCTCGAAATTAAGATGATCGCACCCTCTTCTAGGTCAAACATAGTCAAGGGTCAATCACTAGTCAATTTTCTCAACTTCCTAGTACTTGGTCATTAGCTGGTCAACTTCTTAGGATTTTACCCATGCTAGCTACCTAAGTGTTGGCAACTAGAATTTAGCAAAAGAGAAACTCTATAATAGGCTAGCTCTAAACCTTCCAAATCCTATCAAGTCACCCATAACTAAATACCCGCAAGCTAAGCACACTAATCCCAAATACTACGTATATATATGCTCAAGAACAACAACCCATCACATATATCCTAAGTATATCATCTATATATATAGACCTCTTAGTCTTAGGTGAACTACAACTTATACTCAAGGTTAGGCTCTGGTCACTGGGTGCCTCACTGGAAGGATAAGGGAAAATAATAAATAATCATCAAGGTTGTATGGCATCCTAACATCCTATACGTAACTGGTTGGTATCATAAAAACAGGGAATTATCTGCAATGGGTTACTATTCTAGCACCAAAGCTAACTATCACCTCTAGGGTACAGACACTCTACAAGTCACCATATCTATATACTATGAAGGAACTACCTATGAACAAGCTCTACAAACTAAATATCCCTACTCCTAAGTCATTTATAACAATAAAAAGGGTATGATGTTTTAAACCTTCTCAAGATACAATCTGCTAATCATATGCGTCTGTCCAAATTTATGTTGTCCAGAGTCTTCATCATGCTAGTGAGCAAGGCTATGATAATCACAGAGTCCTTGACTAAGGTACGTACCTCTAGGTTCATGGTATTTAAAAATTTTGCATTTTCGCATGCGACGGCGAAAACCTTAAATTCCTATATCCAAGAAATACATCCGAAATCTGACTACATGTCCTCACTATGCCAACTAACATGACTATCGAAGATTCTAGATCCCATATTTAAGTGACCTAGCCCATATGATTTTGAAGAAAAATAACATAACAAAAGAACAACATGACAACTTAATCAATCAGCAAGGAACAGATGGAATCGGATTTCAAGGTAGTTATAAAAGACAGTTTCGGGAATGGAATTGAGAAGAACGGAACTTGCAGCAAGATCTCCAATGGTCTGTGCATCCTTTATTGTCCTGACGATAGCTCGCCCTGCTAGTTTTCCTTGGTCTGCTGCTGATGCTGCATGAATCACCGCTGCTGAGAGAAATCAGAAATAACAGGAGAAAATCTCTGTACAGATAGAGGTGCACCTCCAATGTAACAGAAACGCCAACCTGAGTCGGCACAACAGAAGCTGCGGTCTCGAGGCCCTGATGAACATGACGAGAGGTGGCCAGCCTCTTGATAGTATTTTCCGAACCGAAGCGATGAGATCGTGTCTTCATAACCATCATGAAAACAGATCAAAACAAGAAGCAATTTCTGAGAATGAAATGAAAATTCAAAGGAGGACAGTTTATATTCGAGGGAAGTCAGTAAGCAACAATTTTAGACAAAAGGAATCTGATTAAGAGTTTTTCCTAATGTGATTGAGTACCCCAAAAATAATCCTAAACCTACTACAGGCTGTAGTGATACTCTAGTTCGAATATCACTACATAAACTCGACCTGCATGGGCCACCACTAAAAACGTGTCAGGACCCGCACCCACTGTGAGGGTACGAGAACGTAACAGCGCCCAGTCTACGCCGCAGTGTCGGCGGTAGAACGCTGTTCTAAGTCATGAACTATAACTAACACAATATGAATACTCTCCATAAGGAGGCCAACACAGAGGTACAACTCAATCACAATCTAAGGTAGAATGTAGCATGATGGAAAATAGATAAGAAATCCTCAACTGAGGTACAGCAGAAAGAAATAACAAAGTCTTAATATCTCTAAAATATACAACTCTAAAAATAAGACAACAGCTAAACATGAAGAGAAAGGACAGTCTAAGCTATCTACACTATACAAGGTATCATCCTGAGCAGCTGCATGAACCTCCCCAGGGGTCCAGGTTGCGAGTGTCATCTAGGCAAGCTCCAAGTAAGGGGTACAGGGTTCCTCATCATCCTCTGTTTTTCAACAGGTCCAGTCAGGATGGAAGCGAGTACAAAACATCTCACGCTGTTCATATCATGTTAGAAAATATAAAGCATACAATAGAGTAAGGTACAGGAAACGCTGAAAGAAGAATGTATATAAAAACAGCAGAGATTTGATAATGGGAAATATCTATATATGATAAGTAAGAACTGTAAGCAACATATGATTTAGAGCACAATATGGTTATGTAAACGGGTTAGGTTATACAATAAAAATGGGTTAGGACTATCCTACTATTAGGTTAGGGTTAGCCTATCCTACTATTAGGTTAGGGTTAGGACATCCTAGAAATGAATTTTAATAGAATTTATATGCAATAGAATGGATTATACCTATAGATGAACAATGGGTTAAAATCCCCAAATAGAAAGAGTTCCACAAGCTACCAAACTCCCTCAAATTGTGTCCTTCCTGAAAATACTCATCATTAACAGCAAGAAAACTAATATTAGGTCCTATTGCAATTTGTTTGGAGAAATTTGGAGTAAAAATAGATTTTCTAAGAATTTACAAGGATGGAGACTCACCTCTTCCAAATGGTAATGATTTCCTAAAGAGGCAAGCCCTAATTTCAATGTGGTATAAATAGGGAAGGAGGAAACACTATGGCCGGCTAGTTTTTTAGGGTTAGGGTTTGGTTCAAGGGGTGTGGGCCTATGGGCCATTAAGCCTTTAAGTCATAAAATGACTTGTGATTTCACAAGCCATTCATTAACCAATCTAGCTCCTAATTTTCCAAACTAATTCCAATGAGCTAAACCTCACTGACTTAAGTCAACCTAGATTTTCATATTCTAATCACTTATTCATGACCTAGGTTAGCCACTAGGTTAGTCTCAAAAGTCAACATAAGTCAAAGTCAACTAAAACACCAAAATCAATTATACTAAAAATCTCCAAAAATCATATAAATTCTAATGATTCTAAATAATACATAATAATTCCAAATAATTCCCAAAATTATAAAAATGACTAAAATACCCCTCAATCTAGAAATAATAAATAAAATACTAGCAAGACACCAATTCATAAGCCATGTTTTAAAATAGTTTTTAAAATGATTAAAATCAATAAAAATCATATAAAATTTTAGATACCATAATTAAATAAATTAAAATACAAAATTTCAAAATTACCCTCATCTGGAAAAACTGGGTGTTACATCAGAATCCCATGAGATAGAATCAGAAAAGTTTGAACGTTCTTTTTCATCAGATTTAGAAGGTTCTGGAGTTGGAAGTGGTGACATATAACCTAGTCCTCGTTTTATTTTACTGTGGTATTATTGTGATTTTCCTTTTGGTACAGCAATACGAAGAGGGGCTCGCCTTCCTTTACCATTATTGAGACCTGTTCTGAAATCATAGCCCATTTTACGGATGATGGCTTTGGATTGTGGACTATAGCATCGTAATTGTAGCCTTCCTGTATCATCTCTATTATCATTATAGAGCATGATTTTTGGTTCTTCTCTTTTGTTGAAGAATATAGGCTTTTTATCTTTCTTTCGAGACGGTACTAAGAAGTACGACACTTGTATTGAATCCAGTGATACCACATTTCGTCGAGATGATACGACTTCTATTATAAGTGGTTTAAAGCTATCTAGCATATCCAAATAACATTGAGTATAGTAAGAGACATCAGTATACTGCAAAGGAGATACTTTATTGATTTTTACACCATCATTTACAACAGAAACTTTAGCCTTAGCAGGCTTAGTCAGATTGATGACAAGAGGAGGAGAAGAAGAACGAGAAGGATGAGGGAGCTTCTTACGACGAAGATCGATTACAAGTGGCTCAGAAGATGTGAGCTCCCTTTGTTCTTGACTATCACCTTTAGGTCGCTTCTCATGGGAAGGAAGATAGATAGTCAATGGTTTGAAAGGCTGAGGACAGCAGGTACGTCCTTTGACTGGAATCACCAGAGTATCATTAGGTATACTCTTCTGTTCTTCATCTGTATCCATTGCTAGTACCACCTTCATGAATTCCTCTTTGTACATACGAGAATCGTTGCAGTATGCTTCAACTCCTTTGAAAGGATTCAGATCTGTAACCTCTTTTTGGACTTCTCCATTACCATTCACATATTTGAAACATTGGTGGAGCGTAGAGGGTACAATATTGTGTTCACGGAGGAATGGCCTTCCCAACAAAGCATTGTATGAGCCATGATTGTCAATAACATAGAAAGTTACCTTTGTACGAAGATTGCCAATATGAAGTTTTAGGCGTATTTTCCCCAAAGGTTCACTTCTTCCTTGATTGAATCCCAAGATGGTAGTGATAGTTGTAGAAAGATTGTGTACTGGGATTTTCAAAGCATCCAGTAAGGACTTTGGCATGATGCTAAGTGCAGACCCGGGATCAATCAGAATGCGGTCGACTTTCATGGTATCCACATACCCCGTGAAATAGAGAGGACGATCATGACGATTGTCTTCTAACAACATGTCATCTTGTGTAAAAGTGATATTGGGCATTAATTCAAATATACTATGACAATGTGCACAGCTGACTGGCTCCTTTTTGGGCTTCTTGAGAAGAGTCAAACAAGCGTCAGCCTGCATCAAGGCTTTACTTAACGTCTCACGAGTTTCTTTTGAGAGATGTAAAAGTTCAAAGATTGACAATCTTGCTGGAGTATTGGCCAATTGAGCCAATATGTCAAAATTGTAAGGCTTTTCAAGTCCAAGAGATGAAGACTTCTTCAATGCTTTATCAAAACGAACAGGTTGCTTTCCCTTGTCTGCTGATGTTGGTTTAGGAGAAGATGATTCGACCACTGGCAAGGATGTAGATGGTATATCTTCAGCAGGATAAGATGATGAAGGAGGAGCATCCTGAGATGAAGCAGGGTTCTCTTGATTTTCGGAATACTCCCGAAGATAGGGTTTCCCAGATCTAGTGCTCATTAGAATTTCTTCTTCTGTTAATGTTTCAAAGGATACCATATTGCAGTTCTTGGATTTAGACTTGGAATGCTTCTTTTGCTTAGTAGAGGAAGGCGTTTCGAATTTTGCCACCAAATCTGGATGAATCCACATAATTTCTCCTTTTTCAGTTGACAGTGGAACAAGACCTTCATTTTGAGGAGGTAGGATATTCACAATTTCCAGAGTAGTCCTTGGAATGGAGACAACACCATCTTGTACGAGTTGTGGTAGAAAATCACCAAATTGGAGAGAAACCACATTAGTAGTCACCGTTTTCTCGTCCTGCTGTAGAGTAATTGCTCCAGAGTTGACCAACTCCTGGATTTTGCCCATGAGCACATAACATGCTCTGGTTGGATGCCCTATAAATATATGATAAATACAGTATTTAGGGTGATCAGTTTTACCAACTTCTTCGGGTTGCTTTACCTCTGGAAGCCGAAGCTTATTGCTTTTGATCAAGCAATCGAAGATGCTTAAAGTATCATCTTCATCGAAAGAATATTCTTCTTTTGGACGAGTTGACTTTTGCAGTGGTGCTGATGGGGTGGATGTCGTCTGAGTAACATTGACAGCCAAAGACTCTTTGCCTTTGAAATTAATGGCCAGTATTTCTTTATTCTTGCGGTTATTCTGGCGATTACTGTAGGATCGTTGAGCACCTCTAGAGGAGAGGTGAATAGAGTGCGTGTGTGCAGCAGAAATATAATCACCAATTAAAAAATTAAACTATGGCAGATATGTAATAGACAGTAAATAAAGATAGGAGAATCAAACTCAGTGACACAGCGATGTATACTGGTATCCCTCTGAGAGGACTAATCCAGTCTCGAGTACTCTTGCTCGATGTTAATCCACTATGGCACAAGCTTTAACTGAGAGCTTGCAATCTCTTACAACACCGTGCTTGGTGACAAGCGCACGACCGGCTTCACAACACCGTGCTTGGTGGCGAGCGCACGACCAGCTCCACAACAAAAAAGTTGTTAAAACTTGAACGACCTCTTACAACTGTTGAGTAACCAAAAGACTCTAAATCAACTCTGATAGTACTGGCTTTTGGCTAAGAGATGTGTAGGTGAGATTTGAAAATCTTAGATCGTTTAGAAAACACTTGAATAGTAGAGAAGAGAAGATGAAGAATGAATTGGTGATTTGAAACGAAAAGTTCTTCTCTATTTATAGGTGTTTTCACCAACCGAACTCGGGCAGAACTCGGGCAGAGTTCGGGTGCAAATATCTCGCAAAGAGACGTTGCTCGCTGATTTGGAGGCAACAGAAGTTTGAATACAAACTGACCGAACTCGGTCAGAGTTCGGACCGAACTCGGGCCGAACTCGGCTTGGAGTTCTGTCAGGAGATATTTAAAAATCTTTTGTAAAAACAGTTTTCAAACATGTTTTTGGTTATTTGTAAAATCATTTGAAAAGAATATTTTCGAAATATGTTTTTGAAATATTTATAACCGAAAATACGAAAGGGTAAAAATAGGTTTCTAGAAAGGAGGACAATTTTAACCCTAAGCCAGTATTACCATAATTGATTTTACAAAGTAATTTCTAGACTCAATAAAATGTAAAATACAGAATAAAAGTAGAAAAGAGTCTTCAGAAGATTTTGATGACTTTGACGCTTTGATTTATGCAGTACATCGTCCGTTGAATATGATTTCATGCATCCTGAAATAGTTAGCAGCATTTTCTATATTTTGTGTATTAACTAAAGTATATGTTGATTATCGAAATCGGGTGTGACCGTGGAATGGGCCAACAATCTCCCCCATTTTGATAATTGACAAACTTGAGTCTATACCAAAATATATTTATATCAAATAGAACAAAATATCAAAAATACCTGAAAATTGAGATGCTTTTGTTTTGGATATATCTTGCGTTTGGTATATACTCTTTTTCTCCCCCTTTGTCAAGTAGTAAAATGAATAGGCTCCCCCGTAAATCATGAAGCCAACAATAGAATAGACAAGACAAAGTGAAGTAAAAAGAAGTAATCACAGCATAGACAACTGGAATAAAATAAACTATGTCATAATAAACTGAAATATTATAGAGGTTCCACTAATAATCCAAAAAGTACAACTGATAAAGTCTAACTGAAATAGTTTAGACATGAAATAAAATAAAACTACTACATAAACTGCATCAACTAATCGAAACTAAATCCACTATCCCATGGCTGAATCCACATCACATCGCTGGGTCGTCCGCACTGGGAGGATCATGAGGGAAATAAGCAGTGGTCGGGTCGAAATACTGAAAAGTGACCTCATCAGTAAAACGAGGACCAGGGAAAGCCGGGTGTGGAAGAATAGTGAGTGGACGGACTGGATCCTGAACCAGGCTGTAGTGGAGATCGGCAATACTGTTTCTCAGCACCTAGGCCTGAGAAATGTGCCGGAACTCGGAGTCCTGATGACGTTGCGTGGAAACGGCAACGAAATCATCAAACCGCTGGTAGAATGCCTGATCGAGTCCTGGGGCAGGGGCCGGAGCAGGATGAGCATCAGCTGGAGGGGCCTCAGCATCAGCAGCTGGGACAGCAGGAGCAGCACCAGGAGGTTGAGGAAACCGACGAGAGCGGGTCAACTCAACAGGTGGAGAAGAAATGGCACACGTTTCAAGATCAATCTCAAAACGTCAAAATATACTAGCAAGGTGCATAGGAAAGACTAGGTTCCTACCTGCATTCTTGCAGTTGAGCATCCAAGACATCATAGTTTTTGGAACGGAGAAAGGAATTCCAAAATGAATGTGATAAAGAGCAGAAAGTTCCAAAAATGTAACTTCATCGGTAGAGCCTTTCTTCGGAAGAAGGGCCGAGAAAATCATACGATGAAGCTCGTAAAAAGTTTGGTTTAGATGTCTAGAAAAGATTCTCCGGGAAGGAGGAGTAGGGTGACAAATCAATTCCCTAAAGGAAGCTAAAGTGACATCGGCAGGGAATTGAATATGGTGGATGTCAACAAGTGCATCACCAAGATCAGGAACGTGAAAGTATTCACTGATATCGGTGGCGCTAAATTCTAATTCCTGTCCAGCAATACAGGAATAGAAATTCCCGTTTTGTTTTACTTGTAAATTGCAGTAAAACATACGAACTGCATTGTCGTAAATGCTATCTTGGACCTCGAAAAAGTCGCGGAATCCAAGTTGATCAAAAACAGGAGCATATTCAAAGAAAGTTGTAAAATTGACGAAGGCTCCAGCACAAATACGATGAGAAGAGAAAGAATCAAACCAGAGATCGGAGAAGTCTTTGTCGGGAAACAAAGTGCCATCATATTCCTCGGGATCTCTAGGTCTGGCTGGACTAAAGAGACTTGCCGGAGTGTAGTCGGATGAGGAGGAAGCACCTTGAGAAGAATTTCCTCGTTAACGTTTCGGAGCCATGAGGAAGAAGATCGCCCACTTGAACTCGTCGATTCCTTGCAGAGAAGGAGGAGGAAGGACTTCTAGTAGGAGATGGAAGTATTCCACGTTTTGGTGTGGAGAAAAAGTGGAAGTAAGGATGAATTATATAGGTGCTAGGGCCGGCTGTTCGGCTCTGGAACCATCACAGCGCCGATCGAACTCGGTCCGAATTCGGTCCGAACTCGGTCAGAGTTCGGGCCGAGTTCGGCCACTTGCATTCTCGAGACAGTCAAAGCAGTCAGGTAAATAAAAGTTGTAATTAATAACGTTTGACTGGTTTATTAAATAACTGCTGTTATTTTTGGGTTAACTATAGGGGTTGTCCCAGCTAACAGAGGTTCACCGGGGAACTCTTAAATACCGCTTCGCTTCGACCGTAGCCGTGGTGACAGACATACCCTTTGTAAGTTTGTCCCCAAAAATAATTTTCATTAAATAATAAATTGTCAAGTCATAAATACAGTTTTAATTAC
The DNA here is from genome assembly GCA_029216955.1 of Iris pallida. NCBI lineage: Eukaryota > Viridiplantae > Streptophyta > Magnoliopsida > Asparagales > Iridaceae > Iris > Iris pallida. The sequence goes on along the minus strand of JANAVB010009399.1, from coordinate 4,584,273 downwards.
CATATGTTTTAAGAATCCGAGAATTCAAGAATGTCGAGCTCACGCCACAAGATGTTAAAACGGTCTTCAGCCAATGGTTTAGTGAAAATATCAGCTAGTTGATGTTCAGTATCAATAAATTCTAAGCAAATATCCCCGTGTTGTTGATGATTACATAAAAAATGATGTCTAACTTCTATGTGCTTTGTGCGTGAATGACAGATAGGGTTCTTAGTCAAATTAATTGCACTAGTGTTATCACAATAAATAGGAACATTTGTATAGTGCAGATTGTAGTCCTCTAAGGTTTGCTTCATCCACAAAATTTGAGCACAACAGCGTCCTGCGGCGATATACTCAGCCTCAGTTGTTGATAATGCTACTGAATTTTGTTTCTTGCTAAACCAAGAGACTAAGGCCTTTCCTAAGAAATGACATGTGCCACTGGTACTTTTACGGTCCACTTTGCATCCAGCAAAATCCGCATCCGAGTAACCTATAAGGTCAAAGGATTTGGTTTTGGGATACCATAAGCCAACTGTAGAAGTTTCTTTAAGGTATCGGAAGATACGCTTAACGGCACTAAGATGTGATTCCTTAGGGTTTGCCTGATATCGTGCACATATGCCAACACTAAACATAATATCAGGGCGACTAGCAGTTAAATATAATAAACTACCAATCATACCTCGATACTTACGCTGATCAACAGGTTTGCCACTTTTATCAGCATCAAGCTTTGTAGATGTAGCCATAGAAGTCCCAATTGGCTTTACATTCTCGAAGTCGTACTTCTTCAGTATGTCCTTCGTGTACTTGGCTTGGTTGATGAATGTCCCATTCGAGTGTTGTTTGATTTGCAATCCTAGGAAGAAGTTCAGCTCTCCTATCATGCTCATCTCAAATTCACTTTGCATACACTTGGCAAATTCTTGACAGAGTTGTTCATTAGTAGAACCAAAGATAATGTCATCTACATAAATTTGCACTAGAAGTATATCATTATTCATAGATTTAATAAAAAGAGTAGTATCAATCTTGCCCTTTAAAAATCCATTATCAAGTAAGAAGGTGCTTAGGCGTTCATACCAAGCACGAGGTGCTTGTTTGAGTCCATAAAGTGCTTTCTTAAGCTTGAAGACGTGATCAGGTTTTTGAAAATCTTCAAAACCAGGGGGTTGTTTCACAAAAACCTCTTCTTTCAAATAACCATTTAAAAATGCGCTTTTCACGTCCATTTAAAAAAGTTTGAAATCATTAAAACAAGCAAAAGCGTAAAACATGCGGATGGCTTCTAGTCTAGCAACAGGAGCATAGGTCTCATCATAATCAATTCTTTCTTCTTGATTATAACCTTGTGCAACTAGACGTGCTTTGTTGCGTAGAACTTGTCCATCTTCACTAAGTTTATTTCGGAACACCCATTTGGTACCAATTATCGATTGACCAATAGGTTTAGGAATGAGTTCCCAAACTTGGTTTCTCTCAAATTGATTAAGTTCCTCTCGCATGGCAGAAATCCAAAATTCATCAGAAAAAGCCTCATCAACATTCTTAGGTTCTATTTGTGAAATAAATGCTACATTAGCTGCTACTTCAGAATCTCTAAGAGATGAACGAGTACTTACACCTTTGGATACATCACCTATTATGAGAGTTTCTGGATGATCTGGTTTGAATCTCAATGATTCGAATCTTTGGGCCATACCTTTCACAAGGCTCTTCTCAGTTCCTGCATCTTCGGAACTTTTATCAGTTCTTGCCTCTTGGGTAGGATCTTTCTCAGAACTCTTCTTTGTCTTTGTAGGTGCATCTTCATCATCACTGTCGCTAGATCTATGAAGCGTTGATGGATTTAAAAGAAGACCTATGTGCTTTGTTCTTTTCACAGTCAGCACATATCATGTCTCTCTTGAATAGAATTTCTGGGAGTCCTTTTACCAACTTCTTTGTGTTCAGACGTGAGATAGTATCCATGTTTGCATGTCCTAGTCTCATGTGCCATAGCCAGCTTTCATCTTGATTGGCTACTAGGCACCTTCCTGCATTATTAGTATTCTCCAAAAAGAAAACATAAATATTGTCTTCTCTAATCCCTTTATATACGGGATCACCAGATGACATATCATATATGGTACATTTATCTTTCACAAAATTGATACCATAACCATTATCTGCCAAATGACTTATGCTCAATAGGTTATGTTTCAATTCAGTTACTAGACAAACATCCTTTATTATTGGGTAAGGAGAAATACCTACAGTACCATTACCTATAATATCACCTCTCAAGTTATTTCCGAAGGAGTCGTATCCTTCTTTCTTCATCGATAGCGTAGCGAATAAAGATGCATCACCAGTCATGTGTCGCGAACATCCGCTATCGAGGATCCATTTGCTTCTAGTATGAGAGGGTTGAGGGTCCACCTACAAAACAAGTAGATGAATCCTTTGGTACCCATTTTCTGAAGGGTCCATGCTGATTAGCTTTAGGTCTCCAGACTAAAGTATGGTTATCAACAAGCTTTCTTGCAAGATAATATTGTGATATGTGTCCGTGTGTACTACAATATGTGCAAGTCAGTTTAGAACCAGATGTGGTTGAAACTGTGTTCACATGCTTGTTTGGTTTCTTGGAGAACCTATAAGTGAAAGCATGATGATACTCGTGCTTCTTCTGTGCTTTCTTGTTTTTAGTCCTCTTAGGTGTATGCTTTACATTAGGACTAAAATTAGGCTGTGTCACAGGCATTTCCTGTTTGCCTAACTTGATTTCTAACTTTTTAGAAATCGCAATAGACTCTTCATATTTAGCAGTCATAGCTGAGAGTCTCTGTTCTGTTACTAAGTGCATCTTCTTCTCTGTGTCATACAACTTTTGTATCTTACCATAATCTCTTTCTTTCTTTTGAATAGTGAGGATAGCCTCATAATAGTCTACTTTGAGTTTGGCTATCTCTTCCGTGTTACCGGTAGTAGATGTCTCTTTGATATCTTGAACAAGATTGGACAATCTAGATAACTCGGTTGTGTATGCCTTAATCACTTTTCGAGATTGTTTATACTTGTCAAGCACATTTTTGTGTTCTTCAAGTAAGTCGCTAAAAGCATTTTCTAACTCTTCGAAAGTAAATTCATCATATAGAGGGTTTGAAGATACCTTATCAAATGCCATAAGACAGACATTTGCATTGCCGCAGGGTCTATCCTCTTCTTCAGAATCACTGGCGTCGCTTTCATGCCAGATACTTGTGTTGGCATACTTTCGACCAGTTGTAGCTTTTCTGCTTGATCTTGATCTGTCATATGGACTGCTCTTCTTGGTAGCTGGACAGTCCTTCTTCATGTGCCCTGACTTCTTACATCCAAAGCATATGGTTTCATCTTCATTGCTTTCTTGGACGTCTTTCTTCTTTCTGCTTGTAAACTTTAGATACTTTCTGAAGTTCTTCACAAGTAGGGCTTGTTCATCACCACTTGATGATTCTTCATCAGAATCGTTGTATGTAGCTTTTCTTGCTTGAGCTTTGAAGGCGATTGTTTTCTCCTTTGGTGTTGCTTCTTTAAAGTCTTGCAAGTCGAGTTCATGGGTCATGAGCTTGCCCATCAAGATTTCCAACGACATTGTGGTGAGGTCGTTTCCTTCAATAATTGTTGTGGTCTTTGGATTCCAATTCTTTGTTAGAGCCCGCAGCACCTTTCTAATCTTCTCGTGATTGCTGTAATCTTTACCAAGAGATTGCAGAGGATTAGTTATATCAAGAAAACGAGTAAACATCTGTGTAATTGACTCAACGGGTTTCATCTTAAAAGATTCATATTCCTGAGTCAGTCTACTAATTTTGGATTCTTTCACTTGGGAAGTCCCTTCATGGGTTACCTCAAGGAGTTTCCAAATTTTGTGAGACGTCTTGCAGGTTGAAACTCTGTTGAACTCGATTTTGTCAATTGCACAGAATAGTGCATTGATGGCTCGAGCATCAAGACTAGCCTTTGCTTTTTCAGCATCGGTGTACTTGTCATGCGGCTTTTCCATAAGAATACCTTCAACCACTGTAGGTGGTGGTTTCTTATACCCATCAATGACTATTGACCAAAGATCAAAATCTAGAGACTTAAGAAAGAAAGTCATACGTGTTTTCCAGTAAGTGTAATTTGTTCCATCAAATAGGGGAGGTCTATTTGTGGATTGCCCTTCACCGTTGAATATAGATTTCACGGCTGCCATATATATACTCTCTAGGGTATGTTATATAAGAATATAACCTGCTCTGATACTAATTGTAGGATCGTTGAGCACCTCTAGAGGGGGGTGAATAGAGTGCGTATGTGCAGCAGAAATATAATCACCAATTAAAAAATTAAACTATGGCAGATATGTAAGAGACAGTAAATAAAGATAGGAGAATCAAACTCAGTGACACAGCGATGTATACTGGTATCCCTCTGAGAGGACTAATCCAGTCTCGAGTACTCTTGCTCGATGTTAATCCACTATGGCACAAGCTTTAACTGAGAGCTTGCAATCTCTTACAACATCGTGCTTGGTGACAAGCGCACGACCGGCTTCACAACACCGTGCTTGGTGGCGAGCGTACGACCAGCTCCACAACAGAAAAGTTGTTGAAACTTGAACGACCTCTTACAACTCTTGAGTAACCAAAAGACTCTAAATCAACTCTGATAGTACTGGCTTTTGGCTAAGAGATGTGTAGGTGAGATTTGAAAATCTTAGATCGTTTAGAAAACACTTGAATAGTAGAGAAGAGAAGATGAAGAATGAATTGATGATTTGAAACGAAAAGTTCTTCTCTATTTATAGGTGTTTTCACCAACCGAACTCGGGCAGAACTCGGGCAGAGTTCGGGTGCAAATATCTCGTAAAGAGATGTTGCTCGCTGATTTGGAGGCAACAGAAGTTTGAATACAAACTGACCGAACTCGGTCAGAGTTCGGACCGAACTCGGGCCGAACTCGGCTTGGAGTTCTGTCAGGAGATATTTAAAAATCTTTTGTAAAAACAGTTTTCAAACATGTTTTTGGTTATTTGTAAAATCATTTGAAAAGAATATTTTCGAAATATGTTTTTGAAATATTTGTAACCGAAAATACGAAAGGGTAAAAATAGGTTTCTAGAAAGGAGGACAATTTTAACCCTAAGCCAGTATTACCATAATTGATTTTACAAAGTAATTTCTAGACTCAATAAAATGTAAAATACAGAATAAAAGTAGAAAAGAGTCTTCAGAAGATTTTGATGACTTTGACGCTTTGATTTATGCAGTACATCGTCCGTTGAATATGATTTCATGCATCCTGAAATAGTTAGCAGCATTTTTTATATTTTGTGTATTGACTAAAGTATATGTTGATTATCGAAATCGGGTGTGACCGTGGAATGGGCCAACAATTACTACCCCCGGGTGTAGAATGTTCATCTTGGTTAGGATGAGTCATCTGGACTCCTAACTGCTTGAACTTTTCAGCACTAACTTCTGCCGCCTTTGCATTAATAATGAAAGAAGGCCAATCCTAGAATTGTGTAGATCCCGTCCACATACTGATAATAGGCAACAAGTTTGATTTACAAGTGTCTATTGTTACAGCAGATAGAGTACCTAAAGGCATTTTGAGTGCCTCTCGGCAAAATCTTTCAATGAAACTCTCTATGGATTCATTGTGCCTCTGTTTAATTTTAATGAGGGCAGACATTGTCATGTCATTGACTCCCTTATAAAATTTTTCCAAGAATATTTGCTTGAAACTAGCAAAAGAAGTGATACAGCAATCAGGCAGGCTAATGCTGCACCGGCTAAACAACCGACGAACACTCTGGTAAGGAGAGCATTATTTGGCTGTAATTGATCAGTCATCACCTCAAAATGATTGATGTACTGACTTGGAGAAGTGCTGCCATCAAACAGCATAATGGTTGGAAGCTTATACTTAGGAGGAAATGGAACTTCCTTCCACTCTGTAGGATATGGTTGCTTTATGTCCAGTCTTTGTAGGCCATCCTTCTGCTTGAAGGCCTCAAACTAAGTACGTAAGAGTTTTATAGCTTCATTAGCATCCCCTGATGTTTAGGAATTTGTAGGCTGGTTAGAAGTGTTAGGAGGAGGAACAGCGTGGTAATTACCACCCCCAGCACCAGACTGACTTGGATGAGCTTGAATTGGCACAGAAGCAACCTGAGGGGCTGGTACCCCCAGACTAATAGGTACAAAAGATGCTATAAGCTCAGGATTTGTAGCAAGGTTTACAATCGGGGGTACTGTATGTTGAGCCACCATTATGGTGTGCATGCTTGCAACCATTTCTGCCATGGTTTTTAATTTGTCTTCTAATACAATAATTCGTTGCTCTTGGCTGGTTGACGTAGAAGCATCTTGATCTTCTGTAATGGTATATGTTGTCACTTCTTTTGCTGCTATTGATGAGATAGTTTGTTCAGAACTTTCACTATCTGTATCAAACTCCGAAAGAGAGTCCTCTCCCACATGGATGATAGGAAGATCTTCTTGATTAAAGACACCTTGGTTCAAATGTCGATTTCTCGATCTAGTGTATTGAAAGACACATTCACTGGATGCATGGATCCGATCTAAATATTGCTGACTGGGATTACAAGATACATTACGTCTTGGACGTTTCCCACCCCCGGTGCCTTGAGAAGTTATGTTAACAAAAGCATATAATAGCTCATCTTTGTCTTCTATTATATGTTCATGAGTTGAAGCATAGTTCAGACGATCGAAGACAGATCGTCGAGCCGATTGGCAACAACAGTTGATGACAACTTCATGTAGGCAGTGGCAATTTGAAGCACGGTTTGGAGGTGAAGGAAACATTCTCGTAGTCTCCCGTCTTTGTGTAAGACGTTGCCGGAGATCAATCACAACCACAGGATGAGAAGAAGTCGGAGAAACATATTCCTTAATGATGTTAGGAACATGTCTCCTATTCTTCAGGTGTTTAGTTTCTTGAGTGTACAAAGATGTACTCAACTCATTAGCATAGGTAGATGGGTCTTTCTTTTCAAACTTTGGCTCTTGGTGCAGATTGGCCCTTGGAATAGGATTCTTACGTTTCAGCAAAGTTGATATTGGTTGACGCCTATTGAGATAAACGCGTAAATCTAAAAATTCTGCTCCCGGTGTCTCTGTTTGTAATATATTCAATTTTCCTTGCTTGGATCTTAAAATTTACAAGGTAGGAAGATCTTGACCAGACCCCATAGGGGTAGGTAAGATACCTCTCTGATCAGTATTCTTTCCGGTATCAGAGATCTGAGGACCTCTGTTTACAGGAATAGAATCTGATACGTCTTCCTCTGAGTCATAGACCAGGGAAGTTTGAAGAAAGACAAAATGGGTGCTTTCCTTTATTTTGAATAGGGTTAGCTAAGAAGCATTTTCCTTTATTTTGAATAGGGTTAGCTAAGAAGCATTTTCCTTTATTCTGTTGTGTGACCATTTTAGGCATAGACTGTGCCAATTGAGGAAATGTCAAAGGACTTTTCCCTTTGTTATGTTTAGTGTTGGCACTAGGACATGAATTCTCCAAGTTCAGAACTTGAGAATTGGAAGAAGGAATAGCCAAAAGACTAGTTCCCTTGAGTTGCGCCAGAGTAGTAGATTGTGCCTGGGTTGCCGATTGCTTGGGTTGTGCCATAGTCCTACAGACTACTGGTGGCGCCTTGGCAGCAACATTGGTAGACTGTGCATCTACAGTAGCTTGAACCGATTGTGCCTTAGCAGCAAAGATAGTAGTAGACTGCGCATGGGCAGCAGGATGAGCAGATTGTGCTCTAGCAACATAAACAGGCTGTACTGGAGCCACTGAGGCAGATTGTGCCTTGGTCATTGAGCACTCATGTTGCGCTTGGACAACAGCGACTATAGGAGATTTAGGAGTCCACACAGTCATGTTCTTGGCGATAACCACCGTGCGCTTGTTGCTCTTGGTGTTGATCATATTCTCGTAGGCTATCTGGTTGACTTGAACAACCAGAGTCTTCTGCGTCTTGCCGATCGACGCAATGTCACATTGAGTTGTCACCTTCTCGTCGGAGGAGAAAGTCGTCCCCAGCAGTGTCGCCATTTTGTTTGCAAAAATAAAATTTATTTTATTCCAAACTTGTAAAAGAGTACAAAGTACAATAAATTTTGGGGAAGTACAACTTTAGGAATCGGATGAGAAGACGATCACTTTATCCTTTGGACTATGTGAACTTGAAGACTGTAGCCTCTTAAAAATGCCGCAGCAATTTTGAGAGTTCTTGATCTTTGTCTCTATATGATAATGATTGGAAACTCTATTTATAGAGTTCTTGAAATAATTGTTTTAGCAGTTATTCTGATAGTGCACGAAGCTGGATTGTGCCACATTGAGTTGCGCTAACCTCATGTTGTGCCAACTTTCATTCAGTTGTCAATCGTGTACTAACTGTATTTAGACGCGTGGTATCATATGATTGAGATGTGCGTGGTCGTGTATAGGATAGTAGACATGTCTTGAGAGATTAGTGGCATGTGTGCCACGTCATCCTGCTTTAGAATGTAAGTTGTCTCAATTTCATCAGGTTGTGCGAGCTTCAGTCAACAAGTCAAAATGTGCTTGATTTGGGCTGCGCCTACACACGTGGCAGCTTCTGAGTAAAAGTCATTCAGGTTGTGCCCAAGCGCAACTAAGAATTTTGTTTAGATTGCACCTGGGCGCAACTCACGAAGCGTACAGGACAGCTGTCCACCAACTTCTCTTGAGCGGCATAATTCACAGGATTCGAAGAGATTTTCCTCGTTCACTGTTGTGTCAGTTGTCAGTATTGTCAGGTAATGATGACCATTAAGTGTTAGATGCTACGTGGGTTTTGGCATAAAAAGACTGGACGCAGTCTGATATGTGGTACAACCTGTTCAGCGGCACAGTCTGTTCTCTGAGCTTCATATCAGTGGCGTAACCTAATTTTTAGAGCGCAACTTGATCACTGATCAGTATTTTCAAGGTGTAACTTGATTTTTAGGCTCTACAGCGGGTAATAGTAAAGCTGATACAAGTTGTGATTGAATTTATGCCAATACTGGTTGACTTCTTGATGGTTGATTAGGCTTCCATACCTAGCAGGGTGTCCACGAGCAGTGGGGTACCAACGGTTGGGGAGACCCTAAGGATATCTGGCTTGGTGATGTCAGACCTCTCTTAGGTGGGTACCCAAACGGGGAGTCCATACCATAAACAAACTAGAAGTCAGCATAGGCTTACTACAAGGGAATATTTTGTAAGTGACAAACATGGGTATCCCATATAAGACAGTAGTGGGTTTTAAACCCACGTCCCTTCAGATCAGAACCTTAAACTGGCCAAGAGCTAATAGACCCAATCAAATAAAATTTGACCTAGAGACTTAAACGAGACCAAGTAGATAGATTGAAAATGATTTTGAATTACTCATTGACATTATGAATGTATAAATTAGGTTACTTGGACCGAGATACAGATTGTGACCCATACCAGCAGCTCAGGACCACAGACAAGTATACCTTCCCTTTCTTTACAGCTTTATTTATATGCACTGTCTTTCATTATCCAGTTTCTTTCATTTATTATTGACATGTGCTTTTTCATATCATGCTAGTAGTTTACTTCATTGATATATAGTCCTTATTCACAACCTTGTGTTTTATTAGATGTGTTCACACGTGTGTCTTGATTGAGTCGTGTCATAGGATGAGAAGTCATAAACTGAACTGCTATACCTTCTTGTCTTGAAATTTTGAAGCTAACCTGCCAGCCCATACTAGGGACGAGGGTTATTAGTTATCTATCCGCACCTGCGAGTCCACACTAGGGGCTAGGGTAATTCTGGAAGCTAACCTGCGAGTCCACACTAGGGGCGAAGGTTAGTAGTTGATCAAACCTGCGAGTCCACACTAGGGGCGAGGGTTTGCGTATTCGATTGGTTATCCTTTGACATTGACATGTTTTCTATCGTTTTCATCCAGCAGTTCATTTATGCGTAGACAGTTCACATATTCGTGTTTCAATACTGCTTAGTTTTACTTGTTTTATCCTAGATTTTCTCTATGCATAATAAACTGTTAGAAAGGCTCATTTTTATGTATTTTGCTAGTCCTCTGAGGACCTGATGATCTCTTCAGGTTTAGTCAAGTTTAAGTGTCACCTCCTTTTTCCGTTATACGTATTTTCAGTATACGTGTACTGAAATCCTGACCCGTATTTTTACTTATCTTGCCTTGCTAGCTAGCATTGGTTTAATCTTGCTTAGGTTCATCATGGCATATCATGGTTTGACTTGGTTCATTATGGTTTGGCTTGGTTTATTTTCCTATGGTTCAACATGTTAAACCCCCCCATTTAAAAGCCACCAAACTTCTCTCTCCTCCATTATTTCTTCTTTTTCTTTATTTACTTCTCCCACCCACCAAAGAAAAACCCTAGGCAAGTGCAACTTGCTTCATGAAGGAACCCTCCATTTTATTGTTCTAATATCTTCTATGCAACATTCTATGCTACTTTAGTTCTTATTATTTTGTATTTTTATGTATATATTTGTGTAGATCTAACTTTGCACCATTTTGGGATTTTCTTGGGTTTTGATCTAGTAAACCTTGTTTTCGAAAACTAAGAGTTCCATGTGGTAGAGAATTTGATTTTACACAACTTAGACCTTTGAAAAGTCAGATTTCATTGTGTTTTGACCGAGTTATGATCATTTGAAGATCATGGGTTCCAAGACTTGTGCTCTCGGCCAAGACTTGGAGAAGATGATAAACACTTTGTTTGCACACTATGAAGTACAACCTGTGGGCGCATAAGACCACATGTGGGCGCATAGACATCCCCTTGGGCGCATGCCCTTTGGGCGCATGGCCTTCATTGGATGGTGCATGAGCTCCTGACTTGTAAACCTTCATGGCATTTTCATGCTTTTGTAGGCACATAGCCCTGGGCGCATGCCTCCTCTTGGGTGCATGTATCCCAGACTCCCATCCTTTTGGGTGCATGCTGCCTTGACCACCCCCATGCCTAAGTGCATATTGCTTTGACATGCACCCCCTATGGGCGCATGGCCTCCAATAGTGGGCGCATGGCTCCCTGACTTGGGCGCATATGGCCATGAGACTTGTAGTGCATTCTGACTTGCCCCTTCCCCTTTGGGCATATAGCCCTAGGACCCGTGTGTGGGCGCATGCACCCCCTTGGGCGCATGATGTCCCTAGGTTCCCCTTTTTTGATTTTTGCAACCATTTTATATCCTTACGCCTTTTCGATATGAACTCGACATGAACACGATGTGAGTATGACATATTAATAGAATGATAGCACTTGATGGTGGCCATTGTGGCACACCCTTGACAAGAAATATTGACATGATAATCTGTACACGATATGATATATGAACACTTCATGATACATGAATATGAACGTGGTAATAACATGACAGTGGCCCGTCATGGAGCACTCCAGACAAGAACATGATAGGCCAATACATGATAGCGGTTCATTGTGGTGCAATCTTGACAAGTAAATATGACATGTAACCTTGAACGCCGTTGCGACGACTATATCGACTTGCTAAGTAAATTCTCATCTTGACACCGTGGGTGCTTACTTGAAACTTGTTTATACAAGCTACTAGTCTAGTCTCGTTTTACATCATGTCTAGGACATGAGTCCCTGGTTACCACGGTCAGGGATTCATACTGAATCTGACTAAGGTTAATGACTAGATTGATCAAGTAGTTCATTCTAAGGAAGATTTCTCCAGTTACAGGCGATCTCGTTATCCCGGCCACACCTGATGGACTTGTAGCCTGCCGTCGAGTAGGGTACATTTCCAGTCCACTATCATGTGGGACACTCATGAAATAAGTACAAGGCACACTGTTATGTGTTGCACTCTAAGCCATCTAATAATTCTGGATAACTTTGGTAATCAACCTTGCCTGGATAACCTGGATAGTTGTAGGGCCTGTGACTGCTGGAATATCTCATTACATCTTGCTAGTAACTAGGTTTGTGATAACCCTAGCTAGTTAAAGTATCAAGCCGTACTCCTTGCTTGGTCGTGATTGATGGATGTAGTCCACTCTTGTCTTGTCTAAGCAATGCCAGTCTATGATTATTTCAGCACATGCTTATTCATGCTTTACTCTTATCGATAATTGGTTGGAGACTAAGCTTTGTTCAGGTGAAGGGTTACAACCCCGGTCCTTGTTTGGTTTACGGGTTGTAACTTAGCTACCGGAATGGTCCCTTAGTCGTCTTATCGTTTATCATCTTGTTTTTCTCTAACTCATGCCTTTTATTATCCTTTATGTCTCGTGTGCTAATATGCTGATTTTAGTTCTTAAGTGAAGCCTCCCTTGTGGCACTTGCTCTTTCTGGGGTCTGACCCAGCTGGTTTTGTATGGCCAAATTTCGGAGTAGGACCCGATGATCTCCCAGCCTTCCAGCCAGATGATGAACACTAGGCGTAACCCTGGCAACGAGTGGGTTTTATTTTGCTCTCCCAGTCCATTGTAAATTATTCTTTTGAGGCATTTAGCCGTCGAGCAAGTGTTAGCTCGTGTTAAATTTACATTCCTGTCTGCCTAAGGGCTGTAACTGTTTGCCATAAAAAATCAACAACAGGTATTATAGAACACTGGAATTGATTGCAAACTCGCTTGTACAAAGAAGAGCCTAGAAAGAAAGCCTAGGAAACAATCTAAGTACAATTGTTTAGTTTTGATTCTGGGGGGTGACGGTGGAGGCTCGGGAAAGTGCTATTAACTCTGCCTTACTCAGTGGACTATCTGATGCAGTCTCTAGCTCGTGAAGATATTGTTTTTTTCTTGAAGGTTGCCCACCATTGCAAGGGTATGGCACCCTGCTATTTATAATAAGATGGATTTTGAGCCGCATGGACGGCTTGCGGCCACGTAGCTGATTGGTACGCAAAGATCCGCTCTCGGGCTGCCATCTGTCGGTTTATTGGGATTTTGTTGCAGCAATTCTGGATAGTTAAGGAATTGGTCAGATTGCCACGTGTCCATTTGCATATAGCATTCTCAGTCTTCGATCATGTGGGATTGCGTGAGACTCAAGCATACGACCTGAATCATAATTACTCTCGGCTGCTGGAAATTTTGAGGCCGCATAAGTGTCATGCGGCCTAGATGATACTCTTCTGGCTGCATGGAGGCGTACGAACCCTACTTTTGGGCGACGTCCTACGTCTCGTCTTTCTTGTCAAAGTGTCAGAACTGTCATATTTTGCCAGGACTTGTCAGCTTTATCAGTCGAACTGCTCCTCCTTGGTCGTATATTTTCCTTCTACAGCTGTTTGTCGATGGGCCACATATGTCTTTGAACAGTCATGCGGCTTTCCTTCATGCGGACCTGTTTGGTCTAATGTACCTATGCGGCAATTTATAATCTGCATGAACTCTATATTTTTTATGTTTCTACAAGACCCCCTTCAAAGTTTCCAAATTGCAAATTTGGAATACTTTGGATAAGAAGCATGAAAAATATGCCAAGCCGTAGGGAGTCTTCAAGTTGCAGGAAGTGGTTTTCGAACTTGAGTCGCAGAGAAATACTGAGCCGCAGGGGGATCCTGAGTCGCAGAATAAATCTTGAATCGAAGGGACGCTTTGGGCCGCAGAGAGTCTGCCAGCTGTCACTGCTGCATTTAATTCTCCTGACTCGGTTGTGGATCTATTTTCGAGATAAAGCCGACGGTTACTGGGGATAAAGTTCCCAAACGTCGACTTTATCTTTAATGATCTCGAAAACCGAAAAGATGCTCGACGATTACTAGGGATAAAGTCCCCAAACGTCGCCCCTGTCTTCGAGAATCGAAGAGTCTCGCTTCAGCAATTCTATAAATAGGAGTCATTCAGAGAGAGTCTTTCCTCTTTCACCTTCTTCTCCTTATACTTTCTGCTATGGCTCCAAAAGCTTCTAAGTCGGTTGGTGCGGCGGCCAAAGGGGAGAGACTTGCTTCTCCGTCGAGAGCGGTAGACACTCCTTCCATTCATTCCGATGTGCAAGCTTCTCCCAAGGGTATGGATGGTGAGCAAATAATGACTGAAATTTCGTACACGGGGCTGTCATATACTGCCTCTGCTAAAAACTTGGTCGCTGTTGCCCTATTTCGTCTGGACCATATGTGTTCTATACGATAGGGCTGCATAGACTGAGTCGCATAACCGCTGCTTATTTGAACTTGAACTGGCTGAGTGCCTCAAGATGAATCTGTATGAACTTTTTATGACTGAGCTGCATAGGTGCCGCATGAGCACTTTATAATTGGATCGCATGATTGCCCTGTGACTGAGTGGGCCGCATGAGTTTTTTATGACTGAGCCGCATGATAATGACTGAGCCGTATAAATGCTGCATGAGTGTTTCATGAAGCCGGCCTCATAACTGTGGACTGTATGAGTTCTATTTTGGCTAGGCCGTCTAACTGGCTAGGCCGCATAACTGTATTCTTTGTTATATGACTATCTTCTTTTCTTTGATTTTTTGTAGCATCTGTGCTAAAGGCTACGACCACTGTGAAGGAGGAGGTCTGTCTCCTTTCATCAAACAAGAGTCATCGTTTGTTAAAGAGGAGGTGATACCCAAAGTTGAGGTGAAAGAAGAACTGGCATCCATCGGGGAGAGGATTGCTTTCAATGAGAAGCCCAAGTCTGAGGGCAGTAGTATCGGAAGTTTTGACCCTGCTGCCCCCACCGAAGACTCTGGTCGAATAGATCTTTACTATACGAAATGGCTAAGGAAATGGTATATGCCTCAGCACGGCTATGATCCTTGACTGCAGAGATCCATGGGCTACCACGTACTTGTTGTTTTCGAAAATACATATGACTAGACGTTCGTATCTGCCTCTATATTTCTGACTGTCTATAGCTGTAGCTTGCATTTTGCTTCTTTTGCAATCCTTTACTGGAGGTATAGCCCTGTGAATGTAACTGATTTTGAATAAACAGGGTATGCTCACTCCACACTTTATCTGTGATATTTTGTGGTGCTTGTACTAGAGGGCCTAATACAGCATTTGTAAAGGACATCCCACTGGGAGATTTTTGTGGACCTATCGCCCTTTTGTGCATCTGAAAATACGAGCAAATAGATTTCGAATGATATTTTATGGACCTACTACTCTTTAGTACACCAATGATGCGAGTAATAGATTAGGATAACTTTTTGTGGACTTATCATCATTTTTGTGTACTGGCGATGCGAGTACTGATAATAAGTGGAGAGGAAACCAACGTAACGGGTCAAAACAGAGCCTTCCTACTCAGATGTAATGAGGACATGTTAGGTGTAGGCATGTTAGGGATATACAGAACAACTCAGAGGTGCTATCAACGTGGAAGTTCTATGCATTGGGTGATTTGTTTGTGATGGACGGGAAAACAACTCAGAGGTAATATGGACATGGTTGCTTTTTCCGTTGGGGAGTTTTGTGGACCTATTACCCTTTTTGTGCACTGACAGTACGAGCAATAGATTAGGATAAGTTGTGTGGACCTATTACCCTTCTGCGCACCGGTGGTGCAGGCAATAGATTTTGAGACAAATTCTTGGTGGTAGAAAAGCTATGACCAGGGGATACATAAATACGACCAAGAGAATTCATTCGGAGTAATCAGAGAGTAAGTTTAGTGGTACCTGAGGGCACGTAACTCAACAATCTGGAAGATATGAAGTCGGAGTGTAAGTTTAGCGATACCTGCGGGTATATAACTCACAATTCGAGAGATCGTTGGAAGGTGTCTTTTAGACATAGTATTTCTTGAGGAACTTGCCGTTGATAGGCAACATGAGCAAGTCTCTATTTTGTTTTACGAGACGGTACGCGCCATTAGAGAATACGGTATCGATGACGAACGGACCCTCCCACTTAGGCTGGAATTTGTCGGGGGTCTTGTGAGTCAGGACCATCGGTCTACGAATGTCCAAGACAAGATCGCCCACTTGGAATATCCTCTGCTTGACTTTCTTGTTGAAAGCCCGAGAGATGCGCGCTTGGTAGAGCTTTATGCTTTGTTGAGCTTGTAAACGCTTCTCATCTAATGCTTCTAACTCTTGTAGCTGTCGGGGGTAGTTATCGTCTGCCGTTAACCGGTAGGTGAGGGCCACTCGAAGTGAGGGGATCTGAGTTTCCAACGGGCGGACTGCCTCACTCCCGCAGACCAAGGAGAATGGTGTATTTCTTGTAGCCGTCCGAATCGTCGTCCGATACGCCCATAGGCACTCACCAAGCTTTTCATTCCAGCCGCATTTGTTTGCAGACACGAACTTTTTGAGGAGCTTGATTATGGTTTTGTTAAATGCTTCAGCCAGACCATTGGCCGAAGGGTTATATGCTGTCGAGGCCATGTTCTGGATCCAATTTTTATCACAAAATTGATAGAAAGCATGGCCTGTAAACTATGGACCATTGTCGTGGATAATCCTCCGGGGCAATCCAAAATGGTAGATGACGTGATGTTTTATGAAGCTAATCGCGTTCGATATCTTGACCTCTGCCAACGGAACAGCTTTCGCCCATTTGGAGAAGTAATCGGTGATTGCAAGTATGAACTGATGCCCTCTAGACGATGGCGGGGTGATTATCCCAATGACGTCCATTCCCCATGCTTCGAATGGCCAAGAGGACACTGTCGGGTGCAAGAATTCATATGGCCAATATATAAAATCTGTATGGATCTGGCAAGCCTTGCACTTCTTTGCATAATCAACAGCATCTGCGACCATTGTGGGCCAGTAATAACCCATCCGTCGAAGGTAATCTTGTAATTTCGGGCCAAGTTGGTGAGCCCCACAAGTACCTGTAGAAGCATAGAAAATATTACTTTTAGTCCCACATCGGAAAGGAGAAGAAGAAAGGACTCACTCCATTCTATAAATAGAGCCCCCTTGCCTTCTTTGAAAATGGCACCAACTTCCCTTCTCCCCTTCCAACTTGGACTCTTCCTACTAAGTACCTTCGGGTGCTAAGTCGAAGAAGTCTAGGGCAGTGCGGGCTCAACAAGCCCAGTCAACTGTCCAAGCTGCTGACCGTCAGCGGGCACCGTTAACTATTATACGGGCTCCTGATGAAAAGTTATACAGAACCACCCGCGTCCAGTCCCCTAGGGCTAACGGACAGGATGGGTCTCAGAAGTCTCCCTTGTTTGCCATTGATTATCAAAGAACATAACAGTTTTATGGGAGGACTAAACTTTAATTCACAATTACAAACTCGCTCGTACGAAGAGAGCCTAGGAACAAAACCTAGAAAAAGCAATCTAAGTATAATTGTTTAATTTAGATTCTGGGGGGTGACGGTAGAGGCTCGAAAAAGTGATATCAACTCTGTCTTACTCCTTGGACGATCGGACGCAACCTCGGCTCCGGCGAAGAAAATGCTCTCTATATGTCTCTGCTGCTCTGTGTGTGTGTACAAGGGAATAGCACCTTGCTATTTATAGGAATTCATGAGTAATGGGGGTGTACAGCCACGTGGCTAATTTTGGGCCACATCCTTGTAAATGTGCCTTGAGAAGTGGGCAGCTGGGGATTGGTTAAGATTGATCATAATCTGTTTGTTGTACTAAATCTGAACTATTTAAGACTTGGTCAATTTCTGCCATGTGTCTTAACTGCTACTATGTGGCGAGCCGTATGAATGATGCATCCTGGCTGAGCCGCATGAAAGACTGTCCTATAGCTGAGCCGTATGAAGGGTGTCTCATGCCCGAACCGCATGAAGGGTGTCTCATAACTAAGCCGCATGAGAGTTATCTCATGACCGAACCGCATGGGAACTGTCTCATGACCAAGCCGCATGGGAGTGGTCTCATAACTGAACCGCATGAGAGTTATCTCATGACCAAGCCGTATGAGAGTGGTCTCATGACCGAGCTGCATGAAAGTGGTCTCATGACTGAGCCGTATGAGAGTGGCATAGGCGAACTGCATAGAGAATTTTCATTAGAACTTGTGAACTGTGCCAGATATTATGATGATTTTTTTGTCTTTTTAGGAGCATGCCACGTCTCGTCTTCATGTCAGAGCTGTCATCTTTGTCAGAGCTGTTACTTGTGTTAGAGTAATTATGGCTAGCTACATAGAGAGACATTTATTGCTTAGGCTGATTTCGAACCGCATAAGGTCCCCTGCTGCTTTTGGGCCGTATGAAGCTTTCTGAGCCGCATGAAGCTTTCTGGATTTTGAACCGTATGAAGCTTCCTGAGCCGCATGAAGCTTTCTAGATTTTGAGCTGTATGAGGCTCCTTGTTGATTTCGAGCGGCATAGAGAATCCCTTTCTTTCTTTGCACTTGTGAAGGATCACATCTCGCAAGTCAAGGACATCTCGGTCAACCTTTATACTCGTTTTGTGGGCCCGGGTATCCCGAGCACACGAGTGCGTAGGTATCATGTTTGCTCCCTGATGCGGGGCTAGTAAAATCACTTGCCCTCGATATTTGTTGGGAGACTCTTGAGAACCACCCTGTCTGTTTGCCGCCGGGGGCTGGACACGGGCGGTTCTATACAACTTTCCATCAGAGGCCCGCTTAACAGTTAGCGGGACTCTCTGACGGTCAGTGGATGGGACAGTTGACTGAGCTTGACGAGCCCGCACTGCCCTAGACTTCTTCGACTTGCACCCGAAGGTGCGTAGTAGGAAGAGTCCTAGTTGGAAGGAAGCAAGGAAAGTTGGTGTCCTTTTCAAAAGTGGCAAGGGGGCTCTATTTATAGAATGGAGTGAGCCCTTTCTTCTTCTCCTTTCCGATGTGGGACTAAAAGCAATATTTTCCAAGCTTCTACAAGACCCCCTTCAAAGTTTTCAAATTACAAAATTTAGAATACTTTGAATAAGAAGCATGGAAATTAGAGTTGTTTAGGTGTGGCAATCCTATCAGAGGTAGCATGGACGTGATAGGTTTGGGCACTTTGTCTGGGGATTTTATATGGACTTATCATCCTTGGCGTACCTTGGTTTTAGGTACGGATAATAAGTTGATAGAGGGAACCATCATATTTATTCAGAGGTGGTGAGAACATGGTAAATATGGGGTTGATGGTAATGAGGACGTGGTGGAAGTGGACTCAGATGAGGATACATAGAACAACTCAGAGGTAATATGGACGTAGAAGTTCTACGTAACGGGTAATGAATGCCACGGAACAACTGGGTTCCAGAAGCATATGATTGTGAAAAAGGGGTACATTTACTAGAGGACCTAATACAACATTTGTGTTCAACAGAGGACATTTGTGGACCTATTATCCTTTTTATGTACTGGTGGTGCGAGTACGGACAATAAGTGGAGAGAAAACCAACATATTAACTCAGAGGTAATGAGGACGTGGTAAATATTGGTCTGAAGTAGAGCCTTCCTACTCAGAGGTAATGAGGATGTGGTAGGAGTAGGCCTAATGAGGATACACAGAACAACTCAGAGGTAATATGGACGTGGAAGTTCTATGTATTGGGTGGTTTGTTTGTGATGGACGGAAAAATAAGTCAGAGGTAATATGGACGTGGTTATTTTTCCCGTTTGGAGAATTTTGTGGACCTATTGCCCTTTTGTACATCTGAAAATGCGAGCAAATAGATTTGAATGATATTTTGTGGACCTACTACTCTTTGGCGCACCGATGGTGCAAGTAATAGATTATGATGATTTTTGTGGACTTAATACCCTTTTTGTGTACTGGCGATGCGAGTAATGATAATAAGTAGAGCTAACCGACATATTTACTCAAAGGTAATGAGGACGTGGTAAATATGTGTCTAATGAGGATACACAGAACAACTCAGAGGTAATATGGACGTGGAAGTTCTATGTATTGGTTGATTTGTTTGTGATGGACGGGAAAACAACTCAGAGGTAATATGGACATGGTTGTTTTTCCCCGTTGGAGAATTTTGTGGACCTATTACCCTTTTTTGTGCACCGATGGTACGAGTAATAGATTAGGATAAGTTTTATGGATCTATCACCCTTCTGCGCACTGGTGGTGCAGGTAATAGATTTTGAGGCAAACTCTAAAGGAGAAAAGCATTTAATGTGGAGGTTCCTAGTTATGACTAGGAGATGAGATGGAGCAGTCAGAGAGTAAGTTCAGTGGTACCTGAGGGTACATAACTCAACAGTCTGGGAGATTTGATGTCAGAGTGTAAGTTCAGCGGTACTAGAGGGTACATAACTCACAATCTGAGAGATAGTTGGAAGACGTCATTTAGACATAATTTTTCTTGAAGAACTTGTCGTTGTTGTTGTTGGTATTAGGGCATTTGCCTTTATCCTCTCCACCCGAGATATTCAGCCCCAGTTGGCGAGCCTTCTTCAATTTTGCTTCTGCGCTAGTGGCGCTGATGATGAAGGCCTTCTTGTCTTTAAATTAATCTTCGCCCATCCAGAGGCTGATTGTAGGGAGCAGCCTCTTTTGGCAAATCTCAATTAAAGAAGAGTCCGGGTTACCAGAGGGCAATTTCATCGCGGTTTGGCAAAACCGCTCGATGTAATTCTTTGTCAGTTCTTTTTCTCCTTGAACAACGTCCATGAGGTTTAACATCGTCACATCTTGTCCCACCTCGTAGAATCTTTCCAAGAACATATATTTGAAGCCGGCAAAGGAATGGATGCAGTTATCCGGCAGGTTAAGGTACCAATCGAAAGCGACCCCCTCCAATGCCCCGATGAATAATCGCGTGAGGATGGCGTTATCATGCAACAAATGGTCTATTGTGACCTCGAAGTAGGTCATATACGGCTCGCAGAAGTCTTCCCTTCATATGGATTGATATTGAATGGTTTGTATCATGGAGGAAAGGGGACATCTCTCCATGCAGCGGGATACGGCTGTCGTATCCTGAGGTCCTGAGAGGTTTCTCGGGCGTAAAACATTGTTCGGAGCTCCTGGACTTCTCTTCTCGCCTCCCTGGCCTCTTCTGCAGCAGTGGGAGCCGATACTCCAGGTGGATTATCGCCCGGGGTTGGTGCAGTCGTGTTTGAGTCTGCATTGGCGGCGGGACCCAAGCTTGTTTGACCAGGTATCCTTGCTTGTAGAGCTGGTAGGGCTGCCTTGATCTCGTCTACTGACTTGACCAAGGTATGAAGTATGGCCTCGAGAGTGTCAAGGCACTGTCAATCACTGGGACC
Organism: Iris pallida; assembly: GCA_029216955.1. Classification (NCBI taxonomy): domain Eukaryota; kingdom Viridiplantae; phylum Streptophyta; class Magnoliopsida; order Asparagales; family Iridaceae; genus Iris; species Iris pallida. The sequence continues at coordinate 4,563,114 of JANAVB010009399.1, read as the reverse complement.
GTCTTGATCATTCTCAGTCATGAATACTGTCTTTACGTGAGCAGAAGTGGAAGGAACTGTAGAAGATGTGCCCTCCGAATGATACCCTTGCACAGAGAAATCGTCGAGATATGTGGGAATGTTCTCCTCAGGTTCAGACTCGGAGGAAGTGCTACCCCCTACATAGAAGGTTGCCTCATTTTGGCATTTGTGGACGTCTTCAGGGACGTCAGACTCCGTTGCATCTGTTGGAGGGATTGTTTCCCCCGGTTCTTCTTCTTGGAACACCGGATTGTCGTGGATGTTCCGAGGAGTGCTACCCCCAGCTTCAACTACCCCCAGAGATAACGATGACAAATCTCCAAGTGTTAAAGATTTCATCTTTGAACGGGTACCTTGATAAACTCCTCCTGTGACGGTTGTGGACAACTGCTTAGATGAGAGTTTCTTGGCTGCGTTGGTTGAGACTGTCGGGCTAGACACATTTATTTTCTTTCCTCCCTTGCCGGTAGGGACCTTCCAGGCAGAGTTACAGGAGGAGAAAGGAAGCGCCTCGTCTTCCGAGCTTTGTTCTAGGACCGATCCTGGTTGCTGCAGTCGTTGGAAGACGGATTGCCGGTCCTCTTGTACTGCTATCTTGTTGCAGCAGCAGTTGACAATGACTTGAGTGTAGTGATGTCCCTAGAAGGACTTTCTGTACACCAAGGTTTATTCTCTTTTCTTGCGCTTATTAAGGATCATATCACGCAAGTCAAGTGCATCTCGAGCAACCTTTACACTCGTTTTGTGGGCTCGGGAGTCCCGAGCACACGAGTGCGTTGGTATCATATTTACTCCCTGATGCGGGGCTAGTAAAAGTACATACCCTCGATCATTATTGGGAGACTCTTGGGAACCACCCTGTCTATTTGCCGTCGGGGGCTGGACACGGGCGGTTCTGTACAACTTTCCATCAGAGGCCCGCATAACAGTTAGCAGAACTCTCTGGTGGTCAGAGGTTGGGACAGCTGACTGAGCTCGACAAGCCCGCACTGTCCTAGACTTCTTCGTCCTAGCACCCAAGGGCGCCTAGTAGAAAGAGTCCAAACTGTGCCGTACAGAGTCTGGCACATCCTCATTGGAGCCTCTGATGTCAGGACCGCATGAGAGGCGGTCGAAGACTGAACCCGAGCCGCATAGGGCAGATGGCCGATGGCTGGGATTGGGTGCCGCATAGGCCATTTCCCTGTGGCTGGAATTGCTGGCCACATAGGTATTCTGCATGCGGCTGAGATTGGTGGCCGCATGAGCCTTCTGCATGTGGCTGGAATTGATGGCCGCATGAGCCTTCTGCATGCGGCTTGGATTGGTGGCCGCATGAGCCTTCTACATGCGGCTGGGATTGGTGGCCGCATGAGCTTTCTTCATGCGGCTGGCACCCTTATGCGGCTTCTTCCTGGACCGCATAGAGTTCCCATTTGCTCCCGCAAGTCCAGCATCGTAGTGTTTTCCTTTGCCGAACTTGGGGACAGCAGGGTCCTCTGCGGCCTGAATTGGGGCCACATGTGAGTCTTCTTCGCCATTTTGGGCAGCAGAGAACACTTCTTCCAGAGCTTGGGAAGGAGCAACGGTTTTGGGCCTCTACTCCCTGCGGGCCTTCTTTGTGCTGGTTCGCTTCTGGATCGGTCTAGTGCTCCCATCGGAGAGCATCTCTTCAAACACTTGCTGGTCGAAGCGAACAACTAGCATCTGTTGTGTGGAGCCGAGTTTGGCTGCGTCCGATTGCGTCACCAACTTCTCAGCAGTGTAGAAGTTAGTCCCCAGCAGAGTCGCCATCGTGTTTGTTATTGATTATCGAAGAACAGAACAGTTTTATGGGAGGACTGAACTTTAATTCACAATTACAAACTCGCTCGTACAAAGAGATCCTAGGAACAAAACCTAGGAAAAGTAATCTAAGTACAATTGTTTAATTTGGATTCTGGGGGGTGACGGTAGAGGCTCGGAAAAGTGCTATCAACTCTGCCTTACTCCTTGGACGATCGGACGCAACCTCGGCTCCGACGAAGAAAATGCTCTCTATATGTCTCTGCTGCTCTGTGTGTGTGTACAAGGAAATAGCACCTTGCTATTTATAGAAATTCATGAGTAATGGGGGTGTACAGCCACGTGGCTAATTTTGGGCCACATCCTTGTAACTGTGCCTTGAGAAGTGGGCAGCTGGAGATTGGTTAAGATTGATCATGATCTATTTGTTGCGCTAAATCCGAACTGTTTAAGACTTGGTCAATTTCTGCCACGTGTCTTAACTGCTACTATGCGGCGAGCCGCATGAATGATGCATCATGGCTGAGCGACATGAAAAACTGTCCTATAGCTGAGCCGCATGAAGGGTGTCTCATGCCTGGGCCGCATGAAGGTTGTCTCATAACTAAGCCGCATGAGAGTTGTCTCATGACCGAGCCGCATGGGAGTTGTCTCATGACCGAGCCGCATGGGAGTGATCTTATAACTGAGCCGCATGAGAGTTGTCTCATGACCGAGCCGCATGAGAATGGTCTCATGACCGAGCCGCATGAGAGTGGTCTCATGATTGAGCCACATGAGAGTGGCATAGGCGAACCGCATAGAGAATTTTCTTTGGAACTTGTGAACTGTGCCAAATATCATGATGATTTTTTCGTCTTTTTAGGAGCATGTCACGTCTCGTCTTCATGTCAGAGCTGTTATCTTTGTCAGAGCTGTCACTTTTGTGTCAGAGTAATTATGGCTAGCTACATAGAGAGACAATTATTGCTTAGGCTGATTTCGAACCACATAAGCCCCCCTGCTGCTTTTGGGCCGCATGAAGCTTTCTGAGCCGCATGAAGCTTTCTGGGTTTTGAGCCGCATGAAGCTTTCTGGATTTTGAGCCGTATGAGGCTCCATGTTGATTTCAAGCGGCATAGAGAATCCCCTTCTTTCCTTGCGCTTGTGAAGGATCACATCTCGCAAGTCAAGGACATCTCGGTCAACCTTTGTACTCGTTTTGTGGTCCCGGGTATCCCGAGCACACGAGTGCATAGGTATCATGTCTGCTCCCTGATGCGGGGCTAGTAAAAGCACTTGCCCTTGATCTTTGTTGGGAGACTCTTGAGAACCACCCTGTCCGTTTGCCGCCGGGGGCTGGACACGGGCGGTTCTATACAACTTTCCATCAGAGGCTCGCTTAACAGTTAGCGGGACTCTCTGACGGTCAGTGGTTGGGACAGTTGACTGAGCTCGACGAGCCCGCACTGCCCTAGACTTCTTCGACTTAGCACCCGAAGGTGCGTAGTAGAAAGAGTCCAAGTTGGAAGGAAGGAAGGGAAGTTGGTGTCCTTTTCAAAATAGGCAAGGGGCTCTATTTATAGAATGGAGTGAGCCCTTTCTTCTTCTCATTTTCGATGTGGGACTAAAAGCAATATTTTTCATGCTTCTATATCCCTACAACGATCGAGCGCAGTTCTTTATTAGCCACAAATCAGGAAGCAAATATGATGGTCCCGAAAGTCTCCCTACAACGATCGAGCGTAGTTCTTTACTAGCCTCAGATCAGGGAGCAAATATGATGGTCCCAAAATTATTTCTACAACGATTGAGAGCAAGTACTTTTAATAGCCTCAGATGAGGGAGCAAATATGATACCTAGGCACTCGGGCACTCGGGATACCTGGGCCCACAAAACAGATGCAAAGGTAGATCAATCTGCTCTCGACTTGAGAGAGGTGGTCATTCACAAATGCAAGAAGAGAGAAACAACTATGGCGTACGATGAGCCCTTTCCAGGACATCACTGCATCCAAGCTATCATCAACTGCCGCTGCCACAAGACAGTGGCTCCACTATCAAGGCAGTCTGTGTTCTAGCGACTGTGACCTGCTGCGCCTTTCCAACATCATCTCGGAAACATGATGCCAATTGAAGATGTTGTAACGGACTGCTCTCAACTACATGTATTACTCAGATGTCTCAGTCAGGCGCATCATCTCAGTCAAGCGCATCACAATCTTCTGAAGGAGTCCACCGTCAAATCTTCTTCGAACAAGGAGATCAGTCAAGAGGGAGACAAACGAAACTCTCTCAAATCGTGACATTCGGCACAGCACCTTCTCCTAGGGCCCCCATACCCATCCAGCCAGAAGATATCCTTTATGCGGCTTAGTCATGAAATATTCCTCATGCGGCTCAGTCATGAGATGGCCTCATGCGGCTCGGACATGAAACATACCCCCATGCGGCTCAGTCATGAGGAATTCATGTAGCCCATACGGCACAGCTCATGCAGATTCATCACACAAAATTCGAGCAGTTCAGTGAAGACGAAAAGAGCATCACTATGCCGAAGCATAACTTGTAGAAGCATAAAAAAGAAGGGGATTTTCTATACGGCTCGAAATCAACATGGAACCTCATGCGGCTCAAAACCCAGAAAGTTTCATGCGGCCCAAGAGCAACGGAGAGCCTTATGCGGTTCAAAATTAGCCTAAGCAATAAATATCTCCTTATGTAGCTGGCCATAATTACTCTGACACAAAGGTGACAGCTCTGACAAAAATGATAGCTCTGACACGAAGATAAGACGTGACGTGCTCCTGAAAAGACAAAAAAATCATCATCACATCCAGCACAGTTCACGAACCAGAGGAGACTCTTCATGCGGCTCAGCTATAAAACTCTTCATGCGGATCGCCTATGAGATACTCCTTATGCGGCTCAGTCATGAGACACCTCTCATGCGGCTCAGACATGAGACATTCTTCATGCGGCTCGATGTAGGAGACATCCTTCATGCATCTCGGTCATGAGACATTCTTCATGCGGCTCGATTATGAGACGTCCTTCATGCGGCTCGGTCATGAAACATTCTTCATGCGGCTCGGTTATGAGACAGTCCCTCATGCGACTCAGCCAGGATACATCCTTCATGCGACTCGCCACAGAATAGTAGTTGAGATACGTGGCAGAGATTGACCAAGTCTTAATAGTTCAGATTTACTGCAACGAACAGATCATGATTAATCTCAACCAACCCCCAGCTGTCCACTATAAATCGAGTCTCGAGGCACAGTTACAACCATGTGGCCCAAAATTTGCCATGTGGCTGTACATCCCACTCCTTATGAATTTCTATAAATAACAAGGTGATATTCCCTTGCAAGAAGAGGCATATAGACGCACAGGAAAGCACACAAAGCTCAGAAGCAGATTCTTCCCTTCGTGTCTTCAGAGAGCATTTCTTCACCTGAGCCGAGGTTGCGTTCGATCGTCCAAGGAGTAAGGCAGAGTTGATAGCACTTTCCCGAGCCTCTACCGTCACCCCCCAGAATCAAAACTAAACAATTGTACTTAGATTACTTTTCCTAGGTTTTGTTCCTAGGCTCTCTTTTATACAAGCGAGTTTGTAATTGTGAGTCAAGTTCAGTTCTCACATAAAATTGATCTATTCTACGACGATTAATGGCAAACACGATGGCGACTCTGCTGGGGACTAACTTCTCCACTGCTGATAAGTTGGCGACGCAATCAGACGCAACCAAACTCGGCTCCACGCAACAAATGCTTGTTGTTCGTTTCGACCAGCAAGCGTTCGAAGAGATGCTCTCCGAAGGGAGCGCTAGCCCAATCCAGAAGCGGGCCAGCCCGAAGAAGGCCCGCAGGGCATGGAGGCCCAAAACTGTTGCCTCTCCCCAAGCTCTGGAACAAGCTTTCTTTGCTGCTCAAGATGGTGAAGAAGACTCACATGCGGTCCCACTTCAGGTCGCAGAGGACCCTGCTGTCCAAAATCCGGCAAAAGAAAATACTACGATACGGGATTTACGGGGGCAAATGGGAACTCCATACGGTCCAAGAAGAAGCTGCATAAGGGTGTGGGCTGCAGGAAGAATGCATATGCGGCCACCAATCCCAGCCGCAGGGAGAATGCATATACGGCCAACAATTCCAGCCGCAGGGAAATGACCTATGCGGCATCCAATCCCAGCCGCCGACCATCCGCCCTATGCGGCTCGGGTTCAGTCTTCGATCGCCTCTCATGCGGGCCTGACCTCAGAAGCTCCAATGAGGATGTGCCAGACTCTATGCGGCACAGCTTAGACTCTTCCTACTACGTACCCTCGGGTGCTAAAACGAAGAAGTCCAGGACAGCGCAGGCTCGTCGAGCTCAGTCAACTACCCCAACTACTGACCATCAGAGAGTCCCGCTAACTGTTATGCGGGTGTCATATCCCTATTTTAGAAATAGGTATATGACTGTATTTCGACTTTATCTCGTATTTGGAGGATTTTTAAAATTGGGTATTTTTTTTAAATTTTATTATTAATTATTGGAGGTAAATTTTTCTCATTTTTATTATTGCTACTATTATTTTCTTGATCCTAAATCTACCCCCTCTAAAATATCTACCTAACCCCTCTCATTCTCTCTCTTCCCCACTCTCCTTCCAGGAGAAGCTTCTCCTCTCTCTCTCTCTCCCGACCATCTCTCCTCACCCCCAGCCCTCTCTCTCCTCCCTCAGCTCTTCTCCTCCTCCCTCTCGGCCTCTCCCCTTGGCTGCGGCCGCCACCAACCCACCACTGCAGCCGCGACCACCGCCTGCGCCACCATCTCCCACCACTGCCACCTCTATCTGCCACCCTCGTCGTGGTCGCCCCCGTCTCCAGCCCTCACCACCGCCGCCATCACCCTCCAGCACCACCACCTCCACTTCCATCTCTCCCTCTCTCGCTGTTCCCAGCGCCCGCCACCACCGTGGCCGCCCTCGTCTCCACCGCCACCACTTCCATCTCTCCCTCTCTCGCTGTTCCCGGCGCCCGCCACCACCGCGGCCGACCTCGTCTCGGCCACCGTAGCCACCCCCTTCACCATGGCCGCCGTCGCCACCACCAGCGCCACCATCATCGTCGCCGTCGCCGCCTCCCTCTCGGCCGGCCTTCTCCGTCGCCACCAGCACCACCACCGCTGCTGCAGCTGCCCCTCCGACGGAGCTCGACCGATCCCGGTGAGCCCCGATCTCTCCCGCCCTTCCTTTCCTCTTCTCTCCGGTGGCCAGCACCACCGCCGTGTCGTTGTCGCGCCCGGGCCAGCACCGCCTCGAGCGGCGGGACGCCCTTGGGCCCTGCGCTGCTCGAGCAGCGAGCCAGCCTCGGGATGCATGCTCTTCGGGCCACGTGCCTCGGTGCACGTGCTGCCTCGAGAAGTGCGCTGCTCGATCCGCGTGCGCCTCGTTTCTGCGTATGCTTCGGTTTGCGTGCGCCTTATAGGTTTTCGTGCACCCTCGATTCACGCGCTGTCTTGGGCAGCGGGACGCCTTGAGCCCTGCGCTGCCTCGGGCACCGTGCCCCATTGGTTTGCGTGTTGCCTCGTTTATGTGTCTCGGCCTTTGTGTCCATCTCAATTTTTGTACTGCTCCAATTTACGTGCCGCCTCAGTTGCGTACCACTTTGATCTCCGTGTCATACTGGTTTGCGTGCATGCATCGATTTGCATGTCGTATTGGCATGTGTGTTACCTTGGACTTTGTGCCGTCTCAGTTTACGTGCACGTACGGATTTACGTGCCGTCTTGGTTTGTGTATCACTTTGGACTCCGCACCGCATTGATTTGCATGCTTCCTTGAATCTCGCTTCGTCTCGATTCGTATGCACGCCTCGATTTACATGTCGCGTTGATTCATGTGCCATTCCGATATTCGTGATTTCTTCGAACTACGTGCACGTCTCGATTTACGTGCACGTTGTCTCCTGTTCATCTCGATTCTTATGCGCGTCTCGATATACGTATACGTCTCGGTTTGTGTGTCCGCGTCGGTCCGCGTGCCTCGATTTCCGTGCGAGATCCCTGTACTGCTTGCGGGACCCACACGGTATAGCCTTCTGCCATCTCTTGTGATTATTCTATTATTTTATTATTTAATTCTAATGATTGTTTATTGTGTGTTCTGAGGATCTCGATTGGCGTGCTAGCTTGGATCGCGACTGCCGAAGACTTACTTACCTAGCCGAGCCCTCTAGGCAAGTATCCCTTGCTCATCGACGGCTCTTGTCCTCTCTCCTGGATTTTATGGCATTTAATTAATTTGTACTTGTAAACTGTATAACCATGATTAGTGTAGCCTAGTAGTAGAACTGCCATGATGATAACTTAGGATAGCTTGGTCCGATACCGGGATAGACCGTATCGGACAACTCGGATGGGTCATCTACACCTCCGAGGACACGAGCACGACTCACATGTATGGATTGTCCCCATATGCCCCGTGTCCGACTCGCGGTCGGGTAACGGCTTTGGCTAACTGTTTCTATGACTTTGTTTGTGGCTTGGATATGACTGTGGGTCTTGGTGCGCCCTGCGTGGCAATTCTTGCTACATGTGTTGGTTTGGCGCCCAGTACGTATTGTAGTGCTGCTGGAGGCCGAGACTTAGTGTTCTCGGCTAGGATTGGTGCCCAGTACGCATCGTAGTGCTACTGGTAGCTGAGACTTAGTGTTCTCAGCCCGCGAGTCCGCGATTCTGCGAATTCTGCGGCGGGTTGCGCCGAGTGGTTTTAGCCCCTATTCGTAGGGTGCTCCCATCCAGATTACAAAGGAGACTCTGCCAAATTTTTCCAGAATTCCCAGTTGGAAACTTGGTTCGAAGGATTAGGCAGAACCATTCCTTTGGTTTGCTGGACTGAACTCATGCATGTTCTTCTTGGTATGGCATCCCTGACCCTATTGCCTGCTAGGTAGACTCCCGACTAGATTAGTCGCCTAGCGTCTTGTCTGTCTTGTCCGTCGGATTATGTAAGGAGAGCGGTTCTACTCGGGTGAAGGTCTGCAACCCTGGTCCTTGTTTGGTTTAAGGGTCGTGGATCTGATCCAGAGGGGTTCACGCAATCCTTGCCTTTTCGACGGTATCATCCATTGGACTCTTGACCTGTGACCCTTCTTTTTAGATGGTGTTCTAGTTTAGTTGTTATCCCATTATCTATCATGTCTGCCGGATTGTGTAAGGAGAGCGGTTCTACTCGGGTGAAGGTCTGCAACCCTGGTCCTTGTTTGGTTTAAGGGTTATGGATCTGATCCAGAGTGGTTCACGCAATCCTTGCCATTTTCCGACGGCGTTGATTAGTGTTGACCCATGTGTTGGGATTATGATCTTATTCGAGGATTGACTATGAGGAGATATGATATTGAGATAGTGGTTATGGTAGACTAAGTAGATTCTTAGATAGTGTTACTAGTTCTTTGGTGATGTTCTAATTTGATCAGATATGTCTTGAGGACTCTTAGATTTTGATATTGGTGCGAGTGTCTCGCAGAACGAATAGAATATCGAGGATATCAATATATGATTTTTACTCGACTTTCCAAACGCCCAAACCTAGTACCTTTGATGTATCTCGGTAGTTGGGAGACTTAGTTGCTGATAGCCTGTGATCATTGACTCGGAGGATTCTTGTGAGCTAGAGGGCCTAGCATTGTCTATAGTGATTAGCCTAGTACCAAGTGATCGTATTTTCCTGATATGATATTTATCCCATCGAGGATTGGTAGACTATTGATAGATTGATCCGGTGGGTAGACCGACTTGATGATTGGAGCTGTAGGCTCCCATATATGCTTGAGATGTTATTATAGTAGAGGTTCTGGTCTTGTACTTGACCTGATATCCATGCCACGATGTGGGCAGATGACTTCTTGTGACTGACAGAGTTGTCCTTATCCCAGACCTGACTACCTGTATCTGTGCTATAAGTCCAGCTTACCCTGTGAGGTGCTGGCCCTGACATTGCACTGCGGTGCCCTTTGTCTATTGGCACTTTGAGGTGCTACTTCCATGATTATATGGCATTGCGATGCCATCTTGATATTCTGGCTATATTATATGATTACCTGTACGGGTATCTGGTAGTTGGCCTATAGTCTTAGCGTGGTTAGGATTGCTTGCTTGCTTGTTGCATAACACTAAGGATGGATCACAACTGGGACTATAGGTGCCGAGGCTGATTCTTACTTAGCATTCTCGTACTGAGGTACGACATCAAGGAGGATGAGCATGTGACTATGGCATATGATTCCGGATAAATGTAGGGTTAATCTAGGCAACTAAAAATGGTAGAAGCATTGGAAGGAAACGGAATCCCGAGATCGTGCATTACCGGCCGCCACAGGCTCGTCCTGGCGCGTCGGGATTGGCCGCCACGGATATGGCAGTATCCGACTACTATATGTACTCCTGCTTAGCACGGTGGCCTTCCGAGGGACCGTGCATACCTACCTACTATGAGTTATTTGGCCTCGCTAGCCCTTGCGGGATATGGCACGATCTGAGGATTCCTATATTACATTATTGGGGTAACCCAACCTCCACATAGATAGCCGTAGACCTTTGAGTGGCCGCTTATTCACCTAAATTGTATGGCTTGTTGCTTGCTAAGCTGGCTGGCACGTAACGTTGTCCCGACGCGGTGATTCACTCCCTTGTTATTGTTTGATGTAGGGATGGATTACCGTTCCGATGACGGACTACGAGTTCCAGTTGGCGATGCAAGTATTAGTGGATGTTAGGATGATTGTGATGATCGTTGGTTACTTACGTATTAGTAGTTGGATTGCTGCCTTATATTCTGTAATCGTGTATTGGTACCGCACGATCCCTTACCTTATTTACTATTTTTAGATGCTATTCTTGTCATATTATATCCTGCTGGTTTTCTTCGCCCGTCCTTGAGCCTTTCTTTCTGGTACTTGCTACGGTTGGCCTGACCAACCCTGGATTGTTCCCAGATTGCCTGTGACCGACCATGTAGATCTTTCAGACTTGACTTGGAGGACGTGCTTCAATTTCTGACCATGAGGGAACTGTGTGGGAAGGTATTCTTGTCTACATTATTTCTTATTGTAGACTCTCTGATTATCATATGAGTATTTCCTATTTTTCATATGATTATCTCTCTTGTCGTTATTTCATTGATTATTGCCTGTGGATATGAGATCGGATTTAGGCCATAGACTGCTTGCATGCTAGGATACCCAGCAAGATTGACAGCCACAATCGCCGTATGAAGTTTTATACCTCATACGGAGTAGCTGGCCTAGTCCGTCCCAGTATTTTGGTACTGGGGCGTGACAAGGTTTTAGTGGTGGCCCATGCAGGTCTCGTTTTGAGATATTATTGGGTATCACATGATTGTTGATCTCAGTCCACTATTCCTTAGGATTCTAACTTTCTATACTTGCCCTTCGCTCCCTTGAACTTGTGAATTGGTCCTCATCTCTACCTGGACCTATTTTGCTTTGCCCTGTCTCATTTGTTGTTATCTACCCCTGATCCTTGTTTGATAGATATGATCCTATAGTTGGTCATGTCGATCGTTTTATCCGATGAGATGTCATCTTATCTCCATCATTGGGTTACTTGATTATCTGTCTTGGGTTCTGTACTCTCTACCGGTGTTTCACCTTGGTTGATTTCTTGTTATCCCTTTCGTGCGTTGACTTCGTGTTGACTTAGTATCATTATCGCCCTCTTCGAGCGTTGGCTGGATTGCTGCGGAATGAAGATTCCATCTGGACTCTAAGATTGGATATTTTAACATTTGTTGAGTATCCAGTGGATGTTCTTGTATGAATTCAGCTCCTTTGATTCGGGATATTTTCGGACTCATGATTATCTATTTCAGATATTGTTTTGTTTATAGATATACTTTCTATACATTATATTTTGATATGGATCCGTGGTTTGGAATATTTTTCTACGGATATGGAGTATTTTCCTAGAAAAGCTATCATGTGATTATTATTGAAGATATTTTCGGATGTGTGTTACGATTCACCTGGATTTTGGATTATGGATTTTGATCGTTTTCTAGGACTCGTTATATCGTTATAGATTTTGTGATTTTTAGTGATTCGGATATTTGGGTTATGGATTTGATTCGTTTTGGGTATTTGTCAAGAGTACCGGGTGACCCTAGTATACCTTGACGGCGTGGTAACGAAAGTTGCAGCCGCTCGATTATAGTGCCCTGATGCATCTTTTGTAGCCATTCCGGATGGCGTGGCAAGGAATGATCATGACACATATTTTTTGGATATTTGTAACTACGATCATCGGTTCGAGACATATATCCTGTATTTTATGATTTGTGAGGATTTTTATGCAGTTGGGATTTTACGTTTTCTGACATTGTTTTCGACATTCTATACTTGTTTTGATTTATGGAGTTATTTCGTGTATGCGAGACTTTGATTTTCGAGATTCTTTCGATGTTTTCGATTTACCTTGCGAGTTAATTTATTTAGCGAGACTTGTTCTCTTTGATGTTTTCATGTTGAGATTTTGTTCGCTTCTTATTGTATTACTTGATTTCTGTAAGGTGGGTAGAGTTTTCATGGTACCTATATGTATTAGTTTTGAAAATCTTATATACATGATTTCGAAATTTCGAGGACGAAATTTTTGTAAGGTGGGTAGGATGTCATATCCCTATTTTAGAAATAGGTATATGACTGTATTTCGACTGTATCTCGTATTTGAAAGATTTTTGAAATTGGGTATTTTTTTAAAATTTTATTATTAATTATTGGAGGTAAATTTTTCTCATTTTTATTATTGCTACTATTATTTTTTTGATCCTAAATCTACCCCCTCTAAAATATCTACCTAACCCCTCTCATTCTCGCTCTTCCCCACTCTCCTTCCAGGAGAAGCTTCTCCTCTCTCTCTCTCTCCCGACCATCTCTCCTCACCCCCAGCCCTCTCTCTCCTTCCTCAGCTCTTCTTCTCCTCCCTCTCGGCCTCTCCCCCTGGCTGCGGCCGCCACCAATCCACCACTGCAGCCGCGACCACCGCCTGCGCCACCATCTCCCACCACTGCCACCTCCATCCGCCACCCTCGCCGTGGTCGCCCCCGTCTCCAGCCCTCACCACCGCCGCCATCACCCTCCAGCACCACCACCGCCACTTCCATCTCTTCCTCTCTCACTGTTCCCGGCGCCCGCCACCACCGCGGCCGCCCTCGTCTCCACCGCCACCACTTCCATCTCTCCCTCTCTCGCCGTTCCCGGCGCCCGCCACCACCGCGGCCGCCCTCGTCTCGGCCACCGCAGCCACCCCCTTCACCATGGCCGCCGTCGCCACCACCAGCGCCACCATCATCGTCGTCGTCGCCGCCTCCCTCTCGGCCGGCCTCCTCCGTCGCCACCAGCACCACCACCGCTGCTGCTGCTGCCCCTCCGCCGGAGCCCGACCGACCCTGGTGAGCCCCGATCTCCCCGCCCTTCCTTTCCTCTTCTCCCCGGTGGCCAGCACCAACGCCGTGTCGTTGCCACGCCCGGGCCAGCACCGCCTCGAGCGACGGGACGCCCTTGGGCCCCGCGCTGCTCGAGCAGTGAGCCAGCCTCGGGCTGCGTGCTCTTCGGGCCACGTGCCTCGGTGCACGTGCCGCCTCGAGCAGTGCGCTGCTCGATCCGCGTGTGCCTCGTTCTGCGTATGCTTCAGTTTGCGTGCGCCTTATAGGTTTTCGTGCACCCTCGATTCACGCACTGCCTTGGGCAGCGGGATGCCTCGAGCCCCGCGCTGCCTCGGGCACCGTGCCCTATTGGTTTGCGTATTGCCTCGTTTATGTGTCTCGGCCTTTGTGCCCATCTCGATTTTTATGCTGCTCCGATTTGCATGCCGCCTCGGTTGCGTACCACTTTGATCTTCGTGTCGTACTGGTTTGCGTGTATGCATCGATTTGCGTGCCACATTGGCATGTGTGCCACCTTGGACTTTGTGCCGTCTCGATTTGCGTGCACGTACAGATTTACGTGCCGCCTTGGTTTGTGTATCACTTTGGACTCCGTACCGCATTGATTTGCATGCTTCCTTGAATCTTGCTCCATCTCGATTCGCGTACATGCTTCGATTTGCGTGTCGTATTGATTCGTGGGCCATTCCGATATTCGTGATTTCCTCGATCTACGTGCACGTCTCGATTTACGTGCATGTTGTCTCCTGTTCATCTCGCTTCTTGTGCGTATTTCGATATACGTATACGTTTCGGTTTGCATGTCCGCGTCGGTCCGCGTGCCTCGGTTTCCGTATGAGATCCCTGCACTGCTTGCGGGACCCACACGGTATAGCCTTCTGCCATCTCTTGTGATTATTCTATTATTTTATTATTTAATTCTAATGATTGTTTATTGTGTGTTCTGAGGATCTCGATTGGCGTGCTAGCTTGGATCACGACTGCGGAAGACTTGCTTACCTAGCCGAGCCCTCTAGGCAAGTATCCCTTGCTCATCAACGGCTCTTGTCCTCTCTCCTGGATTTTATGGCATTTAATTAATTTGTACTTGTAAACTGTATAACCATGATTAGTGTAGCCTAGTAGTAGAACTGCCATGATGATAACTTAGGATAGCTTGGTCCGATACCGGGATAGACCGTATCGGACAACTCGGATGGGTCATCCACACCTCCGAGGACACGAGCACGACTCACATGTATGGATTGTCCCCATATGCCCCGTGTCCGACTCGCGGTCGGGTAACGGCTTTGGCTAACTGTTTCTATGACTTTGTTTGTGGCTTGGATATGACTGTGGGTCTTGGTGCGCCCTGCGTGGCGATTCTTGCTGCATGTGTTGGTTTGGCGCCTAGTACGCATTGTAGTGCTGCTGGAGGCCGAGACTTAGTGTTTTCGGCTAGGATTGGTATCCAGTAGGCATCGTAGTGCTACTGGTAGTTGAGACTTAGTGTTCTCAGCCCGCGAGTCCGCAATTCTGCGAATTCTGCGGCGGGTTGCGCCGAGTGGTTTTAGCCCCTATTCGTAGGGTGCTCCCATCCAAATTACAAAGGAGACTCTGCCGGATTTTTCCAGAATTCCCAGTTGGGAATTTGGTTCGAAGGATTAGGCAGAACCATTCCTTTGGTTTGCTGGACTGAACTCATGCATGTTCTTCTTGGTATGGCATCCCTGACCCTATTGCCTGCTAGGTAGACTCCCGACTAGATTAGTCGCCTAGCGTCTTGTCTGTCTTGTCCGCCGGATTGTGTAAGGAGAGCGGTTCTACTCGGGTGAAGGTCTACAACCCTGGTCCTTGTTTGGTTTAAGGGTCGTGGATCTGATCCAGAGTGGTTCACGCTATCCTTGCCTTTTCGACGGTATCACCCATTGGACTCTTGACCTGTGACCCTTCTTTTTAGATGGTGTTCTAGTTTAGTTGTTATCCCATTATCAGTCCTGTCCGCCGGATTGTGTAAGGAGAGCGGTTCTACTCGGGTGAAGGTCTGCAACCCTGGTCCTTGTTTGGTTTAAGGGTTGTGGATCTGATCCAGAGTGGTTCACGCAATCCTTGCCATTTTTTGACGGCGTTGATTAGTGTTGACCCATGTGTTGGGATTATGATCTTATTCGAGGATTGACTATGAGGAGATATGATATTGAGATAGTGGTTATGGTAGACTAAGTGGATTCTTAGATAGTGTTGCTAGTTCTTTGGTGATGTTCTAATTTAATCAGATATGTCTTGAGGACTCTTGGATTTTGATATTGGTGCGAGTGTCTCGCGGAACGAATAGAATATCGAGGATATCAATATATGATTTTTACTCGACTTCCCAAACGCCCAAACCTAGTACCTTTGTTGTATCCCGGTAGTTGGAAGACTTAGTTGCTGATAGCCTGTGATCATTGACTCGGAGGATTCTTATGAGCTAGAGGGCCTAGCATTCTCTATTGTGATTAGCCTAGTACCAAGTGATCGTTTTTCCTGATATGATATATATCCCATCGAGGATTGGTAGACTATTGATAGATTGATCCGGTGGGTAGACCGACTTGATGATTGGAGCTGTAGGCTCCCATATATGCTTGAGATGTTATTATAGTAGAGGTTCTGGTCTTGTACTTGACCTGATATCCATGCCACGATGTGGGCAGATGACTTCTTGTGACTAACAGAGTTGTCCTTGTCCCAGACCTGACTACCTGTATCCGTGCTATAAGTCCAGCTTACCCTGTGAGGTGCTGGTCCTGAGATTGCACTGCGGTGCCCTTTGTCTATTGGCACTTTGAGGTGCTACTTCCATGATTATATGGCATTGCGATGCCATCTTGATATTCTGGCTATATTATATGATTACCTGCATGGGTATCTGGTAGTTGGCCTATAGTCTTAGCGTGGTTAGGATTGCTTGCTTGCTTGTTGCATAACACTAAGGATGGATCACAACTGGGACTATAGGTGCCGAGGCTGATTCTTACTTAGCGTTCTCGTACTGAGGTACGACATCTAGGAGGATGAGCATGTGACCACGGCATGTGATTCCGGATAAATGTAGGGTTAATCTAGGCAACTAAAAATGGTAGAAGCATTGGGAGGGAACGGAATCCCGAGATCGTGCATTACCGGCCGCCACAGGCTCGTCCTGGCGCGTCGGGGTTGGCCGCCACGGATATGGCAGTATCCGACTACTATATGTACTCCTGCTTAGCATGGTGGCCTTCCGAGGGACCGTACATACCTATCTACTATGCGTTATTTGGCCTCGCTAGCCCTTGCGGGATATGGCACGATCTGAGGATTCCTATATTGCATTGTTGGGGTAACCCAACCTCCACATAGATAGCTGTAGACCTTTGAGTGGCCTCTTATTCACCTAAATTGTATGGCTTGTTGCTTGCTAAGCTGGCTGGCACGTAACGCTGTCCCGGCACGGTGATTCACTCCCTTGTTCTTGTTTGATGTAGGGATGGGTTACCGTTCCGATGACGGACTACGAGTTCCAGTTGGCGATGCAAGTATTAGTGGATGTTAGGATGATTGTGATGATCGTTGGTTACTTACGTATTAGTAGTTGGATTGCTGCCTTATATTCTGTAATCGTGCGTTGGTACCGCACGATCCCTTACCTTATTTACTGTTTTTAGATGCTATTCCTGTCATATTATATCCTGCTGGTTTTCTTCGCCCGTCCTTGAGCCTTCCTTTCTGGTACTTGCTACGGTTGGTCTGACCAATCCTGGATTGTTCCCAGATTGCCTGTGACCGACCATGTGGATCTTCCAGACTTGACTTGGAGGACGTGCTTCAGTTTCTGACCATGAGGGAACTGTGTGGGAAGGTATTCTTGTCTACATTATTTCTTATTGTAGACTCTCTGATTATCATATGAGTATTTCCTGTTTTTCATATGATTATCTCTCTTGTCGTTATTTCATTGATTATTGCCTGTGGATATGAGATCAGATTTTAGCCATAGACTGCTTGCATGCTAGGATACCCAGCAAGATTGACAGCCACGATCGTCGAATGACGTTTTATACCTCATACGGAGTAGCTGGCCTAGTCCGTCCCAGTATTTTGGTACTGGGGCGTGACAGCGGGCCTCTGATGGAAATTTGTACAGAACCGCCCGCGTCCAACCCCCGACGGCAAACGGACAGGGTGGTTCTCAAGAGTCTTCCAACAATGATCGAGGGCAAGTTCTTTTACTAGTCCACATCAGGGAGCAAACATGATACCTACGCACTCGTGTGCTCGGAATACCCGAGCCCACAAAGTGAGTGCAGAGGTTGATCGAGATGTCCTTGACTTGCGAGATGTGATCCTTCACAAGTGCAAGAAAAGGGAAAAAACCTTGGCGTGCAAAGAGTCCTTCCATGGACGTCCCTGCACTCAAGTCATTGTCAATTGTTGCTGCAACAAGATAGAAGTACAAGAGGACCGGCAGTCCGTCTTCCAACGACTGCAACTGCCAAGACCGATCCTACAATAGAGCTCGGGGGACGAGGCGCTTCCTTTCGCCTCCTGTAATTCTACCCGAAAGGTCCCTACCGTCAGGAAAGGAAAGAAAATAAATATCTCCAGCCCGACAATATCAACCAGCGCGGCCAAGAAACTCTCATCTAGGGGGTTGTCCACAGCCGTCACAGGAGGAGTTTATCAAGGTACCCACTCAAAGACGAAATCTTTATCACTTGGAGATTCGTCATCTACATCCCTGGAGGTAGTTGGAGCTGGGGGTAGCACTCCTCGGAACATCCACAACAATCCGACGTTACAAGAAGAAGAACCAGGGAAAACAATCCCTCCAACAGATACAACAGACTCAGACGTCCCTGAAAATGTCCAAGACGAGGCAACCTCCTATGCAGGGGGTAGCACCTCCTCCGAGTCCGAACCATAGGAGAATATTCCTACATACCCCGACGACTTCTCTATGCGAGGGTATGATTCGGATGGCACGTCTTATACAGTTCCTTCCACTTTTCCTTATGTGAGGACGGTATTCATGACTAATAACAACCAAGACGGTCCTAGTGATCGGCAGCGCCTCGACACTCTTGAGGCCATACTCCAAACTTTGGTTAAGTCAGTAGACGAGATCAAGGCTGTCCTACCGGCTCTACAAGTAAGGACACCTGGTCAAACAAGCTTGGGTCACGCCGTCAATGCGGACTCAAACACGACTGCGCCAACCCCGGACAACAATCCACCCGGAATATCGGCTCCCACTGCTACAGAAGAAGCTAGGGAGGCAAAAAGAGAAGTCCAGGAGCTTCGTGCAATGTTTTACGCCCGAGAATTCTCTCAGGACCTCAGGATACGACAGCCGTATCCCGTTGCATGGAGAGATGTCCCCTTCCCCCCATGATACAAACCATTTAATATCAATCCATATGACGGGAACACCTCTGCGAGCCGGTATATGACCTACTTCGAGGTCACAACAAACCATCTGCCGCATGACGATGCCATCCTCACGCAATTATTCATCAGGGCGTTGGAGGGGGTCACGTTCGATTGGTACCGTAACCTGCCGGATAACTGCATCCATTCCTTTGCCGGCTTCAAACATATGTTCTTGGAAAGGTTCTTCGAGGTAGGACAAGATGTGACGATATCAAACCTCATGGACGTTGTTCAAGGAGAAAAAGAACTGACAAGGAATTACATCGAGAGGTTTCGCCAAACCGTAATAAAATTGCCCTCTGGCAACCCGGACTCTTCTTTAATTGAGATTTGCCAAAAGAGGCTACTCCCCACAATCAGCCTCTGGATGGGCAAAGATCAATTTAAAGACTGGAAGGCCTTCATCATCAGCGTCACTAATACAGAAGCAAAATTGAAGAAGGCTCGTCAACTGGGGTTGCATATCTCGGATGGAGAGGATAAGGGCAAACGCCCTAATACCAACAACAACGGCAGTAGTTCCTCTAATAACCGGGACACCAAAGGCAAACATGCTATGGCTGCTGATACAGCGCAGAAGCTTTAACCAAAGCAGGTAGAGAAACAGTGGCCTCAAGTGACCTACTCCTTCGAGGATAGTTATGTCAAGCCCATCTTTGACATGCTCTTGCAAGGGGATAGAATTCAGCTCCCTCCACCGAGACGTGAACCTCGACCTACAGAGATGGAGAGCCCGAAGTACTGTCACTTCCACCGCTACGTCCACCATGCTACTCAGGACTGCTTCCAATTGAAGAGGTACATCCAGAACCTCATCGATTCCAAAGCTCTGTCTATTAATTTCGAGGAGGTAACCATGGCTGCCAACATGGTGTCGGTCTAATTCGGCAGTTTCTCTCCAACGAGGACTCAAGATGGCGTAGTACCCATCCCCCGAGCAACAATGGAGGTCACTAATCTTTCACCTCCTCGAGACCAGACGATTGGGCTGGTGCCCCTCACCACGTCATGAGGGGAGGTCATGTGGGTCCACCCGGACTTGGTGCCTGAAGTAACCCAGTCAGCATCATCCTCCACCGGCAAGAAGAAGGGCGGGAAGGCTAAGTCTTGCCACACAATCTCAGCCGGAACCGAAGAAGCAACAGATGTCGTTGCCCGGTCCGGTACACAATCTCAACCCATACCGGATAACTCGGCTGAAGATCGTCAGCCGGCCACTGCTGATGCCCCAGGACCTTCTCAGCCTCCGCCGGTCGACAAGCTTAAGCCAAAGGAGACCCGCTTCGACAAGCCGCTCCGTAAAGACGTACCTCAGGGGCTCGAGAGGCCTTACAATTTTGACATCCTGGCACAATTGGCCAACATACCAGCAAAATTGTCATTATATGAGCTCTTGAGGCCCTCCAAGGATATTCGTATCACACTGACCAAAGCACTCCAGAATGCTGACGCTTATTTGGCTCAGGTCAAGTTTACAGGGGAGAGCTCGCCAGCGGATTTCCAGGATAGTGCTTGTACGGGTGCAATGCCCAACATCGTGTTCACTCCGTATGATATGCTCATCAAGACCAACCTGCACGATAGCCCTCTGTATCACACTGGATACATCGGCGACATCAATGTAGATCGGATGCACATTGATTCTGGTTCTTCAATAAGCATCATTTCGAAGAGCTTGCTTTACCTCCTGGGCATCCCTATGCATCAGCTGACACCTACCAACACCGCCATCAGCGGTTTCAATTCAGGGAGAAGCTATCCTATTGGAAAGATTCGCCTGAAATGCCAAATTGGCGACCTCCAGTCGGAAGTGACTTGCTATGTCATAGACGCAGATACGTCCTACAACATTCTCCTGGGGCATCCTTGGATACACGATTACATGATTGTGCCCTCCATATTGCACCAGTGCTTCAAATATGTCGACAAATACGGCTTCGTGAAGACTGAATTCGCCAACATCGATCCCTTCAAAGGGGTTGAGTCTTATTATTCTTCGAAGGCTTGTCTATATGAAGAATCTAAGAAGTACATCACTGACAAACTGGAGACCATTACAGGGCCAGAGGAACCCTTGATAATTCATCTCCAGGCCCATAAACCAGGCAAAGACGTACCCCTTGTCACAACTTTGCATAAAGAGGTGCCCGGTTCTCTCGTCAAAGTTGCGCAATCACAACCAATGGTCATCCGACTCCCAAAGCCAAGAGCCAAAGCCCGTCATAGGGTCGATGGTGATATGATTGCCAAAATCCACTCAAAGGCAACCGGAAGACACAAAGTCCCTTGTCGAGCCAATTGTCATCCGTGTTCCCAAGACGAGCCGGCAACCAAGTGCCGATCTAACACACTCAGGCAAGCTAATATCACAAGCTCAACCCTGGGTGGTCAAGTTGCCCAAGACAGCATCCCAACCTTTGGGCTCGTAGGGGGTAGCTGAAGAGGACGTAGAACTCGCCAAGTACCTGGTGGCACAGACGGATAGTCCCTCTTCTGATGATGTAATCCCCGGGGACAGAATTCCTTATCTTATCAATAAAAGGCTGCCGATTAGATTAAAAAATACTGCCTAGAGTGTCGAGTTATGTACATCAGGTACCTCTGAACTTACACTCTATTTCCCTCCGAGGGGACTCGCATTGTATCTCTCCGAGCGACAGATCATGTACATTGATACCTCTGAACTCCCACTCTAATGCTTTACCTCACAGGAGTATGCCCAGTTCATCATTATCCCTGAGCAAACTTTCTGGTCCTGATTATTGTGTGTCACGTCCATATTATCTCTGATACCGATAATCTTCCGACTTAACACATGTACCCCAACCCGGGATAAAAGACACGGTGTTAAGACCACAAAACCTATCACGTCCATATTACCTCTGTTGGGTTTTGTTTCAAATCTATTACCCGTACCGCCAGTGTGCAGAAGGGTAATAGGTCCATAAAAGTTATCCTAATCTATTACCCGCACCACCAGTGCACAGAAGGATAATACGTCTATAAAAGTTATCCTAATCTATTACTCGCACCATCGGTGTACCAATGAGTAGTAGATCCACAAAATATCATTCAAATCTATTACTCGTACTACCAGTGCACAAAAAGGGTAATAGGTCCACAAAATTCTCCAACAGGAAAAATAACCACGTCCATATTACCTCTGAGTTGTTTTCTCGTCCATCACAAACAAACCACCCAATACATAGAACTTCCACGTTGATAGCACCTCTGAGTTGTTCTGTGTATCCTCATTAGGCCCACTACTACCATGTCCTCATTACCTCTGAGTAGGAAGGCTCTACTTTAGACCCATATTTACCACTTCCTCATTACCTCTGAATAAATATGTTGGTTTTCTCTCCACTTATTATCCGTACTCGCACCGACAGTACACAAAAAGGATAATATGTCCACAAATGTCCTCTATTAACCACAAATGATGTATTAGGTCCTCTAGTACATGCACCCCTTTTTCACAATCATATGCTTCTGGAACCCAGTTGTTCCGTGGCATTCATTACCCGTTACGTAGAACTTCCACGTCCATATTACCTCTGAGTTGTTTCGTGGCATTCATTACCCGTTAAGTAGAACTTCCATATCCATATTACCTCATCTGAGTCCACTCCCACTATGTCCTCATTACCATCAACCCCATATTTACCATGTTCTCACCACCTCTGAGTAAATATGATGGTTCCCTCACTCAACTTATTATCTGTACCTAAAACCAAGGTACGCCAAGGATGATAAGTCCACATTAAATCTCCAACGGAAGTACCCAAACCTATCACGTCCATGCTACCTCTGATAGGATTACCGTACCTAAACAACTCTACTTTCCATGCTTCTTATTCAAAGTATTCCAAATTTGCAATTTGAAAACTTTGAAGGGGGTCTTGTAGAAGCATGGAAAATATTGCTTTTAGTCCCACATTGGAAAGGAAAAGAAGAAAGGGCTCACTCCATTCTATAAATAGAGCCCCCTTGCCTTCTTTGAAAAGGGCACCAACTTCCCTTCCCCCTTCCAACTTGGACTCTTTCTACTACGCACCTTCGGGTGCTAAGTCGAAGAAGTCTAGGGCAGTACGGGCTCAACAAGCCCAGTCAACTGTCCAAGCTGCTGACCGTCAGCGGGCACCATTAACTGTTATACGGGCTCCTGATGGAAAGTTATACAGAACCACCCGCGTCCAGTCCCCCAGGACTAACGGACAGGGTGGGTCTCAGAAGTCTTCCTACAATGATCGAGCGCAGAGCTTTACTAGCCTCAGATCAGAGAGCAAATATGATGGTCCCGAAAGTCTCCCTACAATAATCGAGCGCAGTGCTTTACTAGCCTCAGATCAGGAAGCAAATATGATGGTCCCAAAAGTCTTTCTACAATGATCGAGAGCAAGTACTTTTACTAGCCTCAGATCAGAGAGCAAATATGATACTACGTACCCGGGCACACGGGATACCTGGGCCCACAAAACAGATGCAAAGGTAGATCAATCTGCTCTCGACTTGCGAGAGGTGGTCATTTACAAATACAAGAAGAGAGAAACAACCTTGGCATGCGATGAGCCCTTTCCAGGACATCACTGCACCCAAGCCATCATCAACTGCCGCTGCCACAAGACAGTGGCTCCACTATCAAGGCAGTCTGTGTTATAGCAACTGCGATCTGTTGTGCCTTTCCAACATCATCTCAGAAATATGATGCCAATTGAAGATGTTGTAACGGCCTGCTCTCAACTAGATGCATTACTCAGATGTCTCAGTCAGGCGCATCGTCTCAGTCAATCACATCATAATCTTCTGAAGGAGTCAACCGTCAAATCTTCTTCGAACAAGGAGATCAGTCAAGAGGGAGACAAACAAAACTCTCTCAAATTGTGACATTCGGCACAGCACCTTCTCCTAGGGCCCCCATACCCATCTAGCCAGAAGATATCCTTTATGCGACTCAGTCATAAAATATTCCTCATACGGCTCAGTCATGAGATGGCCTCATGCGGCTCGGACATGAAACATACCCCATACGGCTCAGTCATGAGGCATTCATGTGGCCCATACGGTACAGCTCATATAGATTTATCACACAAAATTTGAGCAGTTCGGTGAAGACGAAAAGAGCATCAACTATGCCGAAGCATAACTTGTAGAAGCATGGAAAAGAATAGGATTTTCTATGCGGCTCAAAATCAACATAAAGCCTCATGCGGCTCAAAACCCAGAAAGCTTCATACGGCCCAAGAGCAACGGAGAGCCTTATGCGGTTCGAAATCAGCCTAAGCAATAAATGTTTTCTTATGTAGCTGGCCATAATTACTCTGACACAAAGGTGACAGCTCTGACAAAAATGACAGCTCTGATACGAAGATAAGACGTGACATGCTCCTGAAAAGACGAGAAAATCATCATGACATCCGGTACAGTTCACGAACCTGAGGAGACTCTTCATACGGCTCAGCTATAAAACTCTTCATGCGGATCGCCTATGAGATACTCCTTATGCGGCTCAGTCATGAGACACCTCTCATGCGGCTCGGACATGAGACATTCTTCATGCGGCTCGGTGTAGAAGATGTCCTTCATGTGACTCGATCATAAGACATTCTTCATGCGGCTCAGTTATGAGACGTCCTTCATGCGGCTCGGTCATGAGACATTCTTCATACGGCTCGGTTATGAGACAGTTCCTCATACGGCTCAGCCAAGATACATCCTTCATGCGACTCACCACAGAATAGTAGTTGAGACACATGGCAGAGATTAACCAAGTCTTAACAGTTCAGATTTACTGTAACAAATAGATCATAATTAATCGCAACCAACCCCCAGCTGTCCACTATAATCGAGTCTCGAGGCACAATTACAACCATGTGGCCCAAAATTTGCCACGTGGCTATACATCCCACTTCTTATGAATTCCTATAAATAACAAGGTGATATTACCTTACATGAAGAGGCACATAGACGTACAGAAAAGCACACAAAGCTCAGAAGCAGATTCTTCCCTTCGTGTCTTCAGAGAGCATTTCATCATCTGAGCCGAGGTTGCGTTCGATCGTCCTAGGAGTAAGGCAGAGTTGATAGCACTTTCTCGAGCCTCTACCGTCACCTTCCAGAATCGAAACTAAACAATTATACTTAGATTGCTTCTCCTAGGTTTTGTTCCT
Source organism: Iris pallida (assembly GCA_029216955.1). Classification (NCBI taxonomy): domain Eukaryota; kingdom Viridiplantae; phylum Streptophyta; class Magnoliopsida; order Asparagales; family Iridaceae; genus Iris; species Iris pallida. The sequence continues at coordinate 4,538,300 of JANAVB010009399.1, read as the reverse complement.
AGGCTCTCTTTTGTACAAACGAGTTTGTAATTGTGAGTCAAGTTCAGTCCTCCCATAAAATTATTCCGTTCTACGACGATCAATGGCAAACACGATGGCGACTCTGCTGGGGACCAACTTCTCCACTGCTGATAAGTTGGTGATGCAATCGGACGCAACCAAACTCGGCTCCATGCAACAAATGCTTATTGTTCGTTTCGACTAGCAAGCATTCGAAAAGATGCTCTCCGAAGGGCGCGCTAGCCCAATCCAGAAGCGGGCCGGCCCGAAGAAGGCCCGCAGGGCGTGGAGGCCCAAAACCGTTGCCTCTTTTCAAGCTCTGGAACAAGCTATCTCTGTTGCTCAAGACGGCTAAGAAGACTCACATGCGGCCCCACTTCAGGTCGCAGAGGACCCTGCTGTCCCCAAATCCGACAAAGGAAAACACTACGATGCTAGATTTGTGGGGGCAAACGAAAACTCCATACGGTCCAAGAAGAAGCCGCATAAGGGTGTGGCCGCAGGAAGAATGCATATACGGCCACCAATCCCAGCCGCAGGGAGAATGCATATGCGGCCAACAATTCCAGCCGCAGGGAAATGACCTATGCGGCATCCAATCTCAGCCGTCGACCATCCGTCCTATGCAGCTCGGGTTCAGTCTTCGATCGCCTCTCATGCGGGCCTGACCTCAGAAGCTCCAATGAGGATGTGCCAGACTCTATGCGGCACAGCTTAGACTCTTCCTACTACGCACCCTCGGGTGCTAGAACGAAGAAGTCCAGGACAGCGCGTCGAGCTCAGTCAACTGCCCCAACTACTGACCATCAGAGAGTCCCGCTAACTGTTATGCGGGCCTCTGATGGAAAGTTGTACAGAACCGCCTGTGTCCAGCCCCCGACGGCAAACAGACAGGGTGGTTCTCAAGAGTCTCCCAACAATGATCGAGGGCAAGTGCTTTTACTAGCCCACATCAGGGAGCAAACATGATACCTACGCACTCGTATGCTCGGAATACCCGGGCCCACAAAGCGAGTACAGATGTTGATCGAGATGTCCTTGACTTGCGAGATGTGATCCTTCACAAGCGTAAGAAAAGGGAATAAACCTTGGCGTGCAAAGAGTCCTTCCATGGACGTCACTACACTCAAGTCATTGTCAATTGCTGCTGCAACAAGACAGCAGTACAAGAGGACCGATAGTCCGTCTTCCAACAACTCCAGCTGCCAGGACCGGTCCTACAATAGAGCTTGGGGGACGAGGCGCTTCCTTTCACCTCCTGTAATTCTATCCAGAAGGTCCCTACCGGCAGGAAAAGAAAGAAAATAAATATGTCCAGCCCGACAATATCAACCAGCGCGGCCAAGAAACTCTCGTCTAGGGGGTTGTCCACAGCCGTCACAGGAGGGGTTTATCAAGGTACCCGCTCAAAGACAAAATCTTCATCACTTGGAGATTCATTATTTACATCCCTGGAGGTAGTTGGAGCTAGGGGTAGCACTCCTCGGAACATCCACAACAATCCGGCGTTTCAAGAAAATGAACCAGGGAAAACAATCCCCCCAACAGATACAACAGACTCAGACGTCCCTAAAAATGTCCAAGACGAGGCAACCTCCTATGCAGGGGGTAGCACCTCCTCCGAGTCCGAACCAGAGGAGAATATTCCCATATACCCGATGACTTCTCTATGCGAGGGTATGATTCGGATGGCACGTCTTCTACAGTTCCTTCCACTTCTCCTCATGTGAGGACGGTATTCATGACTGATAACAACCAAGACGGTCCTAGTGATCGGCAGCACCTCGACACTCTTGAGGCTATACTCCAAACTTTGGTTAAGTCAGTGGACGAGATCAAGGCTGCCCTACCGTCTCTACAAGCAAGGATACCTAGTTAAACAAGCTTGGGTCCCGCCGTCAATACGAACTCAAACACGACCGCGCCAGCCCCGGACAATAATCCATCCGAAATATCGGCTTCCAATGCTACAAAAGAATCTAGGAAGGCGAGCAGAGAAGTCCAGGAGCTCCGTGCAATGTTTCACGCCCGAGAATTCTCTCAGGACCTCAGGATACGACAGCCGTATCCCGTTGCATGGAGAGATGTCCCCTTCCCTCCACGATACAAACCATTCAATATCAATCCATATAACGGAAAGACCTCTACGAGCCAATATATGACCTACTTCGAGGTCACAACAGAATATATGATGCATGACGATGCCATCCTCACGCGATTATTCATCGGGGCATTGGAGGGGGTCGCGTTTGATTGGTAACGTAACCTGTCGGATAACTGCATCTATTCCTTTGCCGGCTTCAAACATATGTTCTTGGAAAGGTTCTACGAGGTAGGGCAAGATGTGACGATGTCAAACCTCATGGACGTTGTTCGAAGAGAAAAAGAACTGACAAGGAATTTCATCGAGCGGTTTTGCCAAACCGTAATAAAATTGCCCTCTGGCAACCCGGACTCTTTTTTAATTGAGAATTGCCAAAATAGGCTGCTCCCCACAATCAGCCTCTGGATGGGCAAAGATTAATTTAAAGACTGGAAGGCCTTCATCATCAGCGCCACTAATGTAGAAGCAAAATTGAAGAATGCTCGTCAACTGGGGCTGTATATCTCGGATGGAAAGGATAAGGGCAAACGTCCTAATACCAACAACAACAATGGCAGTAGTTCCTCTAATAGTCGGGACACCAAAGGCAAACAGGCTATGGCTGCCGATACAGCCCAGAAGCTTGAACCAAAGCAGGTAGAGAAACAGTGGCCTCAAGTGACCTACTCCTTCGAGGATAGCCATGTCAAGCCCATCTTTGACATGCTCTTACAAGGGGATAGAATTCAGCTCCCTCCACCAAGACGTGAACCTCGACCTACAGAGATGGAAAGCCCGAAGTACTGTCACTTCTACCGCTACGTCCACCACGCTACTCAGGACTGCTTCCAATTGAAGCGGTACATCCAGAACCTCATCGATTCCAAGGCTCTGCCCATTAATTTCGAGGAGGTAACCGTGGTTGCCAACTTGGTGTCGGTCCAATTCGGCAGCTTTCCTCCAACGAGGACTCAAGATGGCGTAGTACCCATCCCTCGAGCAACAATGGAGGTCACTAATCTTCCACCTCTCCGAGACCAGACGACTGGGCTGGTGCCCCTCACCACGTCCCGAGGGAAGGTCATGTGGGTCCACCCGGACTTGGTGCCTGAAGTAACCAAGTCAGCATCATCCTCCACCGACAAGAAGAAGGGCGGGAAGGCTAATTCTTGCCACACAATCTCAGTTGGAACCGAAGAAGCAACAGCTGTCGTTACCCGATCCGGTGCACAATCTCAACCCATACCGGGTAACTTGGCTGAAGATCGTCAGCCAGCCACTGCTAATACCCCAGGACCTTCTCAGCCTCCATCGGCCGACAAGCCTAAGCCAAAGTAGACCCGCTTCGACAAGCCGCTCCGTAAAGACGCACCTCAGGGGCTGGAGAGGCCTCACAATTTTGACATCCTGGCACAATTGGCCAACACACCAACAAAATTATCATTATATGAGCTCTTGAGGCTCTCCAAGGATATTTGCGTCGTACTGAGCGAAGCACTCCAGAATACTGATGCTTATTTGGCTCAGGTCAAGCTTACAGGGGAGAGCTCGCCAGCAGATTTCCAGGACAGTACTTGTAAGGGTGTAATGCCCAATATCGTGTTCACTCTGCAGGATATGCTCATCAAGACCAACCTGCACGATAGCCCTCTGTATCATACTGGAGATATCGACGACATCAATGTAGATCGGATGCACATTGATCCTGATACTTCAATAAGCATCATTTCGAAGAGCTTGCTTCACCTCCTGGGCAACCCTATGCATCGGCTGACACCTACCAACACCGCCATCAGTGGTTTTAATTCAGGGAGAAGCTATCATATTGGAAAGATTTGCCTGAAATGCCAAATTGGTGACCTCCAGTCGGAAGTGACTTGCTACGTCATAGACGCAGATACGTCCTACAACATTCTCCTGGGGCATCCTTGGATACACGATTACATGATTGTGCCCTCCATATTTCACCAGTGCTTCAAATATGTCGACAAATACGGCTTCATGAAGACTGAATTCGCCAACATCGATCCCTTCAAAGGGGTTGAGTCTTATTATTCTTCGAAGGCTTGTCTATATGAAGAATCTAAGAAGTACATCACTGACAAACTGGAGACCATTACAGGGCCAGAGGAACTCTTGATAATTCATCTCCAGGCCGGTAAACCAGGCAAAGCCGCACCCCTTGTCGTAACTTTGCATAAAGAGGTGTCTGGTTCTATCGTCCAAGCTGCACAGTCAGAACCAATGGTCATCCGACTCCCAAAACCAAGAGCCAAAGCCCGTCATAGGGCCGATGGTGATCCGATTGCCAAAATCCACTCAAAGGCAACCGGAAGACACAAAGTCCCTTGCCGAGCCAATTGTCATCCGTCTTTCCAAGACGAGCCGGCAACCAAGTGCCGATCCGACACACTCAGGCAAGCCAATATCACAAGCTCAACCCTGGGTGGTCAAGTTGCCCAAGACAGCATCCCGACCTTTGGGCTCGCAGGGGATAGCCAAAGAGGACGTAGAACTCACCAAGTACCTGGTGGCACAGACGGATAGTCCCTCTCCGGATGATGTAATCCCCCAGGACAGAATTCCTTATCTCATCAATAAAAGGCTGCCGATTAGATCAAAAAAATACTGCCTAGAGTGTCGAGTTATGTACATCAGGTACCTCTAAACTTACACTCTGTTTCCTCCCGAGGGAACTCGTATTGCATCTCTTCGAGCGACAGATCATGTACTTTGATACCTTTGAACTCCCACTCTAATGCTTTACCTCACAGGAGTCTGCCCAGTTCATCATTATCCCAGTACAAACTTCCTGGTCCTAATTATCGTGTGTCACGTCCATATTACCTCTGATACCGATAATCTTCCGACTTAACACCTGTACCCCAACTCGGGATAAAAGACACGGTGTTAAGACCACAAAACCTATCACGTCCATATTACCTCTGTTGGATTTTGTTTCAAATCTATTACCCGCACTGCCAGTGTGCAAAAGGGTAATAGGTACACAAACGTTATCCTAATCTATTACCCGCACCACTAGTGCACAGAAGGGTAATACGTCCATAAAAGTTATCCTAATCTATTACTCGTACCATCGGTGTACCAATGAGTAGTAGATCCACAAAATATCATTCAAATCTATTACTCGTACTACCAGTGCACAAAAAGGGTAATAGGTCCACAAAATTCCCCAACGGGAAAAACAACCACGTCCATATTACCTCTGAGTTGTTTTTCTATCTATCACAAATAAACCATCCAATACATAGAACTTCCACGTTGATAGCACCTCTGAGTTATTCTGTGTATCCTCATTAGGCCCACTCCTACCATGTCCACATTACCTCTGAGTAGGAAGGCTCTACTTTAGACCCATATTTACCATGTCCTCATTACCTCTGAATAAATATGTTGGTTTTCTCTCCACTTATTATCTGTACTCGCACCGTCAGTACAAAAAAGGATAATAGGTCCACAAATGTCCTCTGTTGACCACAAATGTTGTATTAGGTCCTCTAGTACATGCACCCCTTTTTCACAATCATATGCTTCTGGAACCCAGTTATTCCGTGGCATTCATTACCCATTACGTAGAACTTCCACGTCTATATTACCTCTGAGTTGTTCCGTGGCATTCATTACCCGTTATGTAGAACTTCTACATCCATATTATCTCATCTGAGTCCACTCCCACCACGTCCTCATTACCATCAACCCTATATTTACCATGTTCTCACCACCTCTGAGTAAATATGATGGTTCCCTCTCTCAACTTATTATCTGTACCTAAAACTAAGGTACGCCAAGGATGATAAGTCCACAGTAAATATGATGGTTCCCTCTTTCTACTTTCCATGCTTCTTATTCAAAGTAATCTAAATTTGCAATTTGAAAACTTTGAAGGGGGTCTTATAGAAGCATGGAAAATATTACTTTTAGTCCCACATTGGAAAGGAGAAGAAGAAAAGGCTCACTCCATTCTATAAATAGAGCCCCTTTGTCTTCTTTGAAAAGGGTACCAACTTTCCTTCCCTCCTTTCAACTTGGACTCTTCCTACTACGCACCTTCGGGTGCTAAGTCGAAGAAGTCTAGGGCAGTGCGGGCTCAACAAGCCCAGTCAACTGTCCAAGCTGCTGACCGTCAGCGGGCACCGTTAACTGTTATACGGGCTCCTGATGGAAAGTTATACAGAACCACCCGCGTCCAGTCCCCCAGGGCTAACGGACATGGTGGGTCTCAGAAGTCTCCCTACAACGATCGAACGTAGTACTTTACTAGCCTCAGATCAGGGAGCAAATATGATGGTCCCGAAAGTCTTCCTACAATGATCGAGCGCAATGCTTTACTAGCCTCAGATCAGTAAGCAAATATGATGGTCCCAAAAGTCATTCTACAACGATCGAGAGCAAGTGCTTTTACTAGCCTCAGATCAGGGAGCAAATATGATACCTACGCACCCGGGCACTCGGGATACCTGGGCCCACAAAATAGATGTAAAGGTAGATCAATCTGTTCTCGACTTGCGAGAGGTGGTCATTCACAAATACAAGAAGAGAGAAACAACCTTGGCGTGCGATGAGCCCTTTCCAGGACATCACTGCACCCAAGCCATCATCAACTGTCGCTGCCATAAGACAGTGGCTCCACTATCAAGGCAGTCTGTGTTCTAGCGACTGCGACCTACTGCACCTTTCCAACATCATCTCGGAAACATGATGCCAATTGAAGATGTTTTAATGGCCTGCTCTCAACTAGATGCATTACTCAGATGTCTCAGTCAGGTGCATCGTCTCAGTCAAGCGCATCACAATCTTCTGAAGGAGTCCACCGTCAAATCTTCTTCGAATAAGGAGATCAGTCAAGAGGGAGACAAATGAAACTCTCTCAAAACGTGACATTCGGCACAGCACCTTCTCTTAGGGCCCCCAAACCCATCCAGCCAGAAGATATCCTTCATGCGGCTTAGTCATGAAACATTCCTCATGCGGCTCAGTCATGAGATGGCCTCATGCGGCTCGGATATGAAATATACCCCATGCGACTCAGTCATGAGGCATTCATGCGGCCCATACGGCACATCTCATGCAGATTCATCACACAGAATTTTGAGCAGTTCAGTGAAGACGAAAAAAGCATCAACTATGCCGAAGCATAACTTGTAGAAGCATGGAAAAGAAGGGGATTTTCTATACGGCTCAAAATCAACATGGAGCCTCATGCGTCTCAAAACCCAGAAAGTTTCATGCGGCCCAAGAGCAACGGAGATCCTTATACGGTTCAAAATCAGCCTAAGTAATAAATGTCTCCTTATGTAGCTGGCCATAATTACTCTGACACAAAGGTGATAGCTCTGACAAAAATGATAGCTCTGACACGAAGATAAGACGTGACGTACTCCTGAAAAGATGAGAAAATCATCATGACATCCGGTACAGTTCACGAACCTGAGGAGACTCTTCATGCGGCTCAGCTATAAAACTCTTCATGCGGATCGCCTATGAGATACTCCTTATGCGGCTCAGTCATGAGACACCTCTCATGTGGCTCGGACATGAGACATTCTTCATACGACTCGGTGTAGGAGATGTCCTTAATGCAACTCGATCATGAGACATTCTTTATGCGGCTCGGTTATGAGACGTCCTTCATGCGGCTCAGTCATGAGACATTCTTCATACGGCTCAGTTATGTGACAGTTCCTCATACGGCTCAGCCAAGATACATCCTTCATGTGACTCGCCACAGAATAGTAGTTGAAACATATGGCAGAGATTGACCAAGTCTTAACAGTTCAGATTTACTGTAACAAATAGATCATAATTAATCTCAACCAACCCCCAGCTGTCCACTATAAACCGAGTCTCGAGGAACAGTTACAACCATGTAGCCCAAAATTTGCCACGTGGCTGTACATCCCACTTCTTATGAATTTCTATAAATAACAAGGTAATATTCCCTTGCAAGAAGAGGCATATCGACACACAGAAAAGCACACAAAGCTCAAAAGCAGATTCTTCCCTTCGTGTCTTCAGAGAGCATTTTTTCACCTGAGTCGAGGTTGCGTTAGATCGTCCAAGGAGTATGGCAGAGTTGATAGCACTTTCTCGAGCCTCTACCGTCACCCTCCAGAATCAAAAGTAAACAATTGTACTTAGATTGCTTTTCCTAGATTTTGTTCCTAGGCTCTCTTTTGTACAAGCGAGTTTATAATTATGAGTCAAGTTCAATCCTCCCATAAAATTGTTCTGTTCTACGACGATCAATGGCAAACAGTACCGTCATGAGCTTCACGTAGGGCTTCTTTGGCTTCTGCACTTGACTGGCATCTTAGTAGTAGCCCATCATAGGATCGCCGATACAACATTTTCGTCTCTGTATCGTAGAAGAATCTGAGGGAGCATCTTCTGATTGTCTTCGGATGGATTTTGGTAACTGGATCACTATCGACCCTATGATGGGCTTTGGCTTTTGAATTTGGGCATCGGATGACCGTTGGTTCCGACTGTGCAGCTTGAATGAGAGAATTAAGCACCTCTTCATAAATTATCGAGGGTTTCTCTGGCCCTGTGATGGTCTCTAGTTTGTTGGTGATGTACTTCTTGGATTCTTTGTATAAACAAGCCTTCGAAGAATAATAAGATTCAACCCCTTTGAAAGGATCAATGTCGACGAATTCGGTCTTCACAGAACCATACTTGCTGACATATTTGAAACACTGGTGAAAGGTGGATGGCACAATCATATAGTCATGTATCCACGGACGTCCCAGGAGGATGTTACAGGAGGTGTCTGCATCTATGACGTAGCAGGTAACTTCCGTCCTCAGGTCACCAATCTGGCACTTCAACCGGATCTTTCTTAGGGGATAGCTTCTCCCTGAGTTAAACTCGCTAACGGCAGTATTGGTTGCTGCTAGCAGGTGCATAGGGATGCCAAGAAGTTGGAGCAGGCTTTTCGGGATGATGCTTATTGACGATCCCGGGTCGATATGCATCCTATCCACCTTGATGTCGCCTATGTATCCAGTGCAGTACAAGGGGCGATCATGTAAGTTGGTCTTAATCAACATGTCCTGCAGAGTAAATATGATGTTGGGCATTGTATCTGTGCTACCACCGTCCTGTAAATCTGCTGGCGAGTCTTCCCCTGAAGGCTTGACCTGAGCTAAGTAGGCATCAACATTCTGGAGTGCTTCGCTTAATGCGACACGAAGATCCTTGGAGAGCCTTAGGAGCTCATATAGCGACAACTTTGCCGACGTATTAGCCAATTGTGCTAATATGTCGAAGTTGTAAGGTTGCTCCAATCCCTGCGGTACATCATTGCGGAGTGCCCTGTCGAAGCGGGTCTTTCTTGTCTTGGACTTATCCGCCAGCAGAGGCTGAGATGGCCTTGGAACATCATAGGGAGGCAACGTTGCTGGCTGAGGATCTTCAGTTGGACTATCCCGTGTGGGCTGGACTTACGCTCCAGACCGGGTAACAACATCTGCGGCTTCTTCAGCTTCGGCTGAAATTGTGTGGCAGGCTCTAGATTTCCTGCCCTTCTTCTTGTTGGGAGGGGATGACACCCCCTGGATAACTTCGGGCACCAAGTCTGGATGCACCCACATGATCTCTTCTCGCGATGTGGTGAGGGGTACCAATCCAAATGTCTGGCTCCGGACGGGTGGAAGATTAATAACCTCCATCGTAGCCCGGGGGACAGGTACTACCCCGTCATGAGTGCTTGTTGAAAGAAAATTGCCGAACTGAATAGATACCATATTTGTCGCCACAGTAACCTCTTCAAAGTCTATCGATAGAGCTTTGGAGTCGATAAGACTCTGGATGTACTGCTTCAATTGGAAGCAATCCTGGGTGGCGTGATAGACATAGCGGTAGAAGTGACAGTACTTCGGGTCCTCTATTTCTGATATTCAGGGCTCTCATCTTGGTGGCGGGAGCTGGATCCTACTCCCTTGTAAGAGCATATCGAAGACAGGTTTGACATGACTATCTTCGAATGAGTAATTGATCTTAGGCCACTGACCTTTCGCCTATTTTTGTTCAGGCTTCTGAGTCGCATCAGTGACCATGGTCTGCTTGCCCTTGTTGTCCTGGTTAGTGGTGGCACCACTGTTGTTGTTGTTGTTACTGGAGATGGGACCAGGACGTCTGCCCTTGTCTTCTCCGTATGGGATGTGTAACCCCAGCTGGCGAGCCTTCTTCAATTTTGCCTCCGCGTTGGTAGCACTTATGATTAAGGTCGTCCAATCCCTGAACTGATCATCACCCATCTAGAGGCTAATTGCAGGGAGCAGCTTCTTTTGGCAGATTTCAATTAGGGAGCTCTCGGGATTGCCTTGGGGCAATCTTATCGTGGTTTGGCAAAATCGCTCGATATAGTTCCTTGTCAGCTCCCTCTCTCCCTGGACGACGTCCATGAGAGATGACATCGTCACATCGTACCCCACTTCATAGAATCTCTCCAGGAACATGTGCTTGAAGCCGACGAAAGAATGGATACAGTTGTCGGAGAGGTTGCGGTACCAGTCGAATACGATCCCCTCCAATGCTCAGATGAATAGTCGTATGAGGATAGTATCACTATACGGCAAGTAGTCGGTTGTGACTTTAAAGTAAGTCATGTACCGACTAGCAGAGGTCTTCCCATCATAAGAATCTATATGGAACGGCTTATACCGCGGTAGAAAAGACACATCTCTCCATGTAATGGGATATGGCTACCGTATTCTGAGATCTCGAGAGGAGTCTCGGGCATTGAACATTGCCCGAAGCTTCTGGACTTTCCTCCTTGCCTCCTTAGCTTCATCTGCAGCTGAAGGAATGGATGGTGCTACGGGATCATCACTCAAAGGAGGGACGGTCGTGTTGGAGTCTGCGTCGACTGCGGGTCCTAAGCTTGTTTGTCCGAGCGTCCTCGCTGGTTGAGCTGGCAAGGCGGCTTTGATCTCGTCCACCAACTTGACTAAGGACAGGAGCATGGCTTCGAGCACTTCTAGCCGTTGTCGGTCGGAAGGCGCTTCATGATCGTCGTCAGTCATAAAGACTGTTCTCACGTGGGTAGAGGTGGAAGGGATTGTGGCAAAGGTACTCTCGTTGTCGTACCCTTGTATAGAGAAATCGTCAAAAAATATCAGAATATCATCTTCGTCAGACTCGAAAGGGGTGCTATCTCCTGTGCAGGAAGCCACATCGTCTTGGCGAGGGTGGTGGCCTTCAGGGAAATCCAATTCTGTTGCAGAGTTCTAGGGGATCTCTACCCCCTGTGTGTGCTCTTGGTACACCGGGTTGTCGCATACATTGAGGGGGCTGCTACCCCCAGCTTCATCTACTCTCAAGGAGGATGAAGGTGCACCCCCGAGTGCCGGAAGCTTCTTCTTGGATCGAGTGCCTAAATAGACACCCTCTGTGGTGGATAGGAACCCCCCAGATGAGGGTCTCCTTGTAATACTGGCCAAGATGGCCGGGCTGGAAGAGCCTGTCTTCTTTTTTCTCTTGCCAGGAGGAACTTTTTGAGTTGAATTACAGGAGACAAAAGGAAGCTCTTCGGCTCCTGGAATTTGTACCTGTCGGACAGGTGCTGGCTGCTGTAGTCGCTGGAAAACTGACTGCCGATCTTCAGGTGCTGCTGATTTGTTGCAGCAGCAGTTGATGATGACTTGGGGGCAACGACGCCCCGAGAGGGACTTATTGCATGCTGACGCTGCCGTCTTGCGCTTGTGAGTAATCACGTTACGTAAGTCGGTAAGATGCTGCTCTGCCTTTGCACCAAACTTGTAAACTCGATGATCCTGAGCGCACGAGTGCTTAGGCATCATGTGTGCTCCTTGATCCGTAGCTAGTAAAAGCACTTGCTCTGGATCTTTAGAGGGAGACTTTAAAGACCCACCCTATCCGTTTGCCCTGGGGGACTGGACGCGGGTGGTTCTGTACAACTTTCCGTCAGGAGCCCGTGTAACAGTTAACGGAGCCCACTGACAGTCAGCAACTTGGACAGTTGACTGGGCTGGTTGAGCCCGCACTGCCCTAGACCTTTTTGACTTAGCACCCAAAGGTGCATAGTAAAAAGAGTCTAGATTGATACATTCCGCATCCTCGGTGGGCCGCATGGCGTCGGGCCTGCATGAAAGGCGATCGAACACAGAGCTTCTGATAGGGCTGCATGAGACGTCCTGTTTAAAGCCAGGATTGGTCATCGTATGGACCATCTTCTTACGGCTAGAGCTGGCTGCCGCATGGATCATCTTCCTGCGATAAGAGTTGGCTGCCGCATGAGTTGTCTGCCTGCGGCCAGAGTTGGCTGTTGCATGGGCAGACTGCCCATCTCCTCTCTACGGCCTCCTTTTTGTTCGCATGGAGTTCCCTTGTGCCCCCAAAAACTCAGCATCGTAGTATTTTTCTCTGCTGGATTTAGGGACAGTGGGGTCCTCTGCGGTTGGAAACAGAGCCACAGGAGAGTTCTGGTCACTGTCTTGGGCTGCAGAAGGAGCTTCTTCGAGAACTTGGTCAGGGGCAACAGTTTTGCGTACCGACGCCTTGCGAGTCCTCTTCGGGTCGGCTCGCTTCTGAGACGGACTGACGCTCCCTTCAGAGAGCAATTCTTTGAAGGCTTGTTGGTCGAAGCGGACCACAAGCATCTGCTGTGTAGAGCCGAGCTTGGATGCGTCAGATTGCGTCACCAACTTCTCATCGGAAGAGAAGGATGTCCCCAACAGAGTCACCATCGTGTTTTCCATAAAAAATCAACAACATATATTATAGAACACAGGAATTGATTACAAACTCGCTTTTATAAAGAAGAGCCTAGAAAGAACGCCTAGAAAACAATCTAAGTACAATTGTTTAGTTTTAATTCTGGGGAGGTGACGGTGGAGACTCGGGAAAGTGCTTTTAACTCTGTCTTACTCCGTAGACTATCTGATGCAGTCTCTAGCTCGTGAAGATATTGTTTTTTTCTTGAAGGTTGCCCGCCATTGCAGGGGTATGGCACCCTACTGTTTATAATAGGATGGATTTTGAGCTGCATGGATGGCTTGTGACCACGTGGCTGATTGGCACACAAAGATCTATTTTTTGGCTGCCATCTATCGGTATGTTGGGATTTTGTTGCAGCAAATCTGGGTAGTTAAGGAATTGCTCAGATTGCCACGTGTCCCTTTGCATATAGCATTCTCAGTCTTCGATCATGTGGGGTTGCATGAGACTCAAGCATGCGGCCTGAATCATAATTACTCTCGACTGCTGGAAATTTTGGGGCCGCATAATCTGGGTCGCATAAGTGTCATGCGGCCTAGATGATACTCTTCTGGCCGCATGGAGGCGTACGAACCCTACTTTTGGACGACGTCCCACATCTCGTCTTTCTTGTCAAAGTGTCAGAACTGCCATATTTTGCCAGGACTTGTCTGCTTTATTAGTCGAACTGCTCCTCCTTGGTCGCATATTTTTTTTCTATAGCTGTTTGTTGATGGACCGCATATGTCTTTGAACAGTCATGCAGCTTTCCTTCATACGGACCTGTTTGGTCCAATGTACCTATGCGACAATTTGTAATCCGCATGAACACTATATTTTTCATGTTTCTACAGTAACATGATTGACAAATCCTAGGGTTGATCATGTATAACTTAAACTCTTGCTAGTCTCCGTATTTTGTACGACTAGCTTCATGATCATCTGAATATATAATATATGGGACGCCTTACTTTGTATGTCTGATGATCTACCATCTTGTTACACTTACTTGCTTGCTTGAGATTGAGACACTAGGCTTGTTATTGACCATAAGCGACTGTTGGCTTGTAGTAAAACCCTCATGTATCTAGACAGCCGTGACCGTACATCAAGGTGGGTTACACTTCAATGTACGTAGCTGACTGTGTCTGTCCTCCGCTCTCCAGTATTCTGGTTCTGGGGCATGACATTAAGTCAGGAGTAGACGAGCAGCTGTGAGCCAGCATCAAACCACCGTTGCAGCTGAGGTTGTCATTTGATTAGCAGTTTGGACTTAGTTAGTTTATTGCATGTCTTTATTGTATTTCCGTCTATTGGTAGTGGATTTGTGTCCACCGGACGTCACTTGGATTTTAGAAACATTCAGTTTATACTCTCTATTATTCAGTTTCATCGACATTCATTGGTTTTAGTTGATTCTTTATTATTCTGTGGATGAGATATAGATTTCTATGTGATTCTAGATTCAGTGACTTGTGAGTTATAGACAGCGTTCTACCACCGACTCTACGGCGTAGGCTGGGCTTGGATACGCTTCGTATCCGAAAAGCAGGTGCGGGTCGTGACAAGTTTCGGATCGCCCCCACGCTGAAAAACCCCTTCGGTAGAGCCCTCTCTCTCTCTCTCGCCCCCCTCCCCCCCCCCCCCTCCGCTGCTCCCGTTCCTCTCTCCTCTTTCCCTCTCGCTCTTCGCTCCATCACAACATCCTCCTCTCTTTGAAATTTTAGGTCAACTCTCGAAGAGAGGAGACAACAGCTTGCTTTAGTATAAGTTGTTTGTTGCTTTTGCTTATTTGAGTTGCTTTTGTCACCTCTCCCAAAGGAGAGCAGACTTGGAGCAAGTTATTATTATTATTTATTTTTATTATTATTATTATTATTATTATTATTATTATTATTATTATTATTATTATTATTATTATTATTATTATCAATTTAAATTAGGGTTATTAGACGTATTATTACTATTATAAACAGTATGCTTAAATAGCTATACACAATTATTATTTTTATATATTTTGGATACTAAAATTATTTGTATGTTATTAGGTATAAAGTATTATATGCCTTATTTTATTATCATGTTTTCTTTTATGATTTATATCATTTTATTACGAGTAGCATATTACTAAAATATTTGTCATGATAATTACATAAATATTTTCTAAAAAGTATATCATGGGTTTTGCATGATTCGGTTTCAAATTAAGATTGGCCTAATAATAATATTTTTGTGATATTTGATAGTATTTTATCTAAATTTTAGTTGCCAAAAGTAATTTCCTAATGTTTCTCCAAATAATTTTATCTAAATACTTTTACTAATAAAATATAGTTTTCCTACTTAGAAATCCTATCTTTACAAAAACTTAGAATTTTAGCCCAAATCAATTTTTTTTCTCACATTTTAAAGTATTTATCAAATATTATTTATACTAGTAAATAAAGCTTCCAACTATTATAAATAGTTTCTAAAAATAGTATATATATTTATTTTCATAAATTACTCTTCGATTATATTGTTGATCGATCGTGACTAATTCCATAATCCTTTTTCCCCGCAACTTCGGACCCCTATACATCGAATATATCTATTGGACAAACGAGACTTATCTGATCATCACAGCTCACCAGGCATCACAGCAGGCAAGTATACCTTGCTGATTAACTGTCATATTATTTATTTTCCGCGTTTATTTACTTTGTTTCATATTTGTTAGTTTATAAACTGGGTGTCCATGCCATACTTGGGTGCAATCGACTTTGTTAGTCGTTACTTTATTTTATGCATGTTAACTTAGTTTTAGCGGACTACCTTCTTGTTGTGGGATATCCTTATATCTCTTTTGGTTATGGCACTCACACTACACGGTTTGAGACATGTTGCTAGGGGCACGACTTGTATATTGACTGGTCATCTCTATAGTGTATGACGGATAAATCGTAACTGCTATGACTAGGGTATAGAGACTCGAGCAGTTACAAAACTGGGCGGATCATGGACATGACTTGGTTAGTGTGGAAAATATTGGGGGAGGACAGTCACTAGTGCATATGGGAAGCCAAACAGGTAAACCATAGTTTTCGAAAGGAACTATTACAAGATATATTTGCAGTTACCTTCTGACGTTTTGGATGTTACGGCCGGATACGGATGACTGGATGCCAGTTACGTACTTATAGCCTAAATTCTAGCCATGCGCATGAAAGTTGTCCTCTAAATTACACATTAGACGGTTAGGATCCCCACTTGCGGTGACCCAGGGCGGCCCCCCTCTCGCTGCTAGGCCGCCTGAGCAGCCCGTGCGCTGCTGCGAGCTACTGTTGTAGCCGCTGCTGCGAGCGGCTGTCGTGCGTATCCCGCGCCGTCGTGCGCCAGGTCGGCCACCGCCGACCACCCCCTAGGCTGGCGACCCTCCAGGCAGCGAGGCACTCCTTTTCGAGCGGCTTCCCGACTTTTCGAAGACGTTCGTGCGCGTTCCCGACGTGTGACGGTTTCCCGACGTCTTCGCATCGACGAAGCACACCTCCGTCGCACTGTCAACCCTCTCCTGTACGCCTTCGCTGTCGTAGCCCAAGTACGACAGAGGTGATCTTCTTCTCCCTCCTTGTGTTCTCATTCGATTTGCATGCCTTGTCATTGTTTAGTTGGATTTGGATATGGTTATGAACTTGGGTGAGCAAGTTCATTTGCAATGAACTTGTTATGTTACTCCATTTGATATAATAACTTTAGGGTGCTCTTTGCCAAGTGTTTCCTGCACCAAGAGTAATAGCAGTAAGTCCTCTCACTTGTTTTCCATGCATACACATATGTTACAGTAGGTTCTTGCCATTTTTCTTGTATATATATATATATATATATATATATATATATATATAACCTATATTTCCTTGTGTATATATGGTTCCTTGTGTACATATATTTCCTTGTGTGAAATATAACACTAGGAGATTCTTGTTAATGACAGTAGGATCCCTTGTTGGAATTATAAATAAATTAATCCACACACAAGCCCATATATACATATGTTGCATATTATGACAAGTAGCTAGGTTCAAGTCTTTAATTGGTTACCATGGATAGATACATTAATTTAATCCTATGTAAGAGGTTGTGAATAGGCACAGTAGCTTCCCTTGCCACTTATTTACTATATACATGCAACATTTTGGACTTATATATATGCAAAACACTAGGTGCACAGTAGCTTCCCTTGCCACTACTATATACATACAATATTTTGGACTTATATATATACAAAACACTAGGTGTCTATATATATATATATATATTTATATTTATATATATATATATATATATATATATATATATATATATATATATATATATATAAACATATATACGATGGTGATATGAAATACACATGAAACTGTGACAAAAGTGTGGGTTGATTTATGTATAACTTGTACACAATAATATATATATACTTATATATATTATAAAAAAAAAAAAATATATATATATATATATATATATATATATATATACATATATATATATATATATATATATATATATACTTATATATGTATACGCAATAATATATATATTTATATATAAATATTTTAGTTGATTAGCTTGTAGAGCTTCATGATCAAGTCGTGATCACGAAGGTTTGTTAGCGTATCGTAATCCTTGGTTGTATATTTGTAGGTCTCTGTGACGACACGATCGAGACAGGAGGGACCGGAGCTTTGATAGCGCATTTCAGAGTTGCAGGCAAGTATACCTTGCCTCGTATTGTTATTTTTACATATACTGCATTATACTCTTGTTAGTATAAACTGAGTTAGATGAGCCCGGGTATTGCCTCGGGCGTAGTCGATGATGGCATCGACACTTAGGGTTACATACTTGACTTAGCCCTAGGCGACGTACCCTCAGTTGCAGAGTTGTTATTACAACTCCCTTGACCATGACACGTGTTACGACACGGCACCGAGTGAGATCAAGTCAAGGCACGTGCTGACGCTCTCGACTGGCCATCAGTACGAGTGGCATGTATGACGGCACATATAGAGTAGTGATGGTTCTAGATAGCTGACTTTTCATTGAGAGTAGATGTTTGGGTCGTGGATGCGATTTGTATATTTCTGGGTGGAGAAGACAACCATTAGGCGTATGGGACAGACAGTTACATAATTCTAACCTCAGTGGATACCCGGTTATGGGCATAGATACCCAGTTATGGGCCATACATATACTAGGGGATACGTCTGGCAGCGGCCACTAGCTGTGCTCTAGGTACGGTTGGGAGGTATACTAGTGCTTGTATGTTTACATCGGCTCGTGATCCGACATCGGCCCGTGACTCGATTCCATTCCCTTATCTACCCACCCATGCATTCTAAAGTTGTTTTCATATACATTCACTTAGACTGGTTAGCTCACTCCTTTATGTTTATATCAGTATTTACTTCATGGCATGTTCCTATTTGTATCTTGCTATGTCCTCTGAGGACCTGGTTCATTTCTAGATCCCGACGAGCATCTGTACTCGACAATTTACAGTTCCAGAGTTGAGACGGGATACTTTATAGAGGACTACGAGGTGTTCCCTGAGGAGTTCCCTTTATTCAGGATATGCTGCTACTTTGGCTGAGAGTTTCATTATATAGTTAGTCGTTGCTCTTAGCTAGTTATCTTCCATTTCCAGTATTTTTATTCTGTTGTACTGTGGGATTTTTTTCACCAGACTTGTATTTTTATTCAGTTGTATTTTGGAATTCAGACTATTCTGCTTTTATTACAGTACTTTTCTTTATTATTTCTGTGGATGACATTTAGCTGATTGCTTGTTGTTTGGTTAGTTACATTTACAGCATAGTACGCCTAAGTGAGTCCATTAAATTGGGCAGCTCACTTTAGGTAGTATCAGCTAGCCAGGTTATGCCCAAATCCCATATATATAGCAGTAGGGCATGACATGTGTCAAGCGTCGCCTACCGCGTCCATTGCCGACGACCAGATATGACAGTATGCACTCGACAGATCCGCCAGTGACCGGCACCGGTCCCTCTACCATTCATCCCCGCGCCGGCCGCTTGCCACGTAGCCGCCATCTTTCCGACGCTGCTTCCCTCCGCGCCTGCTCTGACGACGAGCGCCATACCGCGGTGAGTTCTTCATCGTGCACCGCACCAATCTCATCGAGCGCCTCCAGTGAACGCCACCCCAACGTTGAACCGCTTTCGGCTTGTCCCGACACCCCACCCGTCGGACCGCTTTCGACCTGCCCCGACACCCCGCCCGCTGGCCGCCGACCCCGCCGCCAGCGCCGCCATTCTGGTGAGCCTTCTTTCCTATTCCTCTAGAGCTCTTCTCTCTTTCTTCTCGCTCTCTCTGCCTCTACTCTCTCTCTTCCAATCTCTCTTTTGCTTTCCTTTCTCTTTCTTCCTGGATTTGTTTATTTGCTTCTCTATAGAAAACGAAAAAAGGAAGGGAAAGCTAATCGTTATGTTTTATTATTATTATTATTATTATTATTATTATTATTATTATTATTATTATTATTATTATTAGTAAGTATAGACAATATGTGTATATTAATATATATAGTATTACTATTATTATTGTTGTTGTTATTATTATTATTATTATTATTATTATTATTATTATTGTTGTTGTTGTTGTTGTGGTCGTTGTTGTCGTCATTGTTATTGTTAATATCATTAAATAAATAAATATATTGGGCTTGACCCTACATTCATTTTCAAAGTGGGTTTATAAGCTTAAAATATTTTGATATTATTTTATGTATTTTTAAAAGTATGATTTTTTGACCTGAAGATTATATTTTGACAAAAATGAGTTTTAGCCCTAAATATATTTTTCTAGATTTCATATATTTACCTAAAAATATTTTTGAGTAGTAGAAGTAAATAAATA
The DNA here is from genome assembly GCA_029216955.1 of Iris pallida. Lineage (NCBI taxonomy): Eukaryota > Viridiplantae > Streptophyta > Magnoliopsida > Asparagales > Iridaceae > Iris > Iris pallida. Next base: position 4,518,562 of record JANAVB010009399.1, on the reverse strand, counting down.
TATCGGGCTTGACCCTACATGTAAACCCCCTAAAGTTTCACCATGATTTTAAAAAAATTTATTTTTATTTTGATTGGCCTTATTGTCGGTATTTTACGTCGAGTACAAACACGTAGGTCAAAGTATATTTTTATGCAAAGAGTTTATAGTATCAAATTTTTCATATAGAAAATAAGTATATTTTTAAATTATATAAGGTAAATATTTTTCCTTGTTTAAGCAAGAATATATATCATACGTATTTTGTCAAAACCTTGATTATTTTAGAAAGTCTATTTTTATTAATCTAAGTATAAGTAGTGTAAATTTTATTTGCGGCGAGTACATGAATGTAATTCTTGTACATTTTTGAAAACCGAATTATAAATTATATATGTAAATGCAAAAAGGTGTTTCAAATATTTCAATATACATATTTATTTTTGAAATTATTTTTAATTTATTATAAAAATATATTTTAATTTAATTATTATACTTTAAATTGTGGTTAGATTTATTGATTAGATTTAAATAATTAATTTAAGGATGAAGATTTATCTATATTAGATTTATTTGGATTTAAACTAGATTGAGATTGGATTTTGATTGAATTAATTTATTTAAATTAATATGTGATTTATCTATGGGGATTTTAAATCAACCCAAGTCCTTATCAAAATCGTATCCACCACCTCCTATATAAGGAGAGGACAATTGTTCTATTTTTTTCCATTGAATTCTCCACAACCATACACAAAATTCTCCACCATCCACATCATTGCATGCATCATGTCCGTGTAGTTTCATCTACTATTTTTAATGTTGCAAATACATTGATTTTCCAGTATCCGACAACCTCGGACGTCAAAACCAATCTGTGTCTCGCAGGACACCTTTTTCGACCCTCTCTGTTGTGTCGGACACACCCTGACATAAACGAATCCCTAAACTTAACCTAAGCCCTGTCCCGGTTCACCTTAATCCCTGGCCGATCCTGTCACCACTGCCGTCTACTGCCACCGTCACCACCGCCACATCCCCCTGCCGCACAGCGACCACCACAGCCACCCGCTCACCCCGAGCGTAGCCCTAGTCCGCCATCGGACAACCGCCACCACACCCGACTCCTCCGGCTAACCCAACCCAGTCCGGCCGACCACCTCCTCTCCTCTCAAACTCCCACCACCGTCAGCACCACCATCCGACCGACGTCCCCCATTACCACCACACCAGGAAAAGAAAAGATGGAAAACCCCTTACCTATTTGTCGCCGTTGTCCCTGTGCCCGCGTTGTCGACCTCCGGCGAGCCGCATGACCAGATCAGGTCCTCCCTTCCACCGTCGACCCATCAGCGTTGGCGTTGGCGTTGGTGCCGACGAGTTTCCCGAGCCACGCTCAACCGTTGCCCCGCGAGACCATCCTCCGCTTCTCACCAACCAACGCCGCCGGGCTGAACCCAACACCAGAGAACCACCGGCAACCCGACCTCCCTCTCCCTCGTCTACTCCTCCTGAGCCCACCACCGTGTGTCGAGCCACCGCAGTCGACCGTACTCCCCGCAGCCCGACTGCCTCTGCACCGCTCGTACCCGCCGTTCCAAATCCCTCCTCGTGGCCACGCCAAAAAACCCGCGACTTTTCTCCTCGCCGCCGGTGGCCGAGTCCTCCGCTCGCGCTACCATGCCGTCCGCCAATCTCCACCCCATTTCCTCCGTGCCGGAATTGGGCGCTCGCCACCGCGCCGGAGGCGCGTGCACCCCCTCCACCGCGTTTCTCCGCAACCCACTCCGTCGCTCCTCCTTTTCCCCTTCCTTTCCAGCGCCCTCCACCTGTATGAGCCCCCTCTTCCTTCCTCCGACTCACCCCTCTCTCAGCTTCTCTCCGATCTCACTTCTTCTCTCTCTTCTCCCTTCTGTAAGAAATTCTATTTTTGTTTTTGTTTCTTTCTAAAATTGCTATCAGGAATAGAGAACAAATGTTCTTGAGACCTGGGCTTTCTTGTATACTTTTATTTATTTATTTATTTTTTGTGTTTTATTATGTTGTGATTTATTAACAACATATATATTGATTAAAATTTTATGTATAAACTATTTGATAAGTGTTAGTATTACTGATTTATTATTAATACCAGTATTATTATTATTACCATTATCATTTTGGTTGTTTTATTAGTATAAAAGAAAAGACAAGAACAGTCATTTGATGCTTTTATTATTATTAGTATTATTGTTCTGAATATTATTATTTTGGTTGTTCTATTTGACAAAACATATAGGTATGACTCATAAACGTGTACTGTAATATTTTGCCATTATTAATATAGTAGTAATATTTTTGGTAAATTTTATAAAATAATTATAGTAATATATTTGTGAAAAATATTATTACAAGTTATTTCAACTATAGCTCTTTGAACTATAATTTTTATCTTGCAAATTTTATTTTTAATCAAAAAATATTTGTAACTAACAAAAATATAGATTTCTACCTAAAACTAGTATTTTGACAAACTTGGAGTTTTAGCCTAAAAATATTGTTATTATTTTCAAGCATGTAATTTATCTAAAATTTATTTACTAATAAATTCTAGTTTTCAAATATTATAGATATTTTCTAAAAATATAATATATATTATTCCTTCGATTATCTTTCGGTCCAAGACTAAGCCTATTATTCCTATCCTCCTGCCAATTCTGTCATTACTCCTGTCGACCCTAGCTAAATTGATTCTTCTGGACCCAATGGAACTGTCCGTGCCACCATCAGAGGTCACCTTGTGTAGTTGTTATCCGAAGTCGCAGTTTGTGCCACATTGATCATTGCAATACACCAGGCGTCCTACCAGGCAAGATACCTTGCCACCTTATTCTGTGATTTACATATTCTTATTTTCAGTTGTTATTTTCAGCATTTCTTATTTGTTATTATAAAACTGTGCGTCCAAGTCACACTTGGGTGCAAGCGACTCTATCGGTCGTTTCTTGCTTTTATTTATCTCTCTTGCATCGACTTAGCCTAGTGACCACCCATTTTTGATAAGGTATTGGTATATCTCATACGGCCTTGACACTTACTTTACCACGTATTGTGAGTCACATATAGGACACGTACTCGCGTAGTCGGCCGGCCACCGATACGTATGAGGCGTGCGATGGTTAGGAGTAACTGCCAATAGAAATGCATGCTAGTAAACTTGGCAGTTACTAGAGGATCATATGAGTCATGGATGTGACTCCACTAGAAATGGGGTGGAAAGAACAGTTCCTTGATGTATGGGCCACATATTAATTGCTATTATACCTGAAGCTCCGCTGGAGACGCAGGTTCACCTTACTATTACTGATTTCCTCTGACGTTCATGGAGCGTTATGGACGTTTTCTTACTAATTCCCTCTGATGTTCGCCGAACGCTATGGACGGAGACTACTGGTTCCCGAAAGAAGGGACGATGCCACTGCTATACAGCCCGAGTGCCCATATGTGAAGGATTGTTCTTTATTGCATATTTACTATAGTATGGTTAGGTACCCTATTGCATGCATCCCTTATTTTCTATTATATATCACAGTTTATTTGGCATGATATTATGTATCTTGTTACGTCCCTCTGAGGACCTGGTTATCTCTCCAGGTGTGTGTTCATGTCTTCCGCAGGTATTCTAGCCGAGGTCGTGATCTTCTTCATTTATTCGAAGATGACGTGTCTTGGATCTATCCTGCTACTTTCATCATTTCTTTTGTATATCATGTACCTCTTCCTTTTTATTTTGTTGGTAGTGGATGTGTCTCCACCCAACATATTGTATCAAGATAATTCATTATCATTATATGATATCTTTTATTCATTTATTTTGTGTGGATGAGATTAGTCATGGTTCTACTACATTTTATAGCTTACGTATATTTATTATACGGCTGGCATGTCTACGTTTCTAGTCCTATGTATTTTGGGACTGGAGCTTTACATATTTTTGTGGTGGCCCATGTAGGTCAAGATAAATTGTTTGGTTACTTTACCGTACCAAGCATGCATGTGTATAGGATTAGAAGTCTAGGATCTCATCCACATACTTGACCTCTTTCCTCGGTTCCATATTCGAACTACCGTTCGACTTATCGATTGCATCTTGCTTGATTCCTTCTATCATAATTCTTATCTTCCTTTCGTGCTTGCTAGAGATTAGACAGGTGATCCATATAGATCGACATGTTTTAATTGTCCCAAAATACCATAAGTTTAACTCTTGTAAGTTGGGTAGAATGTCTTATGACCTAGCAATCCCTTTGTCCTTGTGACCTATATTAGCAAGTTCACTTAGGTTCTAGAATTTAGAGGACCCTAACCCATCTAGCCAACCAAGCCATAGATAAGGAAACTAGGACGACTGCATAAGTCCAAGCTTCATGCAAGACTTAGATTTTAAGAATCTTGGACTATTTAATTTCTTTCATCAGTATCCCCTACTTATATTTTGACTATCTTATGATGCTAATTTAGCCTAAGTTTTGCAAGCTTATTTCTTTATTGAGCTTGATCATGACATATTTTATTGGGTATGCACCCACTAACATATTGTCTAATCAGAACCAGTGCATGATGGTCTGATCAATCTAGTACATTTTGGTTTGCTTTTATCTATTATTCTACGTGGATGGAACATAATTAAACTTGGCCTTTAGAATCCCATCCACGACTGCCTTGACAATTCCTTTGAAATTATTCGGTCGTCTTTGAATCACGTATTCGTATTCGATAATATCGACTTTTGAACCCATTATTGCTTTTGCCTTCACATATTTCAGAAGGACGAAGGCATTGTACTAGAACTTCCTCTAGCCTTCCTATCGATTATGACCATTATCACTCGATCCTAAACTACTCACCCTTTTTCTCGGTCCTATATTTACTATCATCGCTTAATTTAGGAGTAAATCTAATTCATTCTCTTAATCGTGCCCTCGACCTACTCTCAAGAAATCCTATCTTCTAGGTCTCTAAATTATTTCTCTTGATACCATGCTATTCTTTATTGCATGATAAACTTGATTAACTTTAACCCTTAACCTTTTAATTGTTGCTTTAAACTCATTACCCTCATTTCTTATCCATAACCCTATCCATAATATTATTTCTATGACCTAAGCTACGACTCACTAATCGCATGTTTATGTTGAACGTCATTTCTTTGCCTCGCCCAATAACTTGATCATATTTCCTTATCGATACCCCCTTGTGTTTTCTCACTCCCCTACTAATTTCTTAATTTCGAGGACGAAATTCTTGTAAGTTGGGTAGGATGTAAATCCCCTAAAATTTCACCATGATTTTAAAAAATTTAATTTTTATTTTGAATGGCCTTATTGTCGGTATTTTACGTCGAGTACAAACACGTAGGTACAAAGTATATTTTTATGCAAAGAGCTTATAGTATCAAATTTTTCATATAGAAAATAAGTATATTTTTAAATTATATAAGGTAAATATTTTTCCTTGTTTAAGCAAGAATATATATCATACGTATTTTGTCAAAACCTTGATTATTTTAGAAAGTCTATTTTTATTAATCTAAGTATAAGTAGTGTAAATTTTATTTGCGGCGAGCACATGAATGTAATTCTTGTACATTTTTGAAAACCGAATTATAAATTATATATGTAAATACAAAAAGGTGTTTCAAATATTTAAATATACATATTTATTTTCAAAATTATTTTTAATTAATTATAAAAAGATATTTTAGTTTAATTATTATACTTTAAATGGTGGTTAGATTTATTGATTTGATTTAAATAATTAATTTAAGGATGAAGATTTATCTATATTGGATTTATTTGGATTTAAACTAGATTGAGATTGGATTTTGATTGAATTAATTTATTTAAATTAATATGCGATTTATCTATGGGGATTTTAAATCAACCCAAGTCCTTATCCAAATCGTATCCACCACCCCCTATATAAGGAGAGGACAATTGTTCTATTTTTTTCCATTGAATTCTCCACAACCATCCACAAAATTCTCCACCATCCACATCATTGCGTGCATCGTGTCCGTGTAGTTTCATCTACTATTTTTAATATTGCAAATACATTGATTTTCCAGCGTCCGACAACCCCAGACGTCAAAACCAATCCGTGTCTCGCAGGACACCTCTCCCGACCCTCTTTGTTGTGTCGGACATACCCCGACACAAACGAATCCCTAAACTTAACCTAAGCCCTGTCCCGGTTCACCCCGATCCCTGGCCGATTCCGTCACCACTGCAGCCTACTGCCCCCGTCACCACTGTCGCCTACTGCCACCGTCACCACCGCCATATCCCCCTGCCGCACAGTGACCACCACAGCCACCCGCTCACCCCGAGCGCAGCCCTAGTCCGCCATCGGACAACCGCCACCATACCCGACACCTCCGGCCAACCCAACCCAGTCCGGCCGACCACCTCCTCTCCTCTCAAACTCCCACCACCATCAGCACCACCATCCGACCAACGTCCCTCATCACCACCATACCAGGAAAAAAAAGATAGAAAACCCCTTGCCTATCTATCGTCGTCGTCCCTGTGCCCGCGTCGCCGACCTCCGGCGAGCCGCATGACCAGATCAGGTCCTCCCTTCTGCCGTTGACCCATCAGCGTTGGCGTTGGCGTTGGCACCGACGAGTTTTCCGAGCCACGCTCAACCGTTGCCCCGCGAGACCATCCTCCGCTTCTCACCAGCCAACGCCTCCCGGCTGAACCCAACACCGGAGAACCACCGGCAACCCGACCTCCCTCTCCCTCGCCTTTACTCCTCCTGGGCCTACCACCGTGTGTCGAGCCCCCGCAGCCAGCCGTACTCCCCGTAGCTCGACCGCCTCTGCACCGCTCGTACCCGTCGTTCCAGATCCCTCCTCGTGGCCACGTCGGCACACCCGTAACTTTTCCTCTCGCCGCCGGTGGCCGAGTCCTCCGCTCGCGCTACCATGTCGTCCGCCAATCTCTACCCCACTTCCTCCGTGCCGGAATTGGGCGCTCGCCACCGCGCCGGAGGCACGTGCACCCCCTCCACCGCGTTTCTCCGCAACCCACTCCATCGCTTCTCCTTTTTCCCTTCCTTTTCAGCGCCCTCCACCTGTCCGAGCCCCCTCTTCCTTCCTCCGACTCTCCTCCTCTCCCAGCTTCTCTCCGATCTCACTTCTTCTCTCTCTCTTCTCCCTTCTGTAAGAAATTCTGTTTTTGTTTTTGTTTCTTTCTAAAATTGTTATCAGGAATAAAGAACAACTGTTCTCGAGACCTGGGCTTTCTTGCATACTTTTTTTGTGTTTTATTGTGTTGTGATTTATTAACAGCAGATATATTGATTAAAATTTTATGTATAAAATATTTGATAAGTGTTAGTATTACTGATTTATTATTAATACCAGTATTATTATTATTACTATTATTATTATTATTATTATTATTATTATTATTATTATTATCATTATTATTATTTTGGTTGTTTTATTAGTATAAAAGAAAAGACAACAATAGTCATTTGATGCTTTTTATTATTATTAGTATTATTGTTCTGAATATTATTATTTGGGTTGTTCTATTTGATAAAACATATAGGTATGACTCATAAATGGGTACTGTAATATTTTGCCATTATTAATATAGTAGTAGTATTTTTGGTAAATTTTATAAAATAATTATTGTAATATATTTGTGAAAAATATTATTATAAGTTATTTCAACTATAGTTCTTTGAACTATAATTTTTATCTCGCAAATTTTATTTTTAATCTAAAAATATTTGTAACTAACAAAAATATAGATTTCTACCTAAAAATAGTATTTTGACAAACTTGGAGTTTTAGCCTAAAAATATTGTTATTATTTTCAAGCATGTATTTTATCTAAAAAAATTTACTAATAAAATCTAGTTTTCAAATATTATAGATATTTTCTAAAAATAGAATATATATTATTCCTTCGATTATCTTTCGGTCCAAGACTAAGCCCATTATTTCTATCCTCCTACCAATTCTGTCCTTCCTTCTGTCGACCTTAGCTAAATTGATTCTTCTGGACCCAATAGAACTGTCCGTGCCACCATCAGAGGTCACCTTGTGTAGTTATTATCTGAAGTTGCAGTTCATGCCACATTGATCATTGCATTACACCAGGCGTCCTACCAGGCAAGATACCTTGCCACCTTACTCTGTGATTTACATATTCTTATTTTTAGTTGTTATTTTCAGCATTTCTTATTTGTTATTATAAAACTGTGCGTCCAAGTCACACTTGGGTGCAAGCGACTCTATCGGTCGTTTCTTAATTTTATTTAGCTCTCTTGCATCGACTTAGCCTAGTGACCACCCATTGTTGATGAGGTATTGGTATATCTCATACGGTCTTGACACTTACTTTACCACGTATTGTGAGTCACATATAGGATACGTACTCGCGTAGTCGGCCGGCCACCGATACGTATGAGGCGTGCGACGGTTAGGAGTAACTGCCAATAGAAATGCATACTAGTGAACTTGACAGTTACTAGAGGGTCATATGAGTCATGGATGTGACTCCACTAGGCATGGGGTAGGAAGAACAGTTCCTTGATGTATGGGCCACATATTAATTGCTATTGTACCTGAAGCTCTGCTGGAGACGCAGGTTCACCTTACTATTATTCATTCCCTTTGACGTTCATGGAGCGTTATGGATGTTTTCTTACTGATTCCCTCTGACGTTCGCCGAACGTTATGGACGGAGAAGACTGGTTCCCGAAGGAAGGGACGATGCTATACAGCCCGAGTGCCCATATGAGAAGGATTGTTCTTTATTGCATATTCACTATAGTACGGTTAGGTACCCTATTGCATGCATCTCTTATTTTCTATTATATATTAAAGTTTATATGGCATGATATTATGTATCTTCTTACGTCCCTCTGAGGACCTGATTATCTCTCCAGGTGTGTGTTCATGTCTTCCGCAGGTATTCTAGCCGAGGTCGTGATCTTCTTCATTTATTCGAGGATGACGTGTCTTGGATCTATCTTACTACCTTCGTTATTTCTTTTCTATATCATGTACCTGTTCTTTTTTATTTTGTTGGTAGTGGATGTGTCTCCACCAAACATATTGTATCAAGACAATTCATTATCATTATATGATATCTTTTATTCATTTATTTTGTGTGGATGAGATTAGTCATGGTTCTACTGTATTTTACAGCTTATGTATATTTATTATACGGCTTGCATGTCTACGTTTCTAGTCCTACGTATTTTGGGACTGGAGCGTTACACTACAATTATTTTCAAAGTGGGTTTATAAGCTTAAAATATTTTGATATTATTTTATGTATTTTTAAAAGTATGATTTTTTGACCTGAAGATTATATTTTGACAAAAATGAGTTCTAGCCCTAAATAATTTTTTCTATATTTCATATATTTACCTAAAAATATTTTTGAGTAATAGAAGTATACTTTTTCCACATAAAATTTTTATTTCGACAAACTTAGAGTTTTAGCCTAAAACGATTTTCAGATTTTTCAAGTATTTACTTAAAAACATATTTTGACTAATAAAATCTAGTTTTCAAATATTATAAATATTTTCTAAAAATAGTATATGTATTTATTCTTCGCAAATTTCCTTCGATTATCATTTAGACCACGATTAATCGAATATTCCTATTTCCAGCGAAACTGGACCCCTTCACATCGACCATGGCTATTGGAATACTCGGGGCATGTCAGATCAACGCACACCACCAAGCAAGATGCCTTGCCATATTTACTGTTTATTTACTTCAAGTCATCCAGTTGCATCCATGATTATCTGTTTATGGTTTATCTTATTGTGATTTCAAGTTATATATGGTGTAAGAAGTGTTAGTCATATTTTTATTCTTATCTTTAAATTGTGCATATGGACCTAGAGTTAAGGGACTACCTCTTGTTTAGTACATTTTCATAAACCTTGACACAAGTGTGCTACGAGGTGTGAGTTGTGAGTAGCATATAGAGAGAACTTGCATGTTGGTTGATCACCTGTGCGCATGTGTTAGGTGTAACTGCTAAATAGATGCTTGTTAGAAGACTTGACAGTTAGTAGAGGTACATTGTCATGGATACGACATCGATAGGTGCATAGGATGGGGAGGACAGTTCCTTAGCACATGGGCCAAGTATGCACTTTCTTTTTGTAACGCGTGAGCTCTACTAGAGATGCGGGTGAGATTACCCCTACTGTTACTGATGCCCTCTGATGTTCAAGGAGCATTACGGACGTAGGCCCATGGTGCCCAGAGAGGGGACTATGCCAATTATTTATAGCCGGAGTGTCCATGCGTTGAAGGTTTGTTCTTATAACTACATATCCACAGTAAAATGGTTAGGTGACCTTTGTTGAAGTCTTGTCACACTCCGTTCCAATCATGACATGGGATACTGTCTCATCGCAGAATAGTGTGCCACATCTTGTCCTTATTTTTTCTGTAGGTGTGGTCCACTATTTTGATGATGGGATACTAGGCCATGTTATCATTCAGAATATTTTACTTTTATCTATGACTTTGTGACATATTTGTTTTCAGTTTATATGGCAAATTTTTTGTATCTTATTTTGAGGACCTAGTGATCTCTCCAAGTGTAGATGTTCATGACTTTCCACATGAGTATCAACCATGATCGTAATATTCTCTTTTTCTATCGAAGATGTATTTGCCTTTGGATCATCCTCTACTGTGATTGTCAAATTCTTTTATTTGTTATTTATTTCTTCTCGTTTAACCGCTTGGTAGTGGATTTGTCTCCACCTAGCATCTTGTTCAATGACTTTCATAATGATATTTTTTTATTTTTGTGGATGAGATTTAGTGAGCCATGACTATCTATATACTACATTTACAGCTTACGTATATTTATTATACGACTGGCATGTACGTTACCTCGTCCTGCGTATTTTGGGACTGGGACGTTACATATGGCACTAGAAGAAACGCTACCAGTAGGAGTAAATCTAATATTAGGGTTTGGGTTGATTTAAGGAAGGGGGAGGAGAGGAATCTCGTTGGAGAGAGAGGGGAAGGAGAGGGGGAAATGAAAAAGAGTGCGGGAGAAATGAAGTTTTTTTTGTTTGTAACACTTTACTCCCCTGACAAATGCATGCGACTTGATTATGACGGGTGTATTTAACTTTTGTAACAGTTTTTATTGTTACAAAATTATAAAAATAATAAAAATATAAAGTTAGAATTTTAGTAATGGTTTTTCAACTATTGTAACAGTTATTACTGTTATATATTGTCATGGTAATAACCGTTACTAATTGTAAAAAAAATGTGTTACGAATTGCATGTTTTGGTGTAGTGACCTTTATACAGCGTAGACGAGACCGAAGAATGAACAGGGACAGACCAGAGGATGCACCAAATTTTATTTTGTAGCTGAGTAACTTTATGTATATTAATTTGTTTTGGGGTACTTACTGGTTTGCAACTTTATGTATATAGATGTGGATATTCTAGAAGTAAGTCAATTTATTATGATCTGTATTCCATCTTAGAGCCTTATGGGCGTTAATAGCAAATACGGGTACTGGTGTATTCGTACGACGTTTAGCCTGGATATGTTAGTTACGTACCCAACTTACCATATTTTGGGAGCATGCATGACACAAATCGAAATTAGCAATAACAGAAGCGAACCAAACCGACTCAAATAACCGAGTCAATTTATTTAGTTTATTTGATTTTGTTCAGTTGGGCTATTTCTATTTTTAATGGTTTGGACCCAAAGTTGGGATCGTGGTTAAATTATATTAAAAATTATAATTTTTATAGGGTTAAATTATATTAAAATTCGTAATTTTTGTATTGTGTATTTTAAAGTTGCGCCCAAAGTTGGACCAGTTGTTAAATTATCAAAGTTTGCTTTTAGTACACATACATAGAATTATTATTTTCAAAATATACACAAATATATATTTAATCATAAAATATCCATAGAATTGAGGGTATTTACATAATTGCATAAGTCATATTCGGTTTTTTATTTTGAACTGAAACTGAAACAAAATAATAAATTTTAGTATTTTCAAAACTGAAACCGAACCGATTTTTTTCAATCTGAACCGAATCTCTTATTCGGTTCAGTTCGGCTCGATTTTCAGCCCAAACCGACAATGCTTGCCTAGAACAAAAAGCCACTTCTAAATTTTTTTACCGATTACACCAATCCAAACATGTCATATGTATAAAAGTAGATATTATAGAACAACTAGTAAATTTCATGCGCATGTAAAACATCTTTTTCCTGATATTGTTGAAAAATAGTTTAAATATTTGAATATATGTAAATTAAGTTTTATTATATATGTTTATATTTTAATTATGATTTGTTACAGATATGTTTATATTTCAATTAGAATTTGTTATGATATATGTATAGATAGTTAGATAATATAAAACAGCTAAGCTATTAGTTAGATTTTTTTTTTTTTAATTCTTACTTGTGGAGTCTAATTTATACTAATTTTTAGTTATGATTAAAAGATAGTTTTGGAATTATTTTATTTGATATTTTTTTAATTAATTAAGAATATGCATACGATTTAGACGACTTATTTTTGAATGGTTTTGAAGTTCCTTTATAATAGTACTAGTCATGTTCATTATAATAGTACTAGTGATGTTCACATGATGCACCTATCAAACAGGAAAAATTCTTGACATTATTGAAGTATTAGATAAAAATTTAAATTATATTTAAATAATAAAAATATAAATTTATATATTTATAAAAGTTGGCTCCAAACAAAGGGCAATGGCTGAGAGAAATCCTACACCCGCACCTTCCTCAAATCTCTCAACCACAAACACAAACCTGACATGATTGCCATCTTGGAACCAAAAATTGACGGCGACAACATCGACCAACTTGCTTACGTCCTTAGAATGACAAAGTTCATGCATGGGGGCATCTAAAACAGGTACATTTGGCTTTTATGGAACAATAATCTTGATATTTATGCTCCTAACATCCACTCGCAGTACATTACGTGCATTATCTGTGACAAAAGACTTGACAAGAAGCTCCTCTTCACGACCGTCTATGCGAGCTGTGATATGCGCGAACGGCGGGGAGTTGTGGCAAGAGATTATCAATACTTCAGACAATAACTCTCTTTCTTGGGTCATTGTGGGAGACTTCAACGTCGTACGCTCCGCTGACGAGAAGAAGGGCCCCAACCCCATCAACGGCACAACGGTGGCGGATTTTAATTTGTGCATCAACTCGGCGGGGCTTATCGACGCGGGCTACATTGGGACGCAATTTACTTGGTGCAATGGTCATACACAGAATCCAAACACTTGGGCGCGTCTGGATAGAGTTCTCCACACCAAATTCCTCACAAATTTTTCGATGATCTCGATACAACATCTACCCCGGCTTCATTTAGACCACTCTCCAATGCTCATAGCCCCTACTGCCAACAACAGCAACTCAACCCCATTCAGATTTCAACGCATGTGGTCCACGCATGATACTTTCATGGACCTCGTCACTACGAACTGGAATCTCCCCTGCTCGGGCCAGCCTATGCTCATCCTTCATCTCAAGCTTAAACGTCTTCGGGCCGCGCTTAAAGATTGGAATTGGAACACATTTGGTGATCTCCGGAAAGCAAAAATTCTTCATCAACAGGATATTGATCTCCTCGAAGCTGATCTACAAGTAAATTGGAACGAGGGCACTTGCGTCAAACTTGAAGAAGCCAGGACGAAGCTGCAGGTTTGTCTTGAACACGAAGAACTCCTCCTCTAGGATCAAGCTAGAATAGATTGGATTAAAGATGGCGATCGTAACTTTAGCTTCTACCACGCGGTTATTAAAGAGAAGAATAATAGCAACAGAACCATGATGTTTGACAAAGATGGATCTATTCTGAAAGACGAGGTCGTTCTCCCACGTGCTATCAACCACTTCTCTGACTTCTTTCAGGCGGTACCCTCTAGTAATCCTGTTGATTTTATTGAATGCATTCCCTCGTTGATTTTGGAGGTGCAGAACAGGAACTTATGTATCATGCCTTCTGATGAGGAAGTTGAGCTGGTTATCCGATCACTTAATCCACAAAACGCCCCCGGACCCGATGGCTTCATCGGCTACTTCTACTCTCATTGCTGGCCCATCATCAAACGAAACGTTATGGCGGGGGTCGACGATTTCTTCCTCGGATCAGAAATTCCTAATGGATTTCTGCGACGAATATTATTCTGTTCCCTAAGATCCCCAAGCCAACAACCTGCCATGATTTTCATCCTATTAGCTTATCACATTTCTCTCACAAGATCCTATCGAAGATTCTATCGGACAGACTGGCTACAGTCCTTCCTAAGATTATTTTTAAAGAGCAGTCCAATTTCGTCAAGGGGAGAAGTATTCATGAAAACATCAATCTCGCTCACGAAATCATTGGTACTATCGACAAGAAGACGCAAGGTGGTAATGTGGCTATTAAACTAGACATGTCTAAAGCTTATGACAGAGTGAGTTGGAGCTTCCTCATCAAAGTCCTTCACAAACTGGGGTTCAATTGGACGTGGATCGATCTCATTTACCAGGCTATATCCAACTGCTGGTATTCCGTTACAGTCAATCTGTGCAAGGGTGGCTTCTTCTGGTCGGCAAGAGGGCTCAGACAAGGTGATCCTATCTCTCCCGCCCTCTTCATCATCGCCCACGATGCCCTCAGTAGACAGATCTCCAACCTATCCCTCCTACGGCGCATCAAGCACTTCACCGGTAGAATGGATGTCAAGATCTCGCATCTTTTCTACGCGGACGATAGTCTTATTTTCATGAACGACGACAAAGACAGCATGGACTGCCTTATGCACACTCTTCAAAATTACACCGAAATCTCGGGCCAGGTGATCAACTACTCCAAATCTTCTCTTATTACTTCTCAAAAACCTCACATGACTAATCAGGCAGACTTCATTGCTAGGGCTATAGGATTCACGAAAGCTGCTCTACCTATTCCCTACTTGGGTTTCCCTTATTTAGAGGCATCGCAAAACTTGACTACTTCCACGATCTGACAACCAAATTTGAAAAGAAGATATCTGGATGGATAGGTCGCTTATTATCATTTCGAGGGAAAATTACTTTACTAAAGAGTGTCCTGAATAGCCTGCCCATTCACTCGCTTTCGGTGATTAAAGCTCCCATAAAGCTGCTCAAAAATTTGGAAAGAATCATGGCTAACTGTAGGAACAAAATCGTAAAGCAGAATACTCTAGAGGGGGGTGAATAGAGTTAGCAGCGGAATAATGCTAATTTAAAAATGTTAGCAGCAAGATCACAGAATAATAATCACAACTAAATAATGTAAATGCAGAGATAAGAAAGCAAACGCAAAGACAGCGATGTATACTGGTTTTCCTCTGTTGAGGACTAGTCCAGTCGGTAGAACTCTTGCTACCAGTTGAATCCACTATTGGCAAAACCGCAAGTTTTCTTACGAAGTCCTTGCAACTTCTACAACGCGAGCTTTGATACGAAGAACTCGTCCAACTTCAATTTTGAAGAGTTGAATCTTCTATCAAGTCTCTGATTACAATCACTCTGAAACTTCTAGACCGCACCGCACTGGCAGATCGACTAGAGGATTGTAACTGGCTTGGGATCTGAAATTTGAAGCTCGAGAAAAATTCTTTGGAAGACTGAAAGCTTTAGATAGAGAGAAGATTGAAAGTGAATGAGTGAGTTGAAATGATCTAAATCCTTCTCTATTTATAGGAGTTCCAAAGATATAATTCTGGCAGAATTCGGACAGAATTCAGGCAGAACTCGATGAGAAAATCTCGGTCAAATCCGCAACTGCAGGAGGACCAAGTTCCAAAGAATTCAAAAATCAAAACGGCCACTAACCGAACTCTGGCCGAACTCTGGCCGAGTTCTGGCAGGGTTAGGTTAGATTTTTTTAAAAATAGTTTTTGGGGATTTTTGAAAACCTTTTTGAAAACCTTTTTGAAGCTTTTGTTAATACGAATGTTTTTCAAAACTAAGGATATTTTAAAAACATTTTGAAATTATTTTGGAATAGCCTATTTGCCAGTACGACTCGGTGTACAACGTATTCCTAGACTCAATAAAATAAAAAATACATTGCTCAAAGAAATACAGACTCGAACAGGCAAACATTGCTTCGGTCTTGAACTGAGTAGATAGCTGTTCTTGATCATGTCCAAGAGTCCGAGATATCCTGACTAGCTTCATATATCGAGACAGAGTTTGATCAATTATTAAAATCAGTTTGACCATATGACCAATGGGCCAACAATCTCTCCCATTTTGATAATTAACAAACTATGAATGATATAACATCTTTGCTTGGAATAAAATCAAAAATAGTAAAATTGTTCATATTCCTGCATTTTCTCAAAAAGAATGTTAGACCCTATTTTCTCCCCCGTTGTCACTTAGCAAAATAATTAAAAGGAGAAAAACTCCCCCTCAATCAATGCATAAATAACAAACAGTGAAAAAACACATAATAAAAATTTATAAAAAAATTATGACAGATGGTAAAAAAAAAATAACAACAGGCATGTATTTGTCTCAGGCAGTTTATAACAGAGAATTATTTCACAGGCAGTTTATAATAAAGAAGCAGATAAAGATACTATAAACTGATGTGAAACATAAACTACGTATCTCATAAAGATAAAAAGATGTCCAAGAGACAAAAAAAATATCCAGTACAAATCCTCAAAAGAAATATTGATAATAAAGTCTAAAGACTTGGAATGTTGGAGCATTTTCAAGTATACAGTAGATAACATCTAAGTCGCAAAAATCAACTAATATATCACATCTCCTCCTCCTCATCATCATCAGCATGACCGGCATGTCCAGAAGGACCAGCTGCAGAGGTACCAGCTCCAGAAGGGTGAGGAGGAGCGCCAGTGTAAAACTCACCGACATAGTCTCGAGGAGCACGGTCAGAACGGTACCAATCATATGCGTTACCGGGCTGAAAGTAGGCATGAACAGCCTCATCCTCACAGCGGTAACCAGAAAAGGCTGGATCTCTAGGAATACAACCGGCAGAATGTCCAGTCTGGACAAATCGAAGATCAGCGAGAGAGTTTGCTATCGCCTGATAACGAGTGGCATCGCAGAACTCACGCTCGTGAGCCATATCCGTCATCGAGACATGCAAATCAGAAAGGTGCTGGTGTATGCCCTCAAAAGTTATGGCATATTGCTGAGTAGGTGGAGGAGGTGGAGCAGTAGGAGGAACAGTAGGAGGAGCAGCAGCAGTCATACTACGACGAGATAGTTTCAGAAACTTGGGCTCAGGGTCTTGAGTACAAGTTGACAAATCAATATCGAAATGCTGGAAGATACATGGGAGAATCATCGCATAAGAGAGATTTCTATCTCTTGCACGACAACGTCATATCATCTGGATAATGGTCTTAGGGGCAGAAAATGGAATTCCTTTAAGAATGTGATACATAGCAGATAATTCAAGAGATGTCACATCATCCTTTGAAGTAGACTTTGGAAGGATAGTGGAGTAGATGATGCGGTGCAATTCATAATTAAACAAGTTTAAGTTGTTTGCCTTGAACTTTCCAGAGCGAACTCGATCAGGTGCACAGAGTTCAGCTTTGAAACTAGTAAGTGTCATGCCGTCGGGGAATTCAAATTCAGTGATATCAACAAGCGGTTCACCTTCGTTGGAAATACCAAGGATTTCTGCTAAGAGGACATCATTGAAATTGATATCTAGTCCGCCAACACGAGTACTTACGTCAAACGTGTTTAATATGATATTGCAGTAGAACAGTCTAATGGCATTAGTTGCTACTGGAAAACAAAGTTTAACAAAATATTGTAACCCTAATGCCTTAAAATAAGAGCGGTGTTCTAGAAACACAGTCTACTTGATGGGAGCGCCTGTGCATATGGATCTCATGGAGAAGTCTCCATACCACAGTAGGGCTTGATCTAGGGTTTGAAAGTAAAACCCATCGAACGCGCCATCGCTCGATTGGACTGGCAAAAAGAGGGAATCCGTGGGTGGATTCGAAGATGATCCTTCCTTACTAGGATTGGTCGTCTTCTTCCTCTTGAAGGGGTTAAATCCCTTAGGTGCCATTGTACAATAAAGTAAAATGCACGAAATTGAAAGGAGGAGAGATACGAAGTTATACCTCCCGAGATTCGAGTATGTTGAAGAGGACAACGATCTTCGTACGAATCCAAGATTTAGATGGATTTTACCACGTAGATTGGGAGAGAAGGAGTGGTGAAGAACTAGGGTTTTAGAGCTTTTCGCGCGGCTGCTGTGCTGTGATGGTGGATTTTAGAAGCAATGAAGAAGAAAGGCTCTCGGGTTCTGGTTATATAACCTGATACCTTCAACCGAACTCGGGCCGAATTCGGTCCGAAGTCTGGCCGAATTCGCCTGGGGTTGGTTTATAACACTTTCTTTTTCATTGGCTCATTTTAAAGATTTAATTCAAAGATTAGTAATTTCAACATTCAATTAATATAATTAATGTTATTTTATAGATGAAATATCGTTACACAGCGACTGTCTCAGATTAGCTGTAGGAGTACTGTCCCAGCTGGCGGAGGTTCACCGGGGAACTCTTAAATACTGCTTCGCTTCAACCGTAGTTGTGGTGACAGACAGACTCTTTATTGGCTTGTCTCTAACACAGTTTTTGTGTATTGACATAAAATCATAAAATTCAATTAATTAACATTATTGACGTCCAAAATTCCTAATTTTTGACGTAAATAATTGAAACGATCTTCTGCTAGAGATTTTGTGAAAATATCAGCTAATTGATTCTCAGTATCTATGTACACAAGGTTAATATCTCCATTTTGATGATGATCTCTAAGAAAATGATGTCGGATCTCTATATGCTTAGTACGAGAATGACATACTGGATACTTAGTCAAATTAATAGTGCTCGTGTTATCACAGAAAATGGGAATGTGTGTGTAAAATAAATTATAGTCTTCTAAGGCTTATTTCATCCACAAAATCTGAGCACAACAACGTCCTGCGGCGATGTACTCAGCCTCTGGTGTTGATAGGGCTACATAATTTTGTTTTTTACTAAACCATGAGACTAAAGCCTTGCCTAAGAAATGACATGTGCCACTGGTACTTTTTCTATCAACTTTGCATCCAGCAAAATCTGCATCCGAGTAACCAATAAGGTCAAAGGACTTAGTTTTTGGAATACCATAAGCCAACAGAAGAAGTGCTCTTAAGGTATCGAAAGATACGCTTAACTGCGCACAGATGTGATTCCTTTGGATTAGCTTGAAAACGTGCACACAGGCAAACACTAAACATAATATCTGGACGACTAGCAGTTAAATAAAGTAAACTACCGATCATACCTCGATACTTACGTGTGTCGACTGGCTTGCCTTGTTTATCAATATCAAGCTTTGTTGAAGTTGCCATCGGAGTGCCAATAGGTTTGATATTGTCCAGATCAAACTTCTTTAGCAAATCTTTTTGTACTTGGCTTGATTTATGAATGTCCCGTTGTCAGTTTGTTTGATTTGTAGTCCGAGAAAGAATTTCAGCTCTCCCATCATGATCATCTTAAACTCATTCTGCATACACTTAGAGAATTCTTCACACAGAGATTCATCAGTAGATCTAAATATAATATCATCAACATAGATTTGTATTAAAAGAAGCTTGCCATTAAAAGACTTAATAAAATGTGTAGTGTCAACCTTGCCTTTTGAAAAACCGTTGTCAAGTAGGAAGGAGCTTAGACGATCATACCAAGCACAAGGGGCTTGTTTTAAACCATACAAAGCTTTTTTCAACTTGAAAACATGATCAGGATTTTTAAAATCTGTGAAACCCGGAGGTTGTGCTACAAAAACTTCTTCTTTTATAAAACCATTTAAAAATGCACTCTTGACATCCATTTGAAATAATTTAAAATTATGAAAACATGCAAATGCACATAATATGTGAATGGATTCTAATCTCGCAACTGGGGCATAAGTCTCATCGTAGTCGATACCTTCTTCCTGATTGTATCCTTGAGCTACGAGTCGAGCCTTATTACGAGTCACTAAACCATTCTCGTTAAGTTTATTTCGGAATACCCAACGGGTGCCAATGACCGGATGATCAATAGGCTTGGGAACAAGTTCCCAAACTTGATTCCGTTCAAATTGGTTTAATTCCTCTTGCATAGCATCTATCCAAAAACTATCACTACATGCTTCATCAATAGTTTTGGGTTCTAGCTGTGAAATGAATGCAATACTAGAAACAATATCTCTACTGGATGTACGAGTACTTACACCTTTGGTAATATCACCAATTACCAAATCCTTTGGATGATCAGCCACAAATTTTAATCTTTTCGGCAGACTCTGAAGGTAGCTGGTTCCTGGATCTTCTCTAGGAGGATCATCTAGTGCCGAGCTTGGTTGAGAATCAGCTGGTGTTGAGCTTGGTATAGTTAGATCTTCGTCATTGTCATCGATAGTCATTTGATTCAGTTCATCAAAAGTGACGTTGATTGACTCTTCGATGATCATAGTTCGTTTGTTGAAGACTGTATCCTTTGCTCTTGGCCGCATAACCTAAAATTATACCTTCATCGGCCTTTTCGTCAAACTTTTCCAAATTGTCTTTTGTATTAAGAATAAAACATTTACAACCAAATATTGTAAAATATAAAACTGATGGAATTCTATCAAACCATAACTTAAATGGAGTCTTCTTCGATTTGGGTCGAATTAGAACTCTATTGAGAACAAAACAAGCTGTATTGACAGCTTCAGCCCAAAAATATTTGGGTAGACTAAACTGGTTTAACATTACTCTGGCTATTTCAGATAGAGTTTTGTTCTTACGTTCCACAACTCTATTTTGTTGTGGAGTCCTAGGGCAGGAGAACTCGTATACAAAATCGTGTGTGTCACAAAATTGCTCAAACTCTGCATTCTCGAATTCGCCACCATGATCGCTTCTAATATGAGTGATCATGTAACCTTTTTCATTCTGTACTTTCTTGCAAAAGGCAACAAATTCGGACAATGCATCATTCTTGCGTGTCAAGAAGTATACCCATGTATATCTAGAGTAATCATTTACAATTACAAAAGCATAAAGCTTACCTCCGAGGCTAGTAACTCTGCTAGGACCAAATAAGTCCATATATAGCAATTGTAGAGGTCTAGTAGTACATATTGCGTTTACTGACTTGAATGTGGATCTGGTAGCTTTGTTCTTTTCACATTGGCTGCATACCGAATCCTTATTGAATGTTATGTCCGATAAACCGCGTACTAGCTTCTTCGTGGATAATCTTGAGATTGTGTCCATATTTGTATGACCGAGTCTCATATGCCACAGATGACTCTTATCACTTTTAGCCATTAAGCATCTACCTGAAATGTTAGTTTCTTCCAACAAATAGAAAACATATATGTTGTCTTCCTTGATACCTTCAAAGATAGTACTACCAGTTGAGCTATCAACTATAGTACATTTGTCTTTGCCAAAGTTGATACCGTAACCATGATCAGCTAGATGACTTACGTTGAGTAGATTATGTTTCAACTCGGTAACCAGGCAGACATTCTTAATCACAGGATAGGGAGACTTACCAACATCACCGATACCAATGATATACCCTTTCAAGTTGTTACCGAAGGAGACATAGCCTTCCTTCTTCTTCTTCGACAGTGTTGCAAATAATGTAGCGTCACCGATCATATGCCGTGAATAACCGCTGTCGAGAATCCATTTGCTTTTAGCATGTGAAAGGTGTTCCACCTACAAACAGTTTGCAGATAAAACTTTTGGTACCCATTTCTTGTAGGGTCCTGAAATGTTAGCTTTTGGTATCCATGCATAAATATTTAAATCAACAAGCTTTATGATTCTACATGTAGAAGAAATATGACTAATATGGCCACAATAATGACACTGTGCATGTTTAGTATTGAAAGCTGAGTGATGTGCACGGTTGGTAGGTTTAGGTTTTCTAGTATAGAAGAAAGCATACCTATAATCCTATTTGGGCTTAACCTTTTGGGGTAAAGGTTTGATAGGGTTAGGTCTGACAGTGTTTGGTTTGGGAATGTTCCGATTATTCGGTAAGTGACACATGTTAGGGTAGGAAGCAGCAGTCTCAGGCTGTTTTTCTAACCTAATTTCCAATCTTTTGGAAGTGTCATACAACTTAGTATAGTCAGAAGTGAGTGCTTCCATTCTGACTTGTAACTCCACTTTCTAAATAAATAATTGAGTTTTTTTTTCTTCTATGATTTTATTAGAATTAATTTAAGAAATTATTTTTATTCTTTTAACTAATCATTAATTATTATTAATGATTGTTGATAGTTTCTAAAATCCTTATAATTAAGGTATTTTACAATAATTGGATTGACTTGATGATTTTTCCTAATTATTATTATTATGGATTTTATAAATTAAATTTCCATTTAATAATTAATTTTCTTTGATTTTCCTTTAATTTATTTGATTATTCTTTAATCAATTCAGCTATTCCTATTTCCAGCCCATTTCAAATTAGCCCAACTCTAGGCCCATTCAGCCGGCCTATTAGCTAATGGGGCGCGGGTGCGCGGGTTCACAATGGACCCGATAGTTAACCCGTTAAACCTATATAACTCAACCGTTAAGTCTGAATTCCCATTATGTTCATTTGTTTTCATTCTCCTCTGCTACTGATGCATTCGGGAACCGACGTCGACGACGAGTCGACGACCACGGCGGAGTGAGTAGCAGCGCCGCACGACTCCAGGAGCTTCCAGAGTCTTCCTCTTCATCACCACCGTTCCCGCCTAACCGCCCCTTTCATCTCCACCATCGGATCATAACCGTCTAACCGTCTCCACCACCGAACGTTGCCCGCCCAACCGCCTCGCCGTTGCCCGACTGCCCGTGCAACCGCCTGTCCGTCGTTGCCACTGCTTATAAATAGGACCAGCCCCCTCCTCCTTTTTCATCACTCGCAGTAACGGCGGAGCCCTGCCCAATTCATTCCTGATCCCCTTCTCCATCCTCTGCACCGAGTAAGGCCATGGCGTCCGTAGCGACGACGACGACGACGATGATATGAGGCTGTCCTTCTTCTTCCTCGTTCGAGTTTCTGCCATGGCTATAATAAAGCATTGCGCGTGGGGAGGTTCCTTTTGTAGCAGTGATCGTGGCGGTCTCGACGCTCTGTTCGATCAGGATCAATCACTTGGTGAGTTCGTCTTCCCTCGATTCTCTGCGTTCTTGACGAGTGTTGGTGCAACGATCGATTGTAGATCGAGTGATCGGACCCTCTGATCATGACGATCGGCAGAGCAATTTTGTTCTTGATCGATCAATTCCATTTTTTCTAGATTCTTGATGTTCAATTGAGGGTTGAGAGTCTTCTTGATCTGATTCTTGTACACTTTCTCCAATTTTGGAGTCGGAACCATTCAAACCGAACTCATATTGCTGCTTTCCTTTCGTGCACATAACCTGTTCGATGAAATGCCAGAAGGAGACGCGGAGTTGCTGTGGGCTCGAGAACACCTGTATCGGACTCGAGACGACACCGGCATCCTTTCTTGGACTCGGGGATCGACACCTAAAGACTCTGCAGGTATGCTCCTGTCCTTTGTCTCCTCTTCACGGATGAATTCGTGGCAATAGTTGGCTCGTATCCAGATTTTAGATAGGTGTCGGACACATGGTAAGGGATACAATGTTGATTATAATTGTGTCGTGAGGGTGAAGGAACCATTGCATAGGCTGGTCCAGTGTCCTCTGTGTTGGCATGTTCAGGATACAAGTGTTGGAGTAATTTGAACTCCAGGCTACTGTTCAGTAGCCGTTAGTATAGGGTTATATTGATGAGTTAGAGTTAGTATAAACTCAGTATGGACTTGTTATGAAGCCAGTAGGGTTGGCTTAGTTAAGTTGGGCTCGAACTCAGTATTATGGACCTATTAGAAAGTCAGTAAGGGATTTTAGCTATTGGCTAAGTGGAGTTTGGGCTTGATTGATTTATTTGGTTAGCTTGGGTGTGTTGAGTTTGTTATTAAATAAATTAGAAATTGCTAAAGTACATGACCTATTGGGCCAACCTTATGGGCCGAGCCATATATATATGTCTAATATGGATTTCTAAGACAGGTTATATTGAGGATGCCTAAGTCTTGTTGTCACTTAGTTTAAGCAAGGTTGGTTAAAGAATTAAAAATAGTTGAATAGAAGTCACTAAATTAGTTGTGGGATAAATAGAATATTTCTAAATATTATTTCTCTATTCTAGGTGATCTAAGAAGACTTGGACAAAATCCCGGAAATCAAGGCAAGTGCATGTACTCAGTATTACCATCATTGCATGCATTGCACTTACACTTGTTATCGTGTCGTTATTTTACTTGTTCTCGATTGATTGCTTGCTTGTATTGTTTCTCGTGTCGGGTGGGGGACGTTCTAGAGACATGTGATGGGCTAATATTGGACAAATATTGCCTGATAGCATACTCTGTATGCCTGAGTCCATTTTGTGTGTGACTGATAGCATTGTCGTCAGACATACCTGATTATTGCGTGACTGATAGCATTGTCATTAGACATGCCTGATTATTCGTGACTGATAGCATATATATTTTATATGCCTGATTATATTAGTTCCCACATGTTGATAACGTCCAATTACACATATACATGTAGCTAGTGCATGCTTATTGCTCATCTTGTTTCCTGTCTTTCAGTTATATTTTTGATATTCCGTTCCATTGATCTCCATGGTGAGTTTTATTGAGTTATATTGTACTTTGCTCCTTTCCTGACTGGATCGTTGATTACAGGTGAGATGGATCCTTAGATTGGCATGATTGGCATTGGAGCTCGCTTGACACTGAGATATTAGTTTCATGTATAGAGATTGATTGAGTGTATTTGATTATATGCCATTGTTGTATCATTTATCTTTCACCGGCTTTGTACCCGGATATTCATGTATAAGTTGTAATAATTATATAGTGGATTGCTGTGATGGTTAGTATAGATTCCGTAATTAGATGTTGTGATGAGATACTCTTGTATTTACATGACTAGACGGCTCACTACCGCTGTCAACGACAGTGTAGGCCGGACATGACATCGACCCGTACCCGATTATCCGGGAGCAGGCGTGACATGACTTGTGCACTTTGAAGACTTTTCTTCTCTTTAGAAAGTTCTTCCTTCAGTTGGTCAATAACCTTGTCTTTCTCTTCAGATGACTTGGTAGTCTCGTGTAATAAGAGCTTAATAGAGGAAAGCTCACCAGACTCACTAATATTATTTCTAACCTCAGCTAGTAGGTCGGTAAGTCTTCCTATTTCACCTTTGTACTCTTTGAGTACCTTTTTAGAGGTCTGATATTTGCTACACAGTTTCCTGTAATCACTTATCAGTTCACTGAAGGCATCTCCTAACTGCTCAAAGGTGAAGTCATCATATGTATCAACTACAGGTTCAGAGAGTACCTGATCGGATGCCATAAATCATACATTTGCAGCGTCTTCTGATTGTTCATCTTCTGAGTCGCTGGCTTCACTCTCATGCCATATACTGGTGTTGGCATATCTCCGAGATGTTGATCTCTTCAGGTTCCCTTTCTCATACCTGTTGCTCTTCTTGCTTGATGATGAGTTTCTAGGACAATCCTTCTTCATGTGTCCCTTCTTCTTGCAGCCATAGCAGACAGCATCATCTTGATACCAGTTGTTGCTGTTATTGTTTTCTTTGGCTTTCTTCTCATATCTCATGAATCTTTTGAATTTCCTTGCTAGGAGTGCTTGATCTTCAGCATCAGATTCACTGCTGTCTGAATCACCTTCAGCAGCTTTTCTGTGCTGAGCCTTGAAAGCGATCGTCTTCTCCTTTGGTGCAGACTCTTCAAAATCTTGTAGCTCCAATTCATGAGTGAGTAGCTTACCCATGAGTACTTCGAGGGACATAGTTGTGAGGTCGTTCCCTTCAATGATCGCAGTGGCCTTTGGAATCCAGTTCTTGGTAAGTGCTCGCAGGAGTTTGCGAATCTTTTCATGGTTACTGTAATCTTTGCCTAGGGAGGACAAAGGATTTATAATATCCAAGAATCTTTCGAACATCTAAGTAACTGTTTCGTTGGGCTTCATCTTGAACACCTCATACTCTTGAGTAAGTCTGCTGACTTTTGATTCTTTGACTTGAGTCGTGCCTTTATGTATGACTTCAAGAAGCTTCCATACTTCATTAGCAGTTGTGCAGATAGATACCCTGTTAAATTCAGTTCTGTCTAAAGCACAAAATAAAGCGTTAATAGCACGTGCGTCAAGACTGGCCTTTTTCTTTTCTTCTTCTGTATATCTGTTGTGAGATTTTTTAACTAAAACTCCATCAACATTTATACGAGGTGGCTTTTGATAGCCATCAATAACAATAGACCATAAATCAAAGTCAAGTGATTTCAAGAAGAAACTCATCCGTGTTTTCCAATAGGTATAGTTCGTACCATCAAACAGTGGCGGTCTGTTTGTGGCCTGGCCTTCACTTGTGAATTTTACAGTTGCCATGTGTTGTGCTGTGATCTATATAACAATTAGTTAAATGAATAAATAATTGCAATGTTACCTTGCTTTACCTGTAACACCCGCTCTGATACCAATTGTAGGAACGAAATCGTAAAGCAGAATACTCTAGAAGGGGGTGAATAGAGTTGGCAGCAGAATAATACTAATTTAAAAATGTTAGCAGCAAGATCGCAAAATAATAATCACAACTAAATAATGTAAAGGCAGAGATAAGAAAGCAAACGCAAAGACAGCGATGTATACTGGTTTTTCTCTGTTGAGGACTAGTCCAGTCGGTAGAACTCTTGCTACCAGTTGAATCCACTATTGGCAAAACTGTAAGTTTTCTTACGAAGTCCTTGCAACTTCTACAATGCAAGCTTTGATACGAAAAACTCGTCCAACTTCAATTTTGAAGAGTTGAATCTTCTATCAAGCCTCTGATTATAATCACTCTGAAACTTCTAGACCGCACCGTACTGGCGGATCGACTAGAGGATTATAACTGGCTTGGGATCTGAAATTTAAAGCTCGAGAAAAACTCTTTGGAAGACTGAAAGCTTTAGATAGAGAGAAGATTGAAAGTGAATGAGTGAGTTGAAATGATCGAAATCCTTGTCTATTTATAAGAGTTCCAAAGACAGAATTTTGGCAGAATTTGGGCAGAATTTGGGCAGAACTCGATGAGGAAATCTCGGTCAAATCCGCAACTGTAGGAGGACCAAGTTCCAAAGAATTCAAAAATCAAAACGGCCACTAACCGAATTCTGGCCGAACTCTGGCCGAGTTCTGTCAGGGTTAGGTTAGGTTTTTTAAAAATAGTTTTTGGGAAGTTTTGAAAACCTTTTTGAAGCTTTTGTTAATACGAATGTTTTTCAAAACTAAGGCTATTTTAAAACCATTTTGAAATCATTTTGGAATAGCCTATTTGCCAGTACGACTCGGTGTACAACGTATTCCTAGACTCAATAAAATGAAAAATACATTGCTCAAAGAAATACAGACTCGAACAGGCAAACATTGCTTCGGTCTTGAACTGAGTAGATAGCTGTTCTTGATCATGTCCAAGAGTCCGAGATATCCTGACTAGCTTCATATATCGAGACAGAGTTTGATCAATTATTAAAATTAGTTTGACCATATGACCAATGGGCCAACACTAACTTCCTTTGGAATGTGAAAGACGATCATGACACTGGATTGCTTGGGATAAAGTGTGCAGAACTTTGGAGAAAGGCGGGCTCGGCGTCCGGTCTCTACGTCAGATCATACATGCCCTTCATGCTAAACGCTATTAGTCGCTCATTAGAGGAGACTCGGTGTGGGCCTAGTATATGTACAGGAAGTATGGTGATCCATGCGTTCCCAATTACACACCGCCGACATACTCTTCCCCTCTCTGGCAAAGCATGATGGAGGTCCTTCCCAAGGTCACCGTTCACATGCAATGGCTGATTGGTCGGGGACATATCCCCATATGGGTACAAACTGGTATGGGCTCAAAATTGATAAACCACCTTCCTTCAGACATAACCCCAATATAAGCCAAATTATGCATTCGTCTTTGGTTCGGAATCGGACGGGGACATACGTGGATATTCGCAGATTTCTGCCACCTGCGGCTACAAACCTGTTGGCCAACTTAGTGCTCTCCGGGGAGCCCGATAGCTACTGTTGGACACTCTCTCAGCAGGGGGTCTTCACTAATAAGTCATTCTGGGAACACTACAGAGTCCACTTTACCACCTCCAACTGGAACAAGAACTTCTGGAACAAATACATCCCCTCGTGCATTGGCGCCTTCCTTTGGCGCCTCAGCCACAATGCCATCCCGGTCGACGAGAGACTTACTAACATCGGGTTCAAACTTGCATCTAAATGTGTATGTTATATCCAGTCGTCGAGGGAAACCAGGGACCATCTCTTTGTTGCTAGCGAAATGGCTAAACCGGTATGGTCCCATTTTGCTCATATATTACATATGCAGAATAGGGCAAACACCATCAGCCAACTGGAAGATATATGGCTTCATAATATCTCCCTCCACAACACCAAGGATATCAGCAGGGTTATAGTCGTCGGGACGTGTCTATCGGAGCTTTGGAAGCAAAGAAACAAAATCATCTTCGATAAAGGTAAAATCAATTATCAGTATATTATTACTCGTGTCACTTTTGCTTGGCAGCTCTATTGCAGGACATACAAGCTGGACATGGCCCAAGACACGAATGGAGCTAATTCCCGCATGGATACCATTATGGTGGGAGATGGCCAACATTGGAGGAGACCGTCGGAGGGGCTCAAACTGAATATTGATGGCGTTGTTTGCCATTAAAATCTTTTTTATTGCAATTTCAATTACAAACAGAATAGTGTTACAATATAGGACTTAGATGTAGTCCTAGGAGAACACTTTTGTTTATCTGGGTCCTTGTGTCGATGGAGCGAGTGGTAATGCGTTGACTCCGTAGACGATCTGACGACGGTTCTAGGTTCTCTGAAGGTCTCAGTTGCTCTGGGTGCTGGAGCTTGTGGAGAGGAAGAAGACGTTGAGTGTCTGTATTTGCCTCTCTCATTACGTATGTAGGTCTCTGTCCGTAGGTGTGTGTCTGTGTGTGTATGTAAGAAGGAAATGATCCCTCTATTTATAGCTTTGCAGGCTGGCTGCTCATACGTGCATATGTGGATGCGCCTGGTCGTGGGAACGCCACGTGGTTGAAGCTGCGGGAGGCGCATTATCACGCCCCAGAACCAGAATACTGGAGAGCGGGGGAATGACTCAGCCAGCTACGTATTACGGGTAGATGAATACCGTATAATACGATCAATGCTGTCTAACCAGACGAGGGGGTGCATACTACATGAAAGTCTTACTATGGTCACTTCACATCTATTGTCTCAATCATTCAGACAAGAAACAGAAATAGAGAACATGTAAGATAAAGCAGTAAGGCGTCCCAAACGCTCAGTCAAAATGTTCTTGATATCTGACTTTACAAAACATAGCCAGATGATGTGGCAAGGCATACACAATTGTTATCAGCTGCAGCCTGACTTAGTTACAATTATGTAAAAGTAAGTACAAGACGATCCGACTAACATGTCGGTGCCAAACGGCAAGGTATAAAGTAGATAACAAAACGAGCGGGGAAGTAAGAAACCCACTCGAGTCCTCCTGCGATCATCCCTCTAGTGTTAACCATCTTGGAGGTAGAAGTAAGCTGAGCCCTCGGGAACCGGCTCTAAATCTGGCCATGCAAAACCAGAGAGGTTAGACCTCTAATAGCAAGTACCACAAGGAAGCACGACATGAGAACTAAAACCAGTAACGAGAAATATGATAAATAGGTCTCTGCTTGCCACTAGGATTATCATAACATCACGACACTTCGAACCAACCTCCCAACCAAACAAGGACAGAAGTTGGCCCGTCATGTCCTGACATTCTGATCATCCCAGTTAGGTAACAGAGTAGGTACAGTGCACAAACAAATCATCTTGAACGGCCAATCAAATCCTACGGCTTGCTATTTTGAGTACCAAGTTATCCTGGAATTATGCAATAGGGATTCCTCAGTTCTTACTA
Organism: Iris pallida; assembly: GCA_029216955.1. Lineage (NCBI taxonomy): Eukaryota > Viridiplantae > Streptophyta > Magnoliopsida > Asparagales > Iridaceae > Iris > Iris pallida. The sequence goes on along the minus strand of JANAVB010009399.1, from coordinate 4,488,379 downwards.
TGTGCGAGCAAGGCTAGTCTATCCAGTTAATCATGTACGCCATGCATGAATTAGACGAGTCCTAGCAGGACGCCCGTCAATATACCATATACAATAATAATATAAGCAGATACTGTTCCCTGCCCGTGTGGCAGGTTTACAGTATCTGTGGGAACCAGCCGGCCCGCCGGGTACTACTTGTCCTAAGGGGGCTGCCATGTAAGAACTCGGAAATCCATTCTCTCCATGCAATCATTATTTTATTTAATTTAATAGTCCCTACGTTGAGTGAAATCCCATGCCGTGGATCATGGTCATTCAAATGAGTACTTTCGTACGGGGTACGATATGCACAACTCTACAATGATACCAGTACGGTCAGGTTGTAGGTCTTACATAGCGTAATGCCACAATCAAAACTAACCACGGAGTAATCATGCCTTGACCATAAAGTACACATGCCTCTTTGGTAAGATAAATAAATAATAAATAAATTGAAGCCTGCATGTGCCTGTATGCCAATATTTGGGATTAGCCAGTCGATTTCAATAGTTCATAGTTCATATGAACGTGTCTCATTCATTCAATTCAATAAGACGACTAGCCAGTCTCTTAGTTCCAACTAGGAACGCATGATCAATTATTAGTCAAGGTCACAATCATTATCAATGGTGACAAGGCATGAAAGTCAACTAGTATTTAGTGGGGTCGAGTCTACAACTCTCAGGGTTTAATTCCAGTCAATCGGGGTATCTGTAATTCAATTCACGACACATGGTACATCCCACGTGACAATCTATATTTAACAGAAATATTAACACATCATGATCATATCAAGTTTTATGTCAAAAGGCGTAAGGATATAAAATGGACGTTAAATATATAATAAAATATCAATATACAGGGCTATAGAAGATCCAGGGTAAGCAGGCTACTCTCATGTCAGCCTACGCTCATGTCAGCGTACGCTCAGGTCAAGCTACGCTCAAGTCAAGCTAGCGTATGGACTCCATACGACTCCTCACTATCCAAGTGAGCGTATGCAAGTCATACGCTCCCAAAAGGTAGTGTATGAACTCCATACGACTCCTGACCATTCAAGTCAGCGTATGCAAGTCATACGCTCCCAAAAGGTAGCGTATGAACTCCATACGACTCCTGACCATCCAAGTCAGCGTATACAAGTCATACGCTCCCAAAAGGTAGCGTATGAACTCCATACGACTCCTGACCATCCAAGTCAGCGTATGCAAGTCATACGCTCCCAAAAGGTAGCGTATGAACTCCATACGACTCCTGACCATCCAAGTCAGCGTATGCAAGTCATACGCTCCCAAAAGGTAGCGTATGCAAGACACACGCTACCTAAAAAGGCAGCGTATGGACTCCATACTGCGCTACGCTAAAGAGAGCGCACAGCTCAGTGTCGCAAGCTAAAAAGCTAGCGTATACTGCTCACTGTCTTCTCCAAACAGCAAGAACTCCATGGTTGTACCCCAAAGCTTCAAACGTCCATAACTTGGTCAAAACAAGTCCAAATCCAACTTTCCAAAGGTCAAAATTTGGTAGAATAAACTTCTCTACAACATGGAACCATCAAAACTTGCAAACAAAGAAGTTTGATAGATCAAAACCACCAAACTCCGAAAATAACTCATTTTTTAGATCTACAAAAATTAAGACTTCGAAATGAAAAATGCCAAGTTCTAAACTCTCTTAGGATCTTGCGAGGAAGATAAATGAACTACAAAAACATGGGTTCTCATGGGGAGCAAGTTGTACTTGCCTACGGTTTGGTAGGTGGAGAGAGTAATGAAGAAGAAGAAGAGGAGTAATGGTGAGAATGTGAGTTTATGAGGAGAGAAAAAGAGATGTAAGCTTTAAATAGAAAAGGGGTGGTAGGTAGGAGTTGGGCCGGGTTGTCCACCATGAACCCGAGAACCCAATAAGACTAGAGCAGGGAATAAAATGCAGGAAATAAAATACAAAAAACAAAATTACAGGAAATAAAATTAACATAAATTAAAGGAATTTAAATACAGAATAATACATGATAAATATTAAATAAATACTCATGAGCTGTACATGTATATAAAAAAAATACGCATTCTGGGAACGGGGAGTGACATCTCTACCCACCTTAGAAAAATTCCGTCCTCGGAATTTCAAATCCAAGCAGGATAGAAACATCGGGGCTAAACTAATCTAAGTACAAGCAATTAAATCAAGCAATCATTTTACAATGTCCATAGCAAGTAACATATTTATATTTAAAAATCTACGGTATCAAGCAATTCTACCCATAAGATGATAAGCATGAGGAATCAAGACAATCAAGGTACACAAAAAAAGATATACCTTGTGAGTCAAACAGGTGTGGATACCGTGATCGGATATCATCCTCACGTTCCCACGTTGACTCTCCCAAAGAGTGATGACCCCAAGCAACCAAGACAAGGTTAATTGTTCGGTTCTTGAGTATCTTCTCTCTTCGGTCCAAGATGGACACAGGCTGCTCCTCATAAGACAGGTTGGTACCAATAACCAGTTCTGAATGATCGAGGATATGGTTGGGGTCCGATACATACCTTCGCAATTGAGATACATGAAACACGTCATGCACCTCTCGTAACGAATGTAGAAGGGACAAACGATAAGCAACATCGCCCACCCTATCAAGGATAATAAATGGGCCCACGTACCGCGGACTCAACTTCCCGCGAACGCCAAATCTAATGACCCCACAGGTAGGCGAGATCCGCAAGAATACGTGGTCCCCAATAGAAAACTCTAGCGGCCTACGATGCTGGTCCGCCCAATGACGATGCCGATCCTGCGCAACACGAAGTCGCTCTCTAATTCCCTTAATCACTTCAACCGTCTGGATAATCATTTCTGGGCCTAGCATCTTCCTTTCCCCGATATCATCCCATGCTAGTGGCGATCTACACTTCTTACCATATAGTGCTTCGAATGGCGCCATCTGGATACTGGCTTGATAACTGTTGTTGTATAAAAACTCAACTAAATACAGGTGGCTTTCCCACGATCCTCCAAAATCTAGGGTGCAAGCTCGCAACATATCTTCTAAAGTCTGAATTGTCCTTTCTGATTGCCCATCCGTCTGTGGATGGTAGGCCGTGCTAAATCTTAACTTGGTGCCCAGACTATGATGTAAGCTTTTCCAAAAATATGATGTGAAACGGGTATCTCGGTCTGACACAATACTGACAGGGACTCTATGCTGCCTGACTATCTGTTGCATGTACAACTCCGCCAACTTTTCTGTAGATTGCCCTACTCTGAAAGGAAGAAAGTGTGCTACCTTTGTTAGCCGATCTACTATCACCCAAATAGCATCCTTACCACTTGGTGATCTCGGTAAACCGGTCATAAAGTCCATTGTGATGTGCTCCCACTTCCATTCTGGGATAGGAAGCGGTTGCAATAACCCAGCTGGCCTCTGCTGCTCTGCCTTCACTTGCTGACATACCAAGCAACGAAAAACAAATCTAGCTATCTTTCTCTTCATTCCGTTCCACCAGAAGTGCTGCTTGATATCTTGGTACATCTTGGTCCCTCCAGGATGTATAGAATACTGGGAACTGTGAGCTTCTGCCATAACTTCCTGTCTAATATCTCCACTAGGCACGCATAAGTGCAATCCAAACCTAAGGGTACCATCTTTATGAATTTGCATCTCTTTTCTGAGTCCTGACTCACATTCTGCCCTAAGCTTCTGAATCCTTGGGTCCTGTGCCTGGGCTGCCTTGATCCTATCTACCAAGTCAGATTGGACTTGTAGACTTGCTAGAACTTCTATATCATTAGAAAGTATAACTTCTATGCCCATCTCCCGAAGGTCTTCTAAAATATGCTTCTGTGTTGTTAACATAAATGCGCCGCCTCTTCTGCTAAGAGCGTCTGCTACCACATTAGCCTTGCCTGGATGATACTGAAGCTCTATGTCGTAATCCTTGATCAGCTCTAACCATCTTCTCTGCCTCATGTTCAGCTCCTTCTGAGTAAAGATGTACTTCAGACTTTTGTGGTCTGTGTACATGTCTACTCGGTCACCATATAAGTAATGCCTCCATAGCTTCAAAGCAAATACTACTGCCGCCAATTCCAAATCATGAGTTGGGTAATTTTTTTCGTGGTCCCGAAGCTGTCTAGATGCGTACGCTATCACCTTCCCGCGCTGCATGAGGACACATCCAAGTCCTTTACCTGACGCATCACAATATACAGTAAAACCTCTGGGTCCAACTGGCAATATAAGAATGGGTGCTGATATCAACTTTTGCTTCAACTTTTCAAATGATGCCTGACATTCTGCCGACCAGACAAATGGCACATCCTTCCGTGTCAAGCGGGTCATGGGTGCTGAAAGTCTTGCAAAATCTGACACAAACCTTCGGTAATATCCTGCCAATCCCAAGAAACTCCGTACGTTAGCTACGGTCTTGGGTACTGGCCAACTCTCTACTGCTTCTACCTTTTTGGGATCCACTTCTACTCCAGCTCCTGATACAATATGACCCAAAAATGAAATGTGATCCGTCCAGAACTCACACTTGCTGAGCTTGGCATACAACTGGTTCTCTCTTAGAACCTGCAATACTTTTCTGAGGTGGTCTTCATGCTCCTCTTCACTAGCAGAGTATACAAGAATGTCATCGAGAAATACCACGATAAACTGATCTAAGTACGGCATAAAGATACGGTTCATCAAATCCATGAATATAGCTGGAGCATTGGTCAAACCAAACGGCATTACTAAGAATTCATAATGTCCATACTTCGACCTGAATGCTGTCTTGGGAATGTCTTACTTTCGAACCCTCACTTGATGGTACCCTGAACGAAGATCTATCTTGGAGAAAACTCTAGCCCTGCTCAACTGATCAAATAAGTCGTCGATCCTGGGTAGTGGGTACTTGTTCTTTACTGTTGCCGCGTTAAGCTTCCGGTAGTCGATACACAATCTGGATGATCCATCCTTCTTCCCCACAAGTACCACTGGTGCTGCCCATGGCGATATGCTAGCTTGGATAAACTTTTTCTCCTTCAATTCCTCTATGTGCTGATACACCTTGGCCTGCTCCGAATCCGCTATTCTGTAAACTCGATCTGATATTAGTTTAGTTCCAGGTGCCAATTCTATACTGAACTCAATATCTCTAACCGGTGGTAGACCTGGAAGTTCTTCGGGAAACACGTCTAGAAATTCTTCAACTACCTTCGGAACCTGAACTTCTTCCATTGCTGTTATTACTTCCTGCTCTTGCTGAGTTGCCTCTGATCTGACTAAGGTGAATCTCTTCATGCCTGGAATATCAAAAGATACACTCCCACTACGACAATCTATTGTCGCATGGCTGTCTTTCAGCCAGTCCATGCCTAAGATAATGTCGAAATTTCCAACAGAAAATTCTATCAACTGGGCGGGTAAGGAATGTCCACAAACTACAACACTACACGCTAGAATAACTCTACTAACTCCTACGAACCCATTGCCAGTGAGTATATTCAACCTCCCTGGCAATTCCTCGAACTCCATTCCTAGCTATGTCACAAATTACGCAGATATAAATGAGTGTGATGCTCCCGAATCAAACAATGCTACTGCGGGATATGAGGCGACGAGAATGTTACCTGCCACAACATCTCCCGATGCTAATGCCTCCTCCAAGGACAGTGTGAATGCCTGCCCTCGACCTCCTTGCTGGTTTCCATGCTGTGGCCTAGCCTGGTGCTGCTGCTGGCCCCTGCCTTGATGATGCTGGGGTGGTCTATGCTGGTGTTGCTGTATCGGCGGTCCCTGCTGTCGAAACATCTGAGCCTGCGGCATTAACGGACGCTGGGCCAATGGTCTCACTGCCACTGCTGGTCCTCGATACTATCCTGCCCCTGGTGCTGGCAGAGCAGGAAACTGTTGCCCTGGTCCTCCTGACCTCGAATTCATAGGACATGTGGTAACCCGGTGATCTGGATTTCCACATATCAAACACAGTCCGTTTAATGCCCGACACACATCTCTAGTGTGCCCCATCTTTCCACAATAAGTACAGCCCGCTAGGGGTTGCTGGTTCTTCTTCTGTTGCTGCTGCTGCCTGGGTGGTGGTGCTGGCCCTCGTATTGCCCCATCGTGAATGCGAATGCCAAGGGATGGTACGGTTGTTCGGGGCGCTGCTCCCCCTCCTCCTTCAAGCTGACTGTGAGATCTTTTCTGACCTCCAGTCCTTACTGTGATCCTCTGAATGGTGATCTCATGCCTCCGAGTTGCCGTCAATATCTCATCAAAAGTCTGGTAATTGTGCCCTTCTATCAATTGCAAGAGCTTAAGATAAAACCCTTGCTGAAACCTTATAGCCCTCTGGTGCTCCGTCGCTACCATCTCTGGGGCAAACCTACTCAATCTGCAGAACTCCGCTGCATAAGCATCTACCGTCTTACCGGCCTGTTTGAGGTTGATAAACTTCTGTTGTAGCTCAAACTGCGCCACAACTCCATAGTACTTCGTCTTGAACCTTGCAGTAAAATCGTCCCAAGCAACAGGACGTCTGATGCCTACTTCCTCTGATTCCCACCAATCATGTGCGAGATCCTGAAGTAACAACTTCACTAGATCCATACGTTCTTCTGTCGGTACCTTAGCGGCTGTCAGAATAGCCTCAATATCCTTAAGCCATGCATCTGCTGAGATGGCATCCTCCGTGCCCTCGAAACGGCGGGGGTTGTACTTGCAAAACCGGGCTGACGCTCCTGAATCTGTCCTTGCCCCTCTTTCCAAAGCTGTCTGTAATCCTTGGTTGAGTAGTATGTTCTGCTCTTGCAACTGAGCGTGCATGCGCTGCTGGGCTAACATCTGGTGTTGCTGAGTGGCCATCATCCCTCTCATGATCTCCAGAAGGGCTGGTGTGTCCACTTGGGTAGGTGGAACTGTCGGTGGTGGTAGAACATCTGGATACTGCGATCCAGCTGCTGCTTCTACTATCACTTCTTCTTGGGTAGCCTCTTGAGTTAGTACCGGCCCTTGTTGCTGACCATCCTGGTCAGGTTGTCCATGTTGCTGTCCATGTTGTTGTTGTCCAGCTCTGACAGGTGCGGACGAAGTGCCCCTAAGAAAAGGGACAAGAGAACAATCAAACGACCGGACATGAAGGATCAATGAAGTCAAAGGATACTGGAATGTCAAGCTAGAGTTGAGAATTGACGAATCATGAGATCAAGGGGAAACATGTGTGATTGAGACATCCTACAAATCAAAACACCCCATAAGTCTGAAATCAGACCTGCATGGGCCACCACTAAAACCTTGTCACGCCCCAGAACCAGAATACTGGAGAGCGGGGGAATGACTCAGCCAGCTACGTATTACGGGTAGATGAATACCGTATAATACGATCAATGCTGTCTAACCAGACGAGGGGGTGCATACTACATGAAAGTCTTACTATGGTCACTTCACATCTATTGTCTCAATCATTCAGACAAGAAACAGAAATAGAGAACATGTAAGATAAAGCAGTAAGGTGTCCCAAACGCTCAGTCAAAATGTTCTTGATATCTGGCTTTACAAAACATAGCCAGATGATGTGGCAAGGCATACACAATTGTTATCAGCTGCAGCCTGACTTAGTTACAATTATGTAAAAGTAAGTACAAGACGATCCGACTAACATGTCGGTGCCAAACGGCAAGGTATAAAGTAGATAACAAAACGAGTGGGGAAGTAAGAAACCCACTCGAGTCCTCCTACGATCATCCCTCTAGTGTTAACCATCTTGGAGGTAGAAGTAAGCTGAGCCCTCGGGAACCGGCTCTAAATCTGGCCATGCAAAACCAGAGAGGTTAGACCTCTAATAGCAAGTACCACAAGGAAGCACGACATGAGAACTAAAACCAGTAACAAGAAATATGATAAATAGGTCTCTGCTTGCCACTAGGATTCTCATAACATCACGACACTTCGAACCAACCTCCCAACCAAACAAGGACAGAAGTTGGCCCGTCATGTCCTGACATTCTGATCATCCCAGTTAGGTAACAGAGTAGGTACAGTGCACAAACAAATCATCTTGAACGGCCAATCAAATCCTACGGCTTGCTATTTTGAGTACCAAGTTATCCTGGAATTATGCAATAGGGATTCCTCAGTTCTTACTATGTGCGAGCAAGGCTAGTCTATCCAGTTAAACATGTGCGCCATGCATGAATTAGACGAGTCCTAGCAGGACGTCCGTCAATATACTATATACAATAATAATATAAGCAGATACTGTTCCCTGCCCGTGTGGCAGGTTTACAGTATCTGTGGGAACCAGCCGGCCCGTCGGGTACTACTTGTCCCAAGGGGGCTGCCATGTAAGAACTCGAAAATCTATTCTCTCCATGCAATTATTATTTTATTTAATTTAATAGTCCCTACGTTGAGTGAAATCCCATGCCGTGGATCATGGTCATTCAAATGAGTACTTTCGTACGGGGTACGATATACACAACTCTACAATGATACCAGTACGATCAGGTTGTAGGTCTTACATAGCGTAATGCAACAATCAAAACTAACCACGGAGTAATCATGCCTTGACAATAAAGTACACATGCCTCTTTGGTAAGATAAATAAATAATAAATGAATTGAAGCCTGCATGTGCCTGTATGCCAATATTCGGGATTAGCCAGTCGATTTCAATAGTTCATAGTTCATATGAACGTGTCTCATTCATTCAATTCAATAAGACGACTAGCCAGTCTCTTAGTTCCAACTAGGAATGCATGATCAATTATTAGTCAAGGTCACAATCATTATCAATGGTGACAAGGCATGAAAGTCAACTAGTATTTAGTGGGGTCGAGTCTACAACTCTCAGGGTTTAATTCCAGTCAATCGGGGTATCTGTAATTCAATTCACGACACATGGTACATCCCACGTGATAATCTATATTTAACAGAAATATTAACACATCATGATCATATCAAGTTTTATGTCAAAAGGCGTAAGGATATAAAATGGACGTTAAATATCTAATAAAATATCAATATACAGGACTATAGAAGATCCAGGGTAAGCAGGCTACTCTCATGTCAGCCTATGCTCATGTCAGCGTACGCTCAGGTCAAGCTACGCTCAAGTCAAGCTAGCGTATGGACTCCATACGACTCCTCACTATCCAAGTGAGCGTATGCAAGTCATACGCTCCCAAAAGGTAGCGTATGAACTCCATACGACTACTGACCATTCAAGTCAGCGTATGCAAGTCATACGCTCCCAAAAGGTAGCGTATGAACTCCATACGACTCCTGACCATCCAAGTCAGCGTATGCAAGTCATACGCTCCCAAAAGGTAGCGTATGAACTCCATACGACTCCTGACCATCCAAGTCAGCATATACAAGTCATACGCTCCCAAAAGGTAGCGTATGCAAGACACACGCTACCTAAAAAGGCAGCGTATGGACTCTATACTGCGCTACGCTAAAGAGCGCGCACAGCTCAGTGACGCAAGCTAAAAAGCTAGCGTATACTGCTCAATGTCTTCTCCAAACAGCAAGAACTCCATAGTTGCACCCCAAAGCTTCAAAAGTCCATAACTTGGTCAAAACAAGTCCAAATCCAACTTTCTAAAGGTCAAAATTTGGTAGAATAAACTTCTCTACAACATGGAACCATCAAAACTTGCAAACAAAGAAGTTTGATAGATCAAAACCACCAAACTCCAAAAATAACTCATTTCTAGATCTACAAAAATTAAGACTTCGAAATAAAAAATGCTAAGTTCTAAACTCTCTTAGGATCTTGCGAGGAAGATAAATAAACTACAAAAACATGGGTTCTCATGGGGAGCAAGTTGTACTTGCCTACGGTTTGGTAGGTGGAGAGAGTAATGAAGAAGAAGAAGAGGAGTAATGGTGAGAATGTGAGTTTATGAGGAGAGAGAAAGAGATGTAAGCTTTAAATAGAAAAGGGTGGTAGGTGGGAGTTGGGCCGGGTTGTCTACCATGAACCCGAGAACCCAATAAGACTAGAGCAGGGAATAAAATACAGAAAATAAAATACAAAAACAAAATTGCAGGAAATAAAATTAACATAAATTAAAGGAATTTAAATACAGGATAATACATGATAAATATTAAATAAATACTCATGAGCTGTACATGTATATAAAAAAAATACGTATTCTGGGAACGGGGAATGACACGCATGGATGATGCGCCATCATTTGTGGGTTGAATCCTTCATACTGCTTTTGTGGGCTGGCACGTAACAGGGGGGAGGATCTTTCTGTTGCTGAGATCTTGGGTGATTAGCACCCCTTCATAGGCTGAATTGAGTCAAAGGACACTTGTCGTAGGTCTATGGCTTAAAGATCTCAGATTTGGTAGAGAGTGATCTGGTAGGATGCGCCTGGGATTGGGCGTATGAGAAGACTTTGGCTCACAACCTTCAGGAGTCACGATCCAGTCTGGGCGCACGGCTTTTGAGTCGCATACGAGTCTTCTGGCGCATGGCCGCTGAGGTGCATGCGAGTGGTTAGTCGGTCACGTGGGTCGTAACGGTCGGAGGAAAGTAATGATGATGCTGACGTCAGTGACGCTTCGTCTTCTGAAAAAGCTGCTAACTGTCCAGTCCTCAGGGGACGTACTGCCAACTCTGTCACTTGAGCAATAATTGCTTGATGGGTGACGAGCCAAAATGGGCGCATGGGTCCGTGTTGATTAGGATGCATGGATCTGTGCTTTGTTGGGCACATCCATACGGGACGCTTGGTGCTGATGGACGCGTCTATACGATGCGTGGTGTCTGACCGACGCATCCGTTTGTGTTCTTTAAGTGCTTTAAATAGCAGTTTTGACTTAGCTGAATTTGAAGCGTCAAGTTCATCACCATTAATGCAAATTCATTACACGGGATTCGGAGAGCCCGCTACTTGGCGCATGGGTTTGATCTGTCCGGCCTATAAATAGTGGCAAGAGAGAGTTTGTCTCTCGTTTTCTTACGTCTTCCTGAATGAACTTGTTTGCTCGAGCACATTTTGTTGACGAGATGCTCCTGAGGGTGAAGATGCGACGCATTGTCTTCATTCATGCACTCGTGAAGGTGACTGTTACATCCAAAAGTCGGGGTCGAGGGCTTCTGAGGTAGACGGAAGGTGCCTATTACATCCAAAGATCGGGATGCTCGAGCCCTGTCCCCGTTATTCTGGAAGAGCTGTAGATCAAAATTGCGGTGCTCCCGGCTTTGGAGGCTCTTTCTACTGTCAGAGTGGGTGTTGCCCATTCTGGTTGTGTTGAAAGCTGCTCCTTTAGCCGCGGAACGATTGCGATGCTCTCCTCTTCCTTGGAGAGCTCTTCCTCCTGCAAGAGGGGTTGATCGCCCACTCCTGTTCTACTCAATAAATGCTTGATTAGTCGAAGGATTTGATTGGGTCGAAGTAAGACGCATAAGCTGAGACTTCATGATGCGCATAACTGAGACGCCAAAGAGATGCGCCTGACCGAAATGCTGAAGGCTACGCCAGACTGAGACGCTGAAGGGATGCGCCTGACTGAGACGCTGAAGGGATGCGCCTGCCTGATGATGCGCCTGGTGGGGGGCGCATGGCAGTTTGCTGTGCCTGGCTGTAGTCTTAGGATCTTTTCTTTTTGTAAAAAACTCTTCTTTGTAAAGCCTTTCTTTAGACATGTAATAGACTTTTATATGAAATAAAAATTCTTTTGATGTTTATACTTTTGCTGTCTTGATGTGCCAAGTACTTCGTTTTGAGTTCCCTGGCACATGTTCTGAGTAGTATTCGAGCGCATAGGAATTCTGGCACATAGATGTGCCTTGAAATTCCATGCTTCTACAAGACCCCCTTCAAAGTTTTCAAAACTTTTTGCCAAGTTTTGGAATACTTTGAATAAGAAGCATGGTGGTGTCTTCAACGGGGCGCATGACTGTTTGGGCACATGATTACTTCGCGCATGAGTGATGAGGCGCATGCTCCTCTCAGTAAATGCAAAAGATAACGCTTTGAAGTAATCAACAAAGATTAATGATGATCTTTTTGGATTATTTGCAGTTATCATTTTGCAGAACCCTAAGCGGTGGTTGACGTCACTCCTCATCGGTTTTCGCGTATGCCCAAGCCTATAAATAGGTGTCTGATGGAGAGAGAGGGTTCTTCTCCTCTTTGCTTTCTTCTCTAGAGTTCTTCTTTCGAAAAACCCTTACTTCCTCTTTCACGAAATGGCCCCCAAAACTCCTCGCGGTGGTGCTGGCAAGGGGAAGGAGCCTGCGGAGTTCGTCGATGAGGACGCTCCTGTCACCATTGTGACTCCGGCCGACGTTCGGCCTGCGGTGACAGGTTGGTGTGATCTCCCAACTTTTTATACGAGTCTGGAGCACATGGATGAGTTGCAGCATGTTGTTGTGCCCAAACTCTTTGTCGTTGACGCGCATGGACTTCTGTCTTGATGATGTGCTGAGGCTATTCCGCCGATACGCATGGGTTTAGGCCCTGATTATGTGCCGAGGTTTTACTGCTGACGCGTATGGGTTTACACCCTGATGATGCGCCGAAGCTTCAATGCTGATGCGCATGGGTTTACACCCGGATGATGCATCGAAGCTTCACTGTTGACGCGTATGGATTAAAACCCTGATGATGCGCCGAAGCTCCACTGCTGACGCACATGGGTTTAGACCCTGATGATGCGCCAGGCTGCTTGACACACCCAATAGTTTGTCTTCATGTTGCCTGACTTTTGTCTTTGTTGTGTCAGTGTCGATGACTATCCCTTTGCTGAATGAAGTCCTTCTGGATGCTTCTCTTTGCCAAATGGGGGTTATTAACCCTACGAAGGCTGCTATCCTACTGAATCAACCTTCCGAGAGAATATTGTAAATCTGGAATCAATCGCCTGTTTTTCTCCAGAGTATGATGGATAGCGGCAAACTGAAATCTGCTGAGTCCGAGGATACGTCTTTCTTGAAACCTGCCTTTCTGTTTGGTGACCGCTTGACCTCCACCGAGGCAAAGGTACTGAAGATCAATGAGGACTGGTTCTTCTCTGTGAAGGGCATGGTTCTGTACATGCGGTAGCTTGAACGTCAATTATCACTGACGACCTTCTACCGTTTGGCTTCCAAGAGAAGGATGCCATGGGAACTCACTCCTTCTCAAGGAGGGGCAGTGGGGGGTACCCTTTCGATTGATTTTACTTCGAATCAAAGGGATTCCTTGGCCGCCTCGTGAGCCGGGACCTTGTTCAGTTGCCAAACTTTGCACCCTGGGAGCCTTTATAGTGATGTCCCTAAAACCTATTTGCGACGTATTTAGCGACGAAAAACGGACGTCGCTTATAGGCAAGTCGCAGATGGCAATTTAGTCGCCGAACGTCGCTATTGGCGACGCGACGTTCATTGTCGCTAGATGTCGCTAAAATGAGCGACAGATAGCGACGTATCACTACGTCGCCAATGTTGCGACGTAAAGCGACCACTTGCGACGCTGTAAACTTTATATATGATGACATGGCATGGCAGCCACGTGGGCAACTTAGCGACGGCTACCGACAGATGTAGCAACGTATATTAGCGACGTCTAGTGACGTGACATCACTGTTTAGCGACGTATAGCGACTTCTACGTTCCGTCGTAGTACGTCGCAGAACGTCGCTATACGTCGCAGATATTATAAAAAAAATTTAAAAAATATAATTCATATTTTTGTTATGCTGTGTGTCTGTGTTTACAGTGTGTGTGAAGTGCAGTGTTCGAACCATCGACAGTTTTGTATACTGTTCTATGTTTTATCTTGGATAGAAAGAGCAACAGTTCAGGGTGCACTTCTCAGAGCTTCCTCTTCACGTCCTTCACCTTCTCGGGAACCTTTACGACGTCCCGAGAAAGTGAAGGACGTGAAAATGAACCTCTCAGAAGTGCACCCTGAACTGTTGCTATTTCTATCCAAGATAACACATACAACAGTAATCAAAACTGTCGATGGTTCCGAACACTGTATTTCACATTCACTGTAAATACAGACACACATCATAACAAAAATACATAATATATTTTTTTAAAATTTCAGCAGCACCTCCTTTGTATATCAGATCATCGCTTATAACCCAGCGTAGGTATATTTGTCATCCCCGTCGCAGATATCACAAAGTAAATATCACAATAAAAACAGGAGGCAGTGCAAAGTAAATATCACAGACACAAATCCTCACAAACATCCAATAGAGTCAAATAAAAATGGAAGATAATAAAAAGTCTCCCACCAAGTGTATAAACAACAGTTGTATGAATAAACAATTTGCCCATAGGGCCAATACATACAAGTCATAAAAAACCAATAAAATTACTGCGGACCCCTGCCGCGCAACTGGGATAGAATGTAGTCATACTGCTGCTAGGTGAGCTGTACCGTAGGGGTAGTAGGAGGCAGTGCAATGTCTGGAGTTGGCGCCGAAGGCAGTGCAGTGTCTGGAGTCGGCGCCGTTGATGGACCGGGAGGACGTATCTACTCCAGCTCTCGCAGTCGCTCACCATGCGCAGCAAGGGTACTCACCACCCTCTCAGTACTCGCCTCAAGCGAAGTCGAAACCTGAGTGAGTGAGGCAGACATGCTCCTCTGCGATCCCTCCAGCTCGACCTGTCTACGCTCTGTGTACTACGTAGACTCGGTGAGCGTCTGCAAGCTGGCAGCTGTAGCCTGATGCAGACTCATCAGCTCCTGTGTACTGCGCTCGACCGCATCAAATCGTCCGGTGACGATCGGAGGGTCGGATCGTCGCTCGACTGCATCAGAAATCTGCTGCTGTAACTCGCGATGCAGCTCCTCGATCTGATGAAGGATATCCCCAACTCGTGACGACGCCTGCGAAGCCAGAGACTGCGCACTGACAGAGGAGGCCCGGGATGACTCCGAAGCCAAATACGCGTTGTAGGATCCCGTACCGTAGTACGTACCCTTCTGAAGACCGCCAACGGCGGTCATCCAGAGCCCGTCCTGCGATAGAGCTGTAGGCGGCTGGAAGGAACTACCAGCCCCTCCCTCTGCTGGCGCACTAGCAGCAGCAGCCGCCTCCTGCTGTAGCCGAACAAACTCGGCCTAGAACATGTTTGCTAACATGTAAGTGTTTGTTAAAGTCTATATTGATATCTATTTTCATGTTTTCTAAGTTATAGTAAATTAATATAAAGAATAGAACGTACATATACCTGCGTCGCCCTCTCGTCAATGAACTCCCCAGCCCTCCGATGTGTGACCAGGAAGACGGTCACCATGTTCGGGTCCTCACCCTTTTTTACTTGTTAAAATATATTATCTATTATTAGTATTAAACATTCTATATCGAACTATATATAAATTAATGTCCGTCATAGGAAATGTACCAGACAACAAAAATACTCCGTCATCAGAATGGAGCCACCACACCACTTACCGGCGCTCGACCGTGCCACCTTGGCCTTCTCAGACCGCTCCTGGTACCTGCGCTAGCTGAATCTAGCCTTCATCGCAGTCCACTGCTCTGGCGTAATCCAACCCTGGATCGGCTGTCCAGAGCGATTACGACGCTTCTGGTCGTCGATCGCATCACGGATGAGCTTGGCTGCGACGGCAGAAAATTGGCCCTCGATCCTCGCCGTCCGGTGTGGTGGATAGAAATAGGTCCTCTACAAGAAGTAAAATACAAAAGTTGTATAATATACACAAATGATTATTAAAATTTAAAAATAAACAAATTTTTTACCTTGAAGTGGGCGAACCAAAAGGCCTTCCTATCTGCGGAAGCATCTGAGTAGTTGAGCCAAGGCCCACCATAGTTCTGCCTCAGAAATTGCCCCAGCTGTCTCTGTACTACAGAAGGCCGATATCTATACAATAAAAAAATTTCATGAATATATATGTACATATAATCATTTGAGAAATATATATTAATTAATTAACTTACTTCATAGGCCCGTCCGTCCAAATCTCCTTACGCGTCTCGCCTGGGGGAGCGCATGGAGGGTCGCTCTCACCTCATGCCTTGGCAGGTTCAGTCTGATCGCCGGCCTCCATATGCTCGGCGTCGGCTCCCCCCATATAGCCGTCGACAGGAGGAATGTTGGACGGGGGATCAGGGATGCTGGACGAGGGATCAGGAAGGCTGGACGACGAGGGAGGAGTCGGCAACCTGCTGGAACTGCCCTGTCCCGGTATGGACCGGGAACAGAACGGTACAATGGCGTACTCGGAGATGAGGATGAGGGTACGGAACTGCCGTCTCCATCCCCAGCCCGAGGCTGACGGGACTGGCTAATATATAATCCTCCGCGTCGTCCTCCTGGTCTAGTCATACCTGATAATAACATATGACAATAAAACAAAAATACATATTTATATGATAGACATCACAGATTTTTGAAAAATATCATGGTCACAGATATAAGTGTCACTAAAGTGTCACAGATTTATTATTACAAAAATACATATTTATATGATAGACATCACAGATTTTAATCCTCTTCTGAAAATTCATCTAGTTCGTTTAGCTCATCTTCTTCTTCTTCTTCCTCCTCTACATCTTCACTTTCATCTGCATCTTCCTCTTCAGATAATTCTACTTCTTCTACACAATTAGATGTGTAATAAGGAACTTACGTCGTGTCCACTTCTATAATATTTGTTACAAGAGGTAGTTCATCCTGTTGATAAGCTATATCGTCAACCTCAAAGGTATTTCTAGCTTTGGTCTTGCATACTGCCCACCAGTCCGACCTTGTTGTTCCCCGTTTAGGATAACTTGTGAAGTACACGAGCTGAGCCTGACTTGATAGGACAAATGGTTCATAGGCTTGATATCGACGCCGATAGTTTATATCAACAAGACCGTGCTTGTCTACTTTCCAACCCTGACCTTCAATCAGATCGAACCAATCACACCTGAATAACACAATCTTAGCAGGCTCTATTCCATAACTATATGTCAGCTCCACGATCTCCCGTAGCACGCCATAGAAATCGTTGCCCGTATCAACATCTTTGTAGTTCGAAGATCTGATACACAAATAGCTATTTTTGGTGGAGTCGAGATCCACAAAGTTGTCTCTGATCGGGCAAGTTGTTGACTTGAACCTAAACCCATTAACACAGTAGCTTGGCCATATTTTTGCAGCATAAATTGGTCACTTGGCTAGCGTTCTAATAGACTCATTCTCAAGTCTTGCGTATGGACGATCGACCAAAATACCACGAAAGAAGCAATTAAGCTCATTCTAAATCAAGTGCATATACAGAAAGGTAATTACAGAGTTCTCAAGTCTTACATATGCACTCAACCATGATGAAAAATAATGCCTCATTTCTTGTTCTAGTTCTTCTTCTGTTATGTGTGGCCTACCTGACCTCACATCATCATTAAATATGCTGAAAACAATATCGTGCAATTAATGTAATAGTATTATTCTCAACACTATTAAAATAATGTAGACGTATTATTTACTTACCCCTCCAGTTTCTCTACTTCCTCCTCATCGCAGTTGAGTAATACATACACCTGAGCAGCCCTTAGCTCATCATCGTTCAGATATCTCTTCTTCATTTTACCCGATGGCTTTCTTGGAGCATTGAATACCTTCAGTATTGTATCATTACTTTCATGATCTCCGTCGTCGTTTCTGGAAGCTCTCGTTCTATTAGTTGCAACATGAGGCTTGAAATACATCGAACAAAAGTTTGTAATCTCCTCGAGAACATAGGCTTCACAAATAGAACCCTCGACCCGTGCCTTATTTTTCACCTTTCTTTTTAGGTGATTCAAATGTCGCTCGAACGGGTACATCCATCGATATTCGACGGGTCCACCAACACGTGCCTTATAGGATAGATGAATCGGCAAATGCTCCATAGAGTCGAAGAATCCAGGAGGAAACACCCTCTCTAGCTTGTATAGTGTTACCGCAATGTCCTTCTCTTGCTTTTCTAGACGATCAACGAACAATTTCTTGGAACAAAGATCCCTGAAGAATATGCTAAGCTCCGTCAATGGATCCCAAACTGCCTGCGGTAAGAATTCCCAAAATGCAATCGGAATTAACCTCTCCATGAATACGTGACAGTCGTGGCTCTTCATACCCGTCAATTTGTTTTCCTTCGGATCGACACATCTTCTCAGATTTGACACATATCCGTCTGGAAATTTTAGGCCCTGGATCCACCGACAAAGTCTCACTTTATCCTCCTTGTCCAGCAAGAAAATTGACTACGGCAGGAACTGTTTTCTATTCTGCTGTATCAAATACAACGCAGGGCGTTTGCATATTTCTTCTAAGTCCAACCTGGCCTTGGGATTGTCTTTCGTTTTTTCCTTTACGTCCATCACAGTATTAATTATGTTATCAAACACATTCTTTTCAATATGCATGACATCAAGATTATGTCTGATCAGATTGGTACTCCAGTATGGCAGATCCCAGAATATGCTCATCTTTGTCCAGTTATGATCTCTACCAAATCCATTGCACTTGTACCCAGTTGTAGGATCTTCGATAGCACTTGAAAAATCTTTAACCTCCTCCCATATCGTGGCTCCGCACCACCTTGGCGGTGGATCACCCTTTTCTACAACGCCGGCACGGAATGCATTCCTGTTCCTTCTGAACGGATGATCTGTTGGCAGAAATTGCCGATGACAATCAAAGAAGCACGGTTTTCCTCCGTGTTTCAAGCGGAAAGCCTTACTACGGTCCATGCAATACGGATATGAGAGACGGCCATGAGTGCTCCATCCAGATAATATTCCATAGGCCGGAAAGTCGTTGATGGTCCACATAAGGGTTGCCTTCATCTGAAAATTCTGCTTCCTGGAAACATCGTACGTGTTAGCGCCTACTTCCCATAACTGATTCAACTCTTCTATCAAAGGCTGTAAGTACACGTCAATGTTCCTCTTGGGATTGTTCGTTAGAAACATGTACTGAGTCTTCATGCACATCCAAGGCGGTAGGTTATACGGAGTGACAATCACAGGCCAGCACGAATACTGGGATCCCGAAAGACCAAAAGGAGTAAAATCGTCAGAAGATAGTCCCAACCTGACATTACGCGGATCTGAAGCAAAATCAGGATACACTCGATCAAAGTGCTTCCACGCTTCTCCATCGGATGGGTGATCCAACACTCCTTCAATCTGTTCTCGCATGTGCCAACTCATATTTTCGGCCGTCTCTTTCACCATAAATAATCTTTGCAACCGCGGCGTTAAAGGTAAGTAGTGCATTGAATCGGTCGGTCTTCTTGTACCGTAGACCTTCCTGTACTAGTTGTCTTATAGCGATCAGCACCAAAAAATCTGTACACATCTGCGTCCTTATCGTCTTTGTAGTACAGCATGCACCCATTGCGACAGGAATCGATTTTCTCGTATCCCATCCAGAGCGATCTCACCATCCTCTTAGACCGGTAGAAGTCTTTAGGCAACTTAGCACCCGTCGACAAGATCTCTATAATCAACTCCAACACTCGGTTGTAGCATTCTTGCGACATGTTAAAATCTGACTTAATGCTCAACAGTCTTGTAACCACCTCCAACGGTGAATGATCCTCACAACCAGGATACAATGGAGTCCTTGCATTCTCCAGCAACTCCATGAACTGTGCAGCATCGGCGTTCGGTGCCTCCTCAGGTGCATCATGAACGAAACTAGGCCCTGCAGCGTCGAAAACCATGTTCACACACCCGTCGTCGTATGCATGATTATCTGAAACAAAATTAGGTCCCGCATGCATATACGGCTCAACGTAAGGCTCCGGCTCTGATGCTAAAGACACAAGTTCTCCGTGTGCGGTCCACTGATAGTAATTAGGCGTGAAACCCCTCGAGTACAAATGATATGTCACTTCCACTTCTGAATAATATTTCACGTTATGACATTTCATACACGGACACTTAATTTTGGTGCCGTCCATGTACTGAGGGAACGCCTTAGCAAACTGCAGGAACTGCTCTACTCCCGCTATGTATTCATCCCGCACACCACACATATCATCAGGACGACGATTGTACATCCATGAACGATTCCGCAAGTAGTAATTCATATCCATTTGAAAATAGTTCTGCAAAGATGGACACACATTATCCAACCGGCACAAATTCGTATATTATGTCTTATTATGGGACACACATTAGTAGCGGACAGTTACTAATAACAATGATATGCAATCTAGGTCAAACTAAGTTGTACTAAGTCAAACAAAGTCAAACAAGGTCAAGCTAAGTCAAACAAAGTCAAACAAGGTCAAACTAGGTCAAGGGTTGACCTACAGTTGACTTTGTCAACTCTTAGTCCAATCTAGGTCAGATGTTGACTCTACTTTGACTTTCAGTCAAAATAGTCAACCTTAGTCAACCTACGGCCGATACCGATACGGTTTGGCATGTTCCGATCTGATACAGACCGATACCAAATATTGACCGATACCGACATTGGGGGTCTTTGTTCCGGTCAATTCGGCAAAACCAATCGGTAAGGGTGACTACTATTTCATATAATTTTAAAACTACTAAGAAATAATGCTGAAATACTTAAAATTATGCCTAAATGTATAAAATATATGTTTTTAAATGTAAATAATTTATTAATAATTATTTGTTTTCCGATACCAAAGTCCGATACTCCGATACGATACCGCCGATACTACCGATATCGCCGATACCAATACTCATAGGAATAGTCCGATACCGATTCCGATACCGATATTGTGAACCTTGGGTATATATCGTCAACATTTCAGATTCTTAAAATGAATTTCAAATGGATTTTTGATTGTATATATATGTGTATTTGTGTGTATATCATGGTTTAAAGTATCGGCCGATATCGATACGATACGGCCGATACCGATACGGTTTGGCAAGTTCCGATCTGATACCGACCGATACCAAATATTGATCGATACCGACATTGGGGGTCTTTGTTCCGGTCAATTCGACAAAACCAATCGGTAAGGGTGACTACTATTTCATATAATTTCAAAACTATTAAGAAATAACGCTAAAATACTTAAAATTATGCCTAAATGTATAAAATATATGTTTATAAATATAAATAATTTATTAATAATTATTTGTTTTCCGATACCAAAGTCTGATACTCCGATACGATACCGTCGATACTACCGATATCGCCGATACCAATACTCATAGGAATAGTCCGATACCGATTCCGATACCGATATTGTGAACCTTGGTGTATATACATTGTATACATATATATTTATATATGTATTTGTGTGTGTGTATGTAAGTGTCTGAGTATATATACATGTATACATATGTATTTGTGTGTGTATGTAAGTGTGTGAGTATATATGTATTTGTGTGTGTATGTAAGTGTGTGAGTATATATACATGTATATACATTGTATACATATAGTCCGATACCGATTCCTGCACCCTCCCCTGCCCCCCTTCCCCTACCCCTGCACCCACCCCAACCCTCCCCTGCCCCCCTCCCCCTACCCCTGTACCCACCCCAACCCTCCCCTGCCCCCCTCCCCCCTCCCCTGTACCCACCCCAACCCTCCCCTGCCCCCCCTCTCCCCCTCCCCTGCCCCCCTCCCCATACCCCTACACCCACCCCTGCACCCTCCCCTGCCTCCCTCCCCCTACCCCTGCACCCACCCCAACCCTCCCCTGCCCCCGGGTATCCCCACCCCTCCCTCCACCCTTCGACAGTAAGACCCCCCCCACCCCCTGCACCCACCCCCACCCCTCTCTCCCCCCTTGACAGAAAGACCACCCCAGCTAGGGTTAGGGTTCTCGTGTCCGTGTCTGTGTCTAGATAGCTAGGGCTAGGGTTAGGGTTTACCTGAGGAGGGTGGCTTCGTCGGAGGAGGAAGGCGGCGAGGAAGGCTCCTTCGTCGGAGGAGGGAGGCTGGTCGCCGGAGGGAGGGGTCAACGGGCGAGCGGGGTCGCCGGGGGGAGAAGGGGGAGGGTGTCGCCGGAGGGAGGGGTCGCCGGAGGGGAGGGTTCGCCAGGGGGAGAGAGGAGAGTGGGAAGAAAAATTTTGGGTGAAAATTTTGTGATTTCGATCGGGCCAGGAACCCTATATGAAATACAACAGCGACGCATAAATTATACGTCGCTAAACGTCGCAATACAGCGACGTAAAATGGACGTCCGTCGCAAAATGTTGCCCATCAGCGACGTAACTTATACTACGTCGCTGAACGTCGCTACACAGCGACGAACAGCGACGTGTAGCACAAGAAGTCGCTATAGGCAATTATCAGCGACGGGTATTTCCGCCGTCGCTAATATACGTCGCTATTTTAGCATATTTTAGTAGTGTATGACACTTTTGCCTTTGGTGCTTCGACCTTTGCAAATCGGATGCTAACATCGAAGGTTGTGTATCCGAAAGGTGGTTTTAGGGTTGAAGGTTGGTGTCACCACGTGCCAAAGTGGGATGAGTTGACCCTTTAGGTGTTGTCGAAATTTAAGGCTGAGCTTAAAGAGATTGGACTGACCGCCGCCATCCGTGCCACACAGGCCGACGTGGATCTCAACAAGCCTATATTCCTTGCACTCTTGGAAATGTTCAATACCCAGACTGGCACTTTCTTTACTCCATTGGGGGAGTTGGAATTGGCTCTTCATGAGAAGTACGAGGTGTTCTAGCTCCTGGGGCTCGGAACCGTACGAGAAATATTTCCCGACAAATGAAGAGATCCTTGTTCTGGAAAAGAAGGACCCGGAGATGATGGCTATTTTCAAAGAGGTGACGAGCCATCATTATCTGATGCAACGGAAGGACAAAGGCAAGTCACAGCCTCATGTAACTACTTGAAGGGATTACATCTTCAAGCAGGACCTGGCGGACTCTTCGAAGATTCGGTTTACGACTCCGTATGGGCTGAAACCCGCAGAAGTAACCTTCAAAATGAGCCGATTAGGCGAGAAGGCCCCCGTTCAAATGAGAGTGGCGAAGATGTATATAGCTGCTTCTGGCATTACGTGCATCGGATGTCATCTAAGGCAGTGTTGACTGCATACTTGATGATATGGCTCCGGGACTGTGTGTTCTCGGGCAGATCTGGCTCTGTGGAGAGGGTGACCCGGAACCTCATTTTGCCAGCGGTGAAATTGGTTTTTGGTCGCCCTTTGGCTCTCCTCCCCGCGATGGTGTGTAACCTGCTGTGGGGTTTGAGGGATTTTGCTGACAACGTGGTCTATGAGAGGGGCAGGAAAGACAACTTTGTAGAAGCATGGAATTTCACAACCAGAAAGACCATGCGCCAGACACTACATGCACCAGAACTCGAACAGAACACTTCACAGCAAAATCAATAACCATAGACATTTGAAGAAGGACTTTTTTATTTATATATAAAAGTCTATTACATGTCTAGAAGAGGTCGTACAAAGAAGAATTTCTACAAAGGAAAGATCCTAAGTCTACAGCCAGTGGCCACCATGCGCCGCCAGATAGGCGCAGCAGTCATCATGCGCTGCCAGTTAGGCGCAGCAGATGTCATGCGCCTCCAACCAGGCGCATCCCGCCATCTCTTCAGCAGCTCAGTTATGTGCATCCCTTCAGCAGCCCAGTTATTCTTCCAACCAGGCTCACCTGGCCGAGCAGAGCCCAGTTATGTGCCGCTCTTCCAACCAGGCTCGCCTGATAAATGCTTCGATACACAAAGCATTTAACCCTCTGGCTGGAACCAAGGAAGAGAAGAGCACCGCAAAGCCGTGGCCAGGGGAGGCTTCGAAAGAGCCTCCAAAGGCCAAGGAAGACCGTGATCGAAATCACGGAGAAAGGTAGCTTTCAACACAATCAGAGCGGGCGACACCCACTTTGAAGGAAGAGAGAGCCTAGCACCGCCATTCTGATCTACGGCTCTTCCGGAACAACGGAGACGAGGCCCGAGCATCCCCACCTTTGGATGCAACAGGCACCTTCCGCCTGCCTCAGAAGCCCTCGACTCCGTCTTTTGGATGTAACAGTCACCTTCAAGAGCATCAATGACAACATGGCGTCTCATCTTCACCCTCGGGAACACTTCGTCAACAGAATGCACCCGAGAACCTGAGTTCATATTGGAAAGACGTGAGGGAATGAGAGGCCAACCTTCTCTCCATGCCACTATTTATAGGCCGGGCAGATTAAACCCATGCGCCAAGTGGATGGCTCTCCGAATTCCGTGCAATAAACTCACATTAAATGGATGAACCAGACGCCTCGACTTCAGCCAAGCGGTTATTAAAAGCACTCGAGAAGCGAAACAGCCGCATCATCAAAGACGTGTCGGATGCGCCGGCTGGTCAGCGTATCACACCTCTCAAACAGATGCGTCCTGTACCGAGCGCATCAAAGGGGATGCGCCCCCATACGCCTAGTGGAACATCAACCGACGTGCCCACTCAGCTGTCCATCGAATGTCACCAACATTAAATGCTGAACTGACAGAGTTGGCAGCACGCCTTCCCAAGTCTGAACGGCTGACAGCATTTGCAGAAGACGAAGCGTCCACAACGTCAGCATCATCATGACTCTATCCCGACGGCTACTGCCACGTGGCCACTCGACCACCCGCATGCGCCTCCGCGGCCATGCGCCCAAACCTGTATGCGCTTCGAAAGCCATGCGCCTCAGACCCTTCACTGATCCCTAAAGACAGAAGAAGAGTCTCCAGTTGAAGCATTGCATGCGCCTCAAAAGCCATGCGCCCCAGACTGATCTCTGATCCCGAAAGACAGAAGGAAAGTCGCTCGCATGCGCCTCAAAAGCCATGCGCCCAGAACGGTTCGTGACTCCTAAAGGTCACGAGCCAAAATCTCATCATGCGCCCAATCCAAGGCGCATCCCACCAAATCATCCCTCCCCACCAAATCAGAGATCTCCGAGCCATGGGTCGACGACACGTGTCCTTTGACTCAACTCATCCAAGATCTCAGCAACAGAAAGATCTTCTCCTCTGCTACGTGCCGGCTCACAACAGCAGTATAAAGAATTCAACCTCGCGAGTAGGGCGCATCATCCATGCGCCTCCATCAGCAATCTCTACGTGGCGTCCCCACGCACCGGTGCATCCTACATATGCGCGCATGAGCAGTCAATCTGCCCAGCTATAAATAGAGGGATCATCCCCTCCTTACAGAGATAGACACACACAGAGACATACATACGAACAATCCAGATAGAGATCATCAGAGAGGCAGATACAGACACTCAACGTCTTCCTCCTCTCAACCAGCTCCAGCATCCAGAGCAATCTACACCTTCAGAGAATCGATAACCATCGTCAGCCCGTCAACGGAGTCAACGCATTACCACTCACTCCATTGGCACTTAGGACCCAGATTAAATAAAAGTGTACTCCTAGGACTACATCTAAGTCCTATATTGTAACACTGTTCTGTTTGTATTAAAATTTGCAATCAAACGATTTTAATGGCAAACAAGCTGGCGACTCTGCTGGGGACTTCTTTCTCCTCTTCCGAGAAAGTCGTGTCACAGGCCGACGACGTGAAGGTGGGCTCCTCCCACAAGACGCTGGTCGTGCGCCTCAATCAACAGGCGTATGAGGAGTTCATTTCTGAAGGAAGCGCGAGTCCTTCGAAGCGGCTGCCGAAGCCGAAGAAGACCCGCCGTGTCTGGGTGCGCAAGGTCGACGCCTCGGGCACCACCACTGAAGGGGATGTGCCAATCCAGCCCTCCCTTCCTGCTGACGTTCTCAGCAACCAAGGTGCGCCCGCTGATGCAGCGCATCTCTCGGGGAAACGTGCGGCTAACCACATCCCCCAGCCATCTCCCTCTCAGGCGAGAAAGATGCGTCGACGGAGCAGGGGCGCAGCCAAAGCCCCGCGTATCACCTCTGATGTGCCATAAAAAGTCTCTGTCTTTGACAGACTCACTCGCTGTAACGGCGAGAAGAATTTGGATGCTGAGTACTATGCGCCCCAGCGGGCTAGTACAAAGAGATCCAAGGCGGCACGGGCCATGCGCCACAAGCGTGCTATGCCAGCAGCAGGCCAGAGGCACGTGCTCACAATCACGCGCGCTGCCGATGGCAAGCTGTACAAGGTCGACTCAGGTGCTTCGGTACCAAAGACGAGTCGATCTTCAAAGTTCTCATCTCACTTGGGCGCATCCACTGCGTGCATAACCAAGTCGAGTGTGGCAAATTCAGTGGTCTTGAACTCCCGCGCCTCCTCTGGTTGTGCGTTTGAGGTCCGTTCAAGTCACTTCAAATGTTGTCGTTCCCCCACTACTGATCATGATGCCTGCTTGGCATTAGATCAGGGGGCGCAGCACTCACCTGTCCGCCCCGGCGTTTGGCCTTGCCATACGCCTGAAGGGGGTGTGAGGGTAGCACTCTCCTCCAACGACCTGCGTAATGTGATCACTCACAAGCGCCGGTCAGGAAAGTCGACCAACATGCACGATGAGCCTCTCACGGGGCATACTTGTGCGGTGGTCACTATCAACTGCTGTGGCAAGACGGCAGTACCACCAAGGCAGTCAGTCTTCCAGCGACTGCAGTCATCGACACCCCTCCGACATCGCCTTGGAAAGAAGGTGTCAACAGAAGAGGAGCCAAGAGTTGCTTCATGCAATGTGGTCTCCAACTCCTCATCTCTCCGGAAGGCGATCGGCAATTCCTCGTCCAAAAGCCAATCAGGGAGAACCAAGGCAGCAGTCTCGACCTCCGGGGTGTTCGAAGGCACTCGGTCAAAGAAAAAGTTCTTGGAAGAAGCTGGGGGTAGTCAAACCCTTGTTGAGCTTCCTTCCGAAAACGAAGATGTCCAAAGCACAGCTGCGGCGGATCTTCATCCTCGAGGCGAAGTCAGCCTCCCAGAAGCACCTCGAAACGAGGATGTCCCCCAGGGCACAGCTGGGGATAGAGACGAAGAGGCCCTTCAAGACGGAGTCGAGGACAATCAGGCCCTGGCAGATGCGCCCGTCGAGAATGACCTCCAGAACGTGACTGGGGTGGCCAAGGTGAAACACCAGGAGAGGTGACTCCCCCACATGAAAGTGAGGCCGAGAGCGAAGCCTCAACCAATCCATCCACTCCTGGCCGTGTTAGGACAGTATACATGGCTGGGGATGATGCCGAGTCTGATGCACCACCGCAGGACATTGTTCAGCGCATAGACTCATTAGAGGGAGGACTCAAAACCCTCTCTGCCTCTATGCAAGCACTGACTCAAGCAGTGTTTGATATTCGGTCGGCCTTGACCAGAACACCTTCAACCGGTCCCGACCCAGGAGTTAATGGGGAGTCGAGTGTACCCCTCCAACGGGTACCCTCCGACACAGAAGCACCTCGGACATCGGAACCCTCAAACGCTCCGCTTCAGATAGTGCCACCTTCCCCGACTCCTAGCTCCACGGAGGATGTGGTCGAAATGATCAAAGACCTGCATGAGCGCTTCGAGTCCAAAAATAGGCAAGAGGAGCGCCAAAAGATGGACATTCCCCAGCCTTATCCCCTCGAGCGGAACAAGGTTATTTATCCTCCAAAATATAAACCACAAACACTCACGATGGGAAGGACTCTCCGCGTCGATACCTGACATATTTCCAGTCACAAACAGGGCATCTTCCAAAGGAGGACGCGCTCCTCACCAGCATCTTTGTTGGGGCCCTAAAAGGGGTGGCGTATGACTGGTACTGCAGCCTCCCCGACAATTCTATATCGTCCTTCGACGACTTGACGCGCCTCTTCCTCGATCGCTTCTACGACGGCGGGAAGGACATGACGATGGCATCTCTCATAGAGATCCGCCAGAAGGAGAAAGAAACGGTTCGGGTGTTCATCGAACGCTTCCGACAAGCCTGCTTCAGGCTACCTCCAGGCATGCCAGAACATGCGCTCCTCTCCTCTTGCAGTATGAACATGCTGCCCGCAGTGAAGCTCTGGCTCAACTCTACTCCCCCTCCCGACTAGAGCTCCCTGATCATCGAAGCTGAAGCCGCAGAAAAGAAGGCGGCCAATGTACGTCTTCTGGGTGTCAGCTTCCCCGCCTTTGATGATAAGGGAAAAAAGTCAGCAGCCAACAACTCCGGGCGAGAAGCAAAGGGGAAACAGGCATTGACTGTTAATGCCTCGAAGGGCGCATCTGCGCCTACTCAGAAACCTCTACTGGCGCCGAGACCCAAGGAGGTGTATTCATTCAATGACGAAGACACCCTGCAACTCTTCGAAATACTGAAGCAGGGTGACAAGATCAAGCTCCCGGACCCAAAGCGGCCCGATGAAGTTGGAAAAGTGGACAATCCGAGGTACTGTCACTACCATCGGTTTGTCGGACACCCGACCAAGGACTGCTACGTCCTTAAGAATTACATCCAGCGCATGATCAATGCCGATGTAATCTTCGTCGACTATGAAGAGAAGACGGTATCAGCCAATGTGGTGTCACTTCAGTTCGGCACCTTGCCGCCGACCACCACACAAGATGGCGTCGTCCCCATCCCTAAGGTGACAATGGAGATGGTGAACTTGCCACCTATCCGTGACAATGTGAGTGGACTCATCCCACTCACAACATCTCGAGGAGAGGTCCTCTGGGTTCACCCCGACCTCGTCTCCGAGGTGACTCAACCGGAGGTACGCTCTACCTCCAAATCAAAAGGCAGGAAGATCAGGTCTTGTCGTACGGTCTCTTCTTCAACAGAAGAGGCACTTCCAGTGCAGACGCGTGCACAACAGAACGCTCAGCCCGGCGAAGCTGCCGTCGAGGTGGTGTCTCCTGGCACAATCCCTGAGGAGGGCCCGTCTAAACCCTCAGCAGCCAATAAGCAGAAGCAGGTGGAGGCTCGTTTCGACAGACCTCTACGGAAGGAGAATGCTTCGGGGCTAGCCAAGCCCCACAACTTTGACATACTGGCACAACTGGCCAGTACTCCTGCGCGCTTATCTTTGTTTGAGCTCCTGCGTCTTTCCAAAGACTCCCGAGAAGCTCTCTGCGAAGCTCTGAAGGACGCTGAATCCTTTCTCAGTCAGGTCAAGCAGCCTGAAGACCTCCCAACTACTTGTGCGCACTGTCATTGTGCGGAGGAAATTATGTATTACACGGGGTACATCGGTTCAGTCAAGGTGAGCCGGATTCAGATCGATCCGGGGTCTTCCCTCAGCATCATCCCGAAGGCGCTGATGTCAAAACTGGGGATCCCAATGTACCGACTGGCGCCCTCCAACACAACCATCAGTGGCTTCAACGCTAGCAAAAGCGAGCCACTAGGCAAGATTCGACTGAAGTGCCACATAGGCAACCTCAAAACTGAGGTGACTTGTTATGTGGTGGATGCCGAGGTCAACTACAACATCCTGCTCGGCCGACCGTGGCTACATGAGTACATAGTGGTGCCTTCCACGCTCCACCAATGCATGAAATATGTATCTACCAACGGCGTCATCCGGACGGAGTTCGCAGACATCGATCCTTTCAAAGGGATTGAGGCTTACTTCACCGATTCCGACTTGTACAAGCCACTTGACGAGGAGGAAGCCAACGATGCTGATGATGAGGTTGAGACGGCAACTGAGTCGGACACGGAGCCTGAGACGAATCCAGATGCCCCACTGAAGATCCGACTGAAGGGCAAACCACCCCAGAAGGCGCCTCCAATGAGCATTAAGCTATCCGGGAAAGCACCGACTCTTGAGGCCCCCCTGAAGATACGCCTCAAGGGAAAGCCGCCTCAAACATCGGCTCCCCTGGTGGCAAAATTACAGGGGAAGACACCACTCACAGGAGGCGCAGTTGAGGCACCTCTGAAGGTGCATCTCAAGGGCAAGCCCCCGCAGTCATCCAAGATGCCAGAGATGGCTCACATAACCCTCTCAGACCCCAAGATCAAAGCTGTGGTGGACTCTCCTGATCCAGTCCCAGTGCTTACAGACGAGGAGCTTGGCAAATATATCTCTGCTGATGTAGATGCACCCTCCTTAGACAATGTAATCCCACGGGATAAAATCTCGTACTTCATCAATAATAGAGTGTCTTTTAATTATTCTTGTCTTCCACATTGGAATGCCATGTATACATTAGATCACGCTCTACGGTTGTTGTAAACACAAATAACGACCGTCCATAATGTAAACCGAGTAGTCCCGTCTCAAGGAGTCTGTTTCATAAACCCTCCACGAAGCCGAGACGAAAGATCCTCCATTTTTGGCAAAGTCGAGCGTCATCAAGACCTCCCGCCACTCGAGCCTGAACCTGATACCGGCAGAGTACAAGTTTATCGGTATACGGATACAGCAAAGCACATCATCCAGAAGATGGGCTACGACTTGAAAAGCAACAAAGGCCTAAACTATGGCAAGGGTCGACCTCTCCCTCTCCAGTGTTCAACACCCAAAGGAAGGCCGCAAAACTACTACAACAAAACTCGACGGGGGATAGGCTATATCACGCCACTATCAACCCCAAAGAGCTCAGACGTAGAAGACGTAGAATATTCCCACTCGTCCGAAGCGTCGACTTGGGATTCTGATACCAGTATCGGATCAGTCTTCAGGAAAGTGCTGTCAGCTAACATGACGTCAGCACAACCTCAAAAAGGTGAAGGCGAAGACCAAACGCCGGAACCCTTCGAAGAAGAACCCTGGGCTCAACACCTAGGAGAGCAATGGGAGTCTCGTTTTGAGTTACGTGAACCTCCCACCGAAGACGAAGTCGAGCAGATCGACCTTGGGGACGGATCTTCTTCCAAACCCATCTTCGTCAGCAAAAGCCTAGAAGGAGAAGACCGAGAGGCTTTAATCCAGCTGGCTAAAGAGTATATCGACGTCTTTGCCTGGAGCTACGAAGACATGCCGGGACTCGATCCACAGATCGCAATGCATAGGTTGAACATCTTATCTGATGCCAAACCTATCAAACAACAACAACGACGTTTTCGTCCGGACATCATGAATGCCATCGATCAGGAAGTGGACAAACTCTTGACTAGCGGCTTCATCCGTGAGGAACAACACCCAGATTGGGTAGCCAATGTCGTACCTGTCACCAAGAAGAACGGGAAGATACGAGTCTGTATCGACTTCAGGGACCTCAATTCTGCTTGCCCGAAGGACGAATTCCCGCTTTCGATCACCGACGTGATGATCGACAACACATGTGGTTTTGAACGCATGTCCTTCATGGATGGGTATTCAGGCTACAATCAAATCAAGATGTTCCCCGATGACGCGAAACACACATCATTCAGGACTCCAAAGGGTATTTTCTGCTACACAGTAATGCCCTTCAGCTTGAAAAATACCGGTGCAACATACCAACGAGCTATGAGCACCATCTTCCGTCAACATCTTCGCAAAACAGTCGAATGCTATGTTGACGATATCGCAGTCAAGAGCCGCCTCAAAGGAGATCACCTACAGGATTTGAAGACAGTCTTCGATCTCATGCGGGCACATCAACTCAAAATGAACCCCGCTAAATCCTTCCTGGGGGTTTCTAGCGGCAAATTCTTGGGCTTTGTCATCACGGCGAAAGGCATTCATGTTGATCCCGAGAAGACCAAAGCCATCCTTAACATAGACCCTCCGAAGAATCTTCGAGAACTTCGAGGCTTGCAGGGACGTCTGGCATACATCCGGAGGTTTATAGCAAACATTTCCGATAAATGTCAACCCTTCACTCAGCTCATGAAGAAGGGAGTCTCTTATGTCTGGACAGAGGAGTGCCAGAAGGCTTTCGACGACATCAAAGCCTACTTGACGAGCCCACCAGTCCTGGTGGCACCTGTCGCGGGCAAACCATTTCTTCTTTACGTCCGTGCCATGGATCATTCCCTTGGCGCTCTGCTGGCTCAAAACAGCGATACAGGCTATGAGCAAGCAATCTACTACCTCAGTCGAACGCTCATCTGGGCCGAACACCGGTACAACCCCGTTGAAAAGGAGTGCTTGGCTTTGGTGTTTGCCATCCAGAAGACTCGTCATTATGTCTCGGGCCAGACAATTCATGTCATTTCCCGAGTCAATCCACTCAGAGTCCTCATGACGAAGCCAGGATCATTAAACTCCCGGCTAGCCACATGGGCAATTTTGCTAACACCATATAATATGGTGTTTGTCCCGCAAAAAGCTGTTAAAGGTCAAGCTCTGGCTGACTTTTTAGCTGCACACCCCATCCCAGAATCCACAAAACTCTATGAAGACATCCCGGATGAGGTCCAAGAATCCAACGTCACCGAAGGAAGCTCCGTTTGGCGGATGTTTTTCGATGGCGCTTCGAGAACAGGCCCCAAAGGCCAAATCATCGCAGGAGTGGGGGTAGTCTTAGTCTCCCCCGATCAGCTGGTCATCCAGCGTGCTTACTCCCTTTCGAAGCCGTGCTCCAACAATGTTGCCGAGTACAACGCACTCGTCATGGGACTCCAACTCGCACAACAGCTGGGGGTGGACCATCTGGAAGCCTACGGTGACTCAAAACTCGTCGTGAACCAGATTCAAGGGCAGTACGAGGTTCGCCATGAAGATCTGATCCCTTACCATGAAGTTGCATTGAACATCATTTCAACCTTCACCGGGTTCTTCATCGAACACGTGCCTCGTCTATAAAACTTGGAGGCTGACGCTCTGGCTGGCCTCGCAGCCTCATTGGCAGCGCCCTTTGGGACTCAATACTATGTCATGGTAACAGGCCGAGACTTGATTTGTCCCAGAAACAACCTGTGCTTGCAAGTAGCCCACGCCATGCCGACGAACACTGGTGTTAATGTCCGAGACTGGAGGTTCCCGTTCATCGACTTTGCTGTCTATGGAATTCTTCCAGAGGACCCGAAGGAAGCCGTCTCAGTCAGGAGACGCTCTCTTCGATTCTACTACGATACAGCTACTAAAACGCTGTACCGACGTTCGTTCGATGGGCTCTTCCTTCGATGCCTGTCCAACGAAGAAGCAGCCGAAGTCCTCCGAGAAGCTCATGATGGAACTTGCGGAGCTCATCAACCCGGTCCTAAGTTACAGGATCGACTACGACGTATGGGCTACTACAGGCCAACCATGGCCGTCGACACTGTTGAATATGCTAAGAAGTGTCACGTATGCCAACTCCATGCTGACTTCATACATACACCGTCTGAACCACTACATCCTACAGTCGCCTCCTGGCCCTTCGAAGCCTGGGGCATGGATATTGTGGGACCTATCATCCTTCCTTCATCAAGAGGACACCGCTTCATCCTGGCCATCACCGATTACTTCTCCAAATGGGCAGAAGCAGTCCCATTGGCGGAAGTAAAGAGCTCCAGGGTGGTCAGCTTTATCAAACACCATATCATTTACCGTTTTGGAGTACCCCGGCGGATCATTCATGACAACGGTCCTCAGTTTATCAGCCATATTTTTAGCAGGTTCTGTGACAAGAACCGCATTCAAAATGTGGCATCCACCGCCTATAATCCGGCAGCAAACGGGTTAGCAGAGGCGTTCAACAAAACCATCGTCAGGCTACTCAAAAAGGTCGTGTCATCCAATAAACGCAACTGGGATGAAAAGCTTGGCGAATGCCTTTGGGCCTACCGCACAACGGTACGGACCCCGACAGGCAACACACCATTCTCTCTGGTCTACGGAAGCGAAGCGGTACTGCCTCTCGAGATCCAGATACCCTCACTCCACGTGGCAATAACAAACAAACTCACAGAAGAGGACAATCAACGTCGTCGTCTACGGGAACTGGAGGCACTCGATGAGAAGCGTCTCCTAGCTCAACAACGCATCGAACTCTACCAAGCCCGTATATCACAGGCTTTCAACAAGAAGGTCAAACAGAGGACTTTCCAAGTTGGTGACCTGGTTCTGGCAGTCAGGAGGCCGATGGTGTTAACTCACAAGACACCAGGAAAGTTCGAGCCCAAGTGGGAATGACCTTTCATCATAGAGTCGGTATACTCCAAACGGTGCTTACCGCCTCGCCAAACCCAATGGAGACTTGTTCATGATGCCCATCAATGGCAAGTTCCTAAAGAAGTACTATTCTTGACATCCTTCAGACATATACTTCCCCAAAAGAGGATCTGTGGGCCCAATCATCAGGGCTCACACACAATCTCCTTCCACAAACTCATACGCCTCTGGAACCCAGCTGTTCCGTGGCATCCTTCGGTAGAAAGACAACCACATCCACATTACCTCTGAGTTGTTCTTCTACACCCTACAAAGCGGACTCTTACGCTACGTAAGCCGACGCTACCCTTCATGTTTACCACGTCCACATTACCTCTGAGTAAACATCTCGTACAAACAACCCCTGCGTTGTCGTACATTGATCGCCGAACTTCCACGTCCACATCACCTCTGAGTTGTTCAGCGTATCCCCCAGGATCATTCCTACCACGTCCATCACACCTCTGAGTAGGATAATTCTATCATTTGGACCCAATGATTGCCATGTCCACATCACCTCTGAGCAAATATGTTGGTTCCTTCAAATTTATTATTTGTGCCTAAAACCAAGGTGCGCAATAGATAATAGGTCCACACAAATCATCAAGTTCATAATAACAAAAATGAACACATCACAAAAAAGTCACGTACTTCTTTATTTTCTGAAAAGAGAGAGTACAAAAACTACATTATCCCCCAGCAAAGGGTTGCAAAAGAACATAAAAAAGGGAAAAGCTACGGTCCCTGAACCTCCCCAGGATGGGCTGAGAGCTCCCTGACTCGAAGTCTTAAGTCGGCTGCACGGGCCTCCACAGTCGCCAGGACTCGTCGCTCAGCTTCTTGGCGCATCAATTCAACAGCCCCAGCGGAAGTATCACTCGCATGCTTCTCATCAAGCTGTTGTCGCTGCTGCGCCAAGGCAAGAGTCCGCTGTGTAAAGGCCGCTTCTTCCTTCTGGAATGCTGCGTGTTCAGCCCGGACACGCTCGGCGTCTAACTGGAGTCGGGCCCGTTGATCTTCAAGGCGGCGCATCTGGGTGTCGATCTCCGCGATATTAGCATCCAATGCAGATCGAGTTTCCACCGTCGTCTTTATGGACTGAGACAACTGCTCTACCGCAGCCTCAGTCTCAGCCACCTCGCGTTCCCAAAGGCCCACAGTGGCCTGGTATGAAGACTCGATCTCGGCAATCAGCTTCCCCTTCTCCGCATCTATCAGGACGGAGAGGTCGTTTCGCTGGATGTGCTGAAGTTCCGCAAGCCGCTCGTCCAGCTCGATCACCGAAGCCTCCAGAATTTCGGCCATATGGTCGTGGCCTTGGTGAATGCGGATCAGCTCGATGCAGGGCATTGCCAAAGTTCTTGCCGTTGCAAAGCTCCCATTGGCATCCATCACAGCAGATACACCCTTCTGCAGCATTTTGTATACCCCCTCGACGAGGAATTTCACATACTCGTCTGCATCCACCAGGACCTGCGGCGTCATAGCAGGAGTTGGAGGAGCTACAGCAGTTTGCGGACCGGAAGAAGATTCGCCAACCTCAACCTGCGAGGCTTGAACCTCAGTATCAACGAGCTCTTCATCAACAGGGGCTGGACTGCTAGCCCGAGGAGCCGAAGGAACAGAGGAAGCCCGCACAGGCGTCGAAATAGTACCCCAAGTAGGAGGGGCGACAGAGGGTTCCACACCCTCGCCCTTCTCAAGCCCGGAGGAACCACCGACGTCAAAGGCCACCTCTTCTACCCCCAACGTCCTATCGACAACTGGTACTTCCCTTGGCAGAATAGGAAAATTATCACTCGTCTCTTGACCCGCCTCAGCGGTTGTGACCGGCAGACGGGTCTCGTCATCAAGTCCCCCCACTGGGACAGAATCTGTCGCTACCTCCTGATCGGTAGCCGCCTCAACTACCACGGTTGAAGCCGGGGTAGGACTCGGCAATGATCCAGCCGACCTCCCCTCATCATGATAAGGAGGGGAATCAACCCTCTCCTCTGCCCTAACCATATCTGTTGCCCCCGCAGTAGACTCTTGCGGATCCACAGCAACGTCATCCAAGGCCGACGCTGTGGCCTTCACCTTCTCAGAAGCTGCTGCATCCTCAGCTTCCCGTCTGACATAATCTGGAGAGGCTGGAATCTCTACAGCAACACCCTCGGTATTCTCCTCTATGGGAGATATCATAGTAGGTGGAATACGCATGTCAGACGAGCCCACCATCTCCTTTGGCCTGCTCCCACCAAATTTTGGAGTGCGAGGCTTTCTTATCAGCGGTTCCTACACAACAAGGGGAAAAGCATGATTACATAAGGAGCTGAACTTGAAATCAAACCTTACAGGACATCTTACCTCTGCAGATACGGAGTCCGAGGACACCGTCGGTGACGACGCCCTCTTCTGCTTTTTCGATACAGGAGAGTCGACTTTTGTGTCTGCATCCCTTTTCGTTTGATCAACCGAGGGTCTTCCCTGACCCCCGGTAGATACGGCGAGGGCGCCTCGACCCAACTCGGGCGGACGGTACGACCGAGCCTTCGCCAAAGTGTCTGCACCCGCCGCTAAATGGGTGCCTGCAATAAAACTGGTCTACCTATCATATCCGGTGGGCGAAGCAGCCATAGCACAGTAAAATCTGGCGGCTGAGTAGAGAATCGGCGGCCGCGGATTCTGAACGGGGAGCGTAAAGCGGGCTCCAGTACATCCGGCATTATAGTAATGCCAAGCTCGTGCACCATCCAGCAAACTTCCAGCGTACCCCAAGGTGATACTGGAATTATCCAACATCAACTGGGCGTACCCGAATTGCCTCGCAAAGCGGCTCGGCAGATATGGTTTCAGGTAACACTGGTTCCTGTTCCGATATACCAAATGGGACGGCCGGATACTTTGCAACCAGCGGAATCCCCATAGAGACAGAGTGGTGGCATCCTCACCCGAGTCCACCAGATCTTCGTTGGCCTCAAAATCGGAGAAGACAGGACCAACTTTGGCGATCTCCCATCCCTGAAGATGGGATAAAACTTTCCCGCAAACAGGAACACCGGTGTGTAACCAATTCCTCCGGTGGAAACGCCGGAGGAATGCATCTCCGGACCTGTAGTCTTCCTCCGAACCCGGGCTCATCACATTGGGATGGTGCAAAATTAACCACCCCATCAAATAATGAAACGGCAGTTCGGCACGCGGGAAGTTGTTGTTTTTGCCCCGCTCGTGAACGACATCTCCTGCAAACTCTCGAAGACCCCGCAACAGGTTACACACCATTGCGGGGAGTAAAGCTAAAGGACGGCCGAAGGCTAACTTCACGGCCGGCAGAATTAAGTTCCGAGTCACCCTCTCTACAGAGTCGGACCCGCCTAAAAAGACGTGGTCCCGGAGCCAAATCATAAGATACGCGACTAATACTGCTTTTGGTGACATCCGATAGGTGAGATGCTAAAAACAGCTATAGGAGCGTTCATCCGACTGCTGGTCCTCGTTCTCCAAGGGATTCTTCTCGCCTAACCTGCTCATTTCAGAAAGCACCTCGTTACGAGAAAGTGCCAGCGGGGTAGAAAAGTGAGAAGGTTCCTCTTTGTCCTGCCTAAAGATGTGATCTCTCCAAGCAGTCACATGAGGCTGCATCCCGCCCCTGTCCTTTTTCTGCATATAGTAGTGATGACTCGCTACTTCTTTGAAGACAGCCATCATCTCATCAGCTTTGTCTCCCAAGACCTGGAATTCTTCATTGGTCGGGAAGTACTCCTCGTAAGGTTCCGATCCCCAGGGGAGTTTCGATACCTCGTACATCTCATGAAGCGCGAGCCCTAGCTCCCCCACCGGAGTGAAGAAGGTCCCGGTATGGGTATCAAACATTTCCAAAAGTGCAAGGAACATGTGCCTGTTAATCTCTACACCTGCCTGAGTGGCGCGGATCGCGGCGGTCAGCCCAATCTCTTGGAGCTCAGTCTGAAACCGCGACAGGATCCAGTGTGTCAGTTTGTCCCATTTTGAAACATAATGACACCAACCCTCTACCCGAAATTCTCCCTTGGGGTATGATTGTTCCATCAACAACATGCGACGAGCAAAAGTCGAGGCACCCAGGGCAAAAGTATTGACGGGAACATCGCTATAAATACTCCCAGGACGAAGAGTCCACCAGGTGTAAGAGGTACCAGCTCGCGAGGCGACCAGAGTATCCCTCTGATCAGAAGAAGAATCAATTCTGATGACACCTGTTACCGCTCCTCCTTGAGATGGAGTAATGTCCCAGGACATTCTCCTTTTAGAAGCAAGTCGACAGAAAGTTAACAAAGGCCATTGACGTTCAAGCTGCCTGACGGTCATATGCACGCCCCTGGCTGTAAAGAACCAGTCTTCTTTGACCTTCAGCACCTGGGCTTCAGTAGAAGAAAGGCGGTCCCCGAACAGGAACTCGGGCTTTAAGAAGGTCACTTTATCGGAAGTGGCGGATTTCAGAACGCCACGTTCCATCATCCGTTTAAGGAACCCGTGATGTTGTTTTCGAATTTAAATCATTCTTTCGGGATGCTGATCCAACATAATAGCCGCTTGAGCAGGGTTTATCACCTCTTCATCATAATCTACTCCCATCTGGCAGAGCGCAGCATCCAGGAGCACTTCGTTCAAGAGTGGGATAGTCATCGACACTGACAAAAAAATGCAAAGATATTAGAGACAACACAAAGATTAGAGCTTCATGCTCGTCAGATGCGCGTATCAAGCGCATCTGAAAAAGGAGCCTCGGTGCATCATCAAGGCGTAAGCCCATGCGCGTCAGCGAAGGCTTCGGCGCATCATCAGGGTGTAAAACCCATGCGCGTCAGCAATTAAAGCCACGATGCATGATAAAGGCCTGGGCCTATGCACGTCGGCGGGAAAGTTCTCAACATCGATAGGAGACAATAAAGCTCACCGACTACCGCCGGCCGAACTTCGACAGGCGGGCGAGGAATGTCACTCACGACAGCCTCTACGGGCTCCTTCTCCTTCCCCTTTCCTTTGCTGGCACCGCCGCGAGGAGTCTTGGGAGCCATTCTAACAGAGAGGAAGAAGTTAGGGTTTTGAAGAAAGAACTCTAAAGAAGGCAAAGGCACAGAGTAGAAGAACTCTCTCTCTCTCTCCACCTCTCACCTATTTATAGGCCGTGGTCGCACGCGTGAACCGATGACGAGTGATCTCAGCCGTCGCCTCGGGTCTTGTGAAGATAGCAGCAGATAAAACCAAAAGATCATCATTAATCTTTTCGGTTACCGAGGCATTATCAAATTCATTAATTGAGAAGAGCATGCGGCTGAACAGGCATGCGCCCCAACAGTCATGCGCCCTGATCGACATGCTTCTTATTCAAAGTATTCCAAAACTTATTCAAAAGTTTTGAAAACTTTGAAGGGGGTCTTGTAGAAGCATGGAATTTCACAACCAGAAAGACCATGTGCCAGACACTACATGCACCAGAACTCGAACAGAACACTTCACAGCAAAATCAATAACCATAGACATTTGAAGAAGGACTTTTTTATTTATATATAAAAGTCTATTACATGTCTAGAAGAGGTCGTACAAAGGAGAATTTCTACAAAGGAAAGATCCTAAGTCTACAGCCAGCGGCCACCATGCGCCGCCAGATAGGCGCAGCAGTCATCATGCGCTGCCAGTTAGGCGCAGCAGATGTCATGCGCCTCCAACCAGGCGCATCCCGCCATCTCTTCAGTAGCTCAGTTATGTGCATCCCTTCAGCAGCCCAGTTATTCTTCCAACCAGGCTCACCTGGCCGAGCAGAGCCCAGTTATGTGCCGCTCTTCCAACCAGGCTCGCCTGATAAATGCTTCGATACACAAAGCATTTAACCCTCTGGCTGGAACCAAGGAAGAGAAGAGCACCGCAAAGCTGTGGCCAGGGGAGGCTTCGAAAGAGCCTCCAAAGGCCAAGGAAGACCGTGATCGAAATCACGGCAAAAGGCAGCTTTCAACACAATCAGAGCAGGCGACACCCACTTTGAAGGAAGAGAGAGCCTAGCACCGCCATTCCGATCGACGGCTCTTCCGGAACAACGGAGACGAGGCCCGAGCATCCCCATCTTTGGATGCAACAGGCACCTTCCGTCTGCCTCAGAAGCCCTCGACTCCGTCTTTTGGATGTAACAGTCACCTTCAAGAGCATCAATGACAACATGGCGTCTCATCTTCACCCTCGGGATCACTTCGTCAACAGAATGCACCCAAGAACCTGAGTTCATATTGGAAAGACGTGAGGGAATGAGAGGCCAACCTTCTCTCCATGCCACTATTTATAGGTCGGGCAGATCAAACCCATGCGCCAAGTGAATGGCTCTCCGAATTCCGTGCAATAAACTCACATTAAATGGATGAACCAGACGCCTCGACTTCAACCAAACGGCTATTAAAAGCACTCGAGAAGCGAAACAGCTGCATCATCAAAGACGTATCGGATGCGCCGGCTGGTCAGCGCATCACACCTCTCAAACAGATGCACCCTGTACCGAGCGCATCAAAGGGGATACGCCCCCATACGCCTAGTGGAACGTCAACCGACGTGCCCACTCAGCTGTCTATCGAATGTCACCAACATTAAATGCTGAACTGACAGAGTTGGCAGCACGCCTTCCCAAGTCTGAACGGCTGACAGCTTTTGCCGAAGACGAAGCGTCCACAACGTCAGCATCATCATGACTCTATTCCGACGGCTACTGCCACGTGGCCACTC
Organism: Iris pallida; assembly: GCA_029216955.1. Lineage (NCBI taxonomy): Eukaryota > Viridiplantae > Streptophyta > Magnoliopsida > Asparagales > Iridaceae > Iris > Iris pallida. Next base: position 4,447,772 of record JANAVB010009399.1, on the reverse strand, counting down.
GACCACCCGCATGCGCCTCCGCGGCCATGCGCCCAAACCTGTATGCGCCTCGAAAGCCATGCGCCTCAGACCCTTCACTGATCCCTAAAGACAGAAGAAGAGTCTCCAGTTGAAGCATTGCATGCGCCTCAAAAGCCATGCGCCCCAGACTGATCTCTGATCCCGAAAGACAGAAGAAAAGTCGCTCGCATGTGCCTCAAAAGTCATGCGCCCAGAACGGCTCGTGACTCCTAAAGGTCACGAGCCAAAATCTCATCATGCGCCCAATCCAAGGCGCATCCCACCAAATCATCCCCCCCACCAAATCAGAGATCTCCGAGCCATGGGTCGACGACACGTGTCCTTTGACTCAACTCATCCAAGATCTCAGCAACAGAAAGATCTTCTCCTCTGCTACGTGTCGGCTCACAACAGCAGTATAAAGAATTCAACCTCGCGAGTAGGGCGCATCATCCATGCGCCTCCATCAGCAATCTCTACATGGCGTCTCCACGCACCGGCGCATCCTACATATGCGCACATGAGCAGTCAATCTGCCCAGCTATAAATAGAGGGATCATCCCCTCCTTACAGAGATAGACACACACAGAGACATACATACGAACAATCCAGACAGAGATCATCAGAGAGGCAGATACAGACACTCAACATCTTCCTTCTCTCAACCAGCTCCAGCACCCAGAGCAATCTACACCTTCAGAGAACCGATAACCGTCGTCAGTCCGTCAACAGAGTCAACGCATTACCACTCACTCCATTGGCACTTAGAACCCAGATTAAACAAAAGTGTACTCCTAGGACTACATCTAAGTCCTATATTGTAACACTGTTCTGTTTGTATTAAGATTTACAATCAAACGATTTTAATGGCAAACAAACTTTCCCCGAGCTGAGCTACCATTCCATTATCTGATGGGATGGTTGATTCTGCATCACCCGAACGTGATGAGTCCGGGTCCTGAAGATGATCACGTTGAAGGTGACGCCTTTATCCGTCGCTTCTATAAGAGGAAGTGGCTGCACACCGGCGTTCCCGTCTGTAGAAGAGTCTTGTCTTATCTTCAGGGGTGGAAGATCGTCAAGGTCAGTCCCATCTTCAAAGATTTTGAGGCTGACCAAGATTTGGAGGACTCCGGTGAAGATGCGATCACTCTTCCGAAATAGGAGTTTCGTTGGTTGCAGAGTATTCGACCTTCCCACTTAGTCTACTGCAACCAGAATAAGTGTTATCTGGAGCCGTATTTGCCGAGCCAGTTTGCTCGCCAGTTTGGTTACACCTAGCTAATGTTACGGAACCTCAGTAACAGTCTGGGGTTTGCTGGGAGTTTACTGGATGGAGCCCGGGGTTGGCAATATTATAATGTCGGGTGCATTGGGGTTCGTTTCAATACACCAGTTCATAACCCTCGGCCACAGATCCTGTATTCGACCGTTAAGCTGTATTGCTCCATGAATATTGTGCCTCCTGAATATGACAGGAAGACTAGTTTCATTATTGGAACTCAGCTAGAGGCTACGAAGAACATGTTGGCGACGGCCCGATCATATCGTCCACCAGAGTTGGCGGGATATCGGGCAGCTGCTGTAGCGTCAACGGGAGACACTCGGGAAGATCCCCCAGCTGGAAAGAGGCGGGCTGACGCAGAAGCCGGCTCGTCTGTACCAAAAAGGTCGAGAAAAGCGACGACTCCAAAGGCTACGGGAGTGCCGCCTATAATGCCAATAGAATCAGTTCCTGCTGAGGTAAAGACGTACCCCATAGTCTGGCTCATTCTGTCATTTTTGTGACATATGCTTTCTTTTTGTAGGAACCGTTGAAGAAGAAAACCCGGGTTTCGAAACCGGGCGTCAGCAAACCGAAGGAGGTGGCGAGCTCTTCTGATGAGCGCGTTCCTCCGATTGTAATGTCTCCCGTGGAGGAGAAACCTGACAATGTCGTTCTACGGAGATTTTAGTATCTTCATATTATGTTGGAAAGGAAGCTGAAGATGCAGTAATTCTCGGGATGGTACAAGCCGCCGTGGGGGCCTCGGTCATTAAGGATCCAGCAGATACGTGGCTTCCAGATGAGAAAGTGGAGTGGAGTTCGTCGTCTTCAAATGACATTCCTCTAGAGATGAGTGAGCCTGTTACAGGGACAATAGACATAGTTGAAACAGGGGAGAGGGCTGATTCTCCTCCTTATCATGATGAGGGGAGGTCGGTTGCAGCGTTGCCGAGCCCTACCCCAGACTCAGCAGTGAAGGCTGAGGTGGCTGCCGACCAGGAGGTAGCGATAGATTCTATCCCCGCGGAGGGATTCGGTGAGGAAGATGAGACTCGTCCATCGAGCCTGACTCCAGGGGAGCCGAGTTAGGAAATAAGTGCTGATCTCGCTGCTTTGCCAGAGGGGGAAGGTCCCGTACGGCCTGCTGATAGTGTGTTGGAGACGGAGGAGGTAGCCCCTGACGTCGGTGGTCCCTCCGAGCTTGAGAAGGGTAAGGGTTTACTGGAACCCTCTGTTGTTCATTCTACTTGGGGTACGATATCGACGCCCCTCTCGGCTTCTTCCGTTGTCTTGGCTCCTCGGGCCAGTGGCAAAGTTCAAGCTCCTATTGAGGGAGAGTCCGTCGATGCCAAGGTTTCAGCCTCGTAGATTGAAGTCGGTGGGTCTTCATCAGGCCCGCCGTCTATCACAGTTCCTCCTGCAACTCCTGCCATGACGCCTCAAGTGCTGGCTGTTGCAGATGAGTATGTTCAGTTTGTTGTTGAATCAGTGTACAAGATGCTGCAGAAGGGCATATCAACGGTACTGAATGCAGTTTTGTGACGGCTAAAGCCATGGCGCTCTCTTCCATTGGTTTGATACGTTTGCACCATGGCCACGATCACATAGCTGTAATTCTGGAGGAGTCGGTGGTTGAGCTCGACCAGCATCTTTCTGAACTGTAGAGTATCTAGCGGAATGACTTTTCCGCTCTGATAGAAGCATAACAGAAGAAGTTGATAGCTGAGGTTGAGTTGTCTTATCAGGCCACGGTGGCCATCTAGAACGGCGAGGTGGCCGCTGCTGAAGCTACAGTAGAGAGACTGTTTCAATCCATACAGGAGCAAGTGGAGCTGCGGGCCTCATTGGAGGCAAGTATAGCAGAGGTTACTACCAGGATTCGTCTCCTAGAAGACCAGAGGGCCCAACTTATGTTAGATCATGAGCGGGCCCAGGCTGAGCACATCTTGTCCAAGGAGGAAGAGGCAGTTGTTACTCACCATATTCTTTCTCTGACTCATCAACGGCAGGAGTTAGACGCCAAGCATGAGAACGATACTGCTCCCGAGGCTGTGGAGATGATGTGGCAGGAGGCTGAACGCCGGGTCATGGCGACTGCAGAGACTCAGGCTGCAGACTTGAGACGTCGGATCGAAGAGCTGTTCACCAATCCCAATGATGCCTAGGGATTTGTAGTCTTCTCTTCTTTTTTTTGGTTATATGTTGGGGATGTAATCCTTTAATTTTTAAATAAAAAATAAAGAATTTTGTGGTGTGTTTATCTTTTGTTGTCATGAACTTGTGATTTGTGTGGACCTATTATCTTTTGCGCACCTTGTGTCACCCTCATTTTCTCGTATTTCGTATTATACTCGTATCTGGATTTTGGCATGCATTTTTATTTTTCTCGACTTGTGGAATTTCGGTATTTCTCGTATTTTGGTTTTGGCATGGCTCGGTTTTATTGGGGATGGTTCGGTTTGGTTCGATTTTATGTGTTGGAACACCCTAGCCCTATGCTACCCCTCATCCACACCACAACTCCCCTCTTTATAATCCCCACCTACCACTCTCTCTCTTCATTACCACCACCATTTATTTTCTTCTTCTTCTCCTTCCTCCACAACTCTCCCCAACCCTTAGGCAAGTGCATCTTGCCACTACATGAGAACCATATTTTCTTTGTCCAATTGCTAGACTAGGACATGGTGATCAACATTAGTTCTTAGCATTTTATGATTTGGAGCCTCCTTTGTCCTAGATCTAGTTATTCCTATTTTCAGATTTTTGCATGTTTTGATCTATTTCAGTTGGAGTTTTGTGGGTTCTGATGTTTCTATGTGGAAGAGAGTTCAATTTCACCCAAGTTGGAACCTTGGAAATCCGGATTTGGAGTTCGGATGACCAAGTTATGTTGATTTGAAGTTTTGGGTTCTGCCATGGTGTTCTTGCTGTTTGGAGAAGACAGTGAGCAGTGTGCAGAGCTTCTTAGCTCATGCACACTGAGCTACGCGCGCTCTTTAGTGCTGCGTACGCAGACTTGGGTACGCTTCCTGTTGGAAGCGTGTTCCCTTCAGCGTGCGTGACTTTCCACGCACACTGTTCCCTTGAGCGTGCGTGACTTTTCACGCAGCTGCTCCCTTGAGCGTGCGTGACTTTTTACGCACACTGTTCCCTTGAGCGTGCGTGACTTTTCACGCACACTGTTCCCTTGAGCGTGCGTGACTTTTTATGCAGCTGCTCCCTGTAGCGTGCATGACTTTTTACGCAGCTGCTTCCTTCAGCGTGCGTGACTTTTCACGCAGCTGCTTCCTTCAGCGTGCGTGACTTTTTACGCAGCTGCTTCCTTCAGCGTGCGTGACTTTTCACGCAGCTGCTTCCTTCAGCGTGCGTGACTTTTCACGCTGCTGTTCCCTGTAGCGTGCGTGACTTTCACCTACGCTGCTCTCTCAGCGTGCGTGACTTTTCGTACGCTGCTCCCCTGACCCCTTGCTTAACCTACAAACTCTTGGAGTTTTGGTCTTATTTCTTTAAGCTTGGCTTTTCTATAGTCCTGTATATTGATATTTTATTAGATATTTTATGCCCATTTTATATCCTTACGCCTTTTGTCATGAACTTGATTTTACTTAATATGTTTGGAATGACTATTGTACATGGCATGATATGACAAGGAACTAGCATAACACGACAGTGACCCATAGTGGTGCACTCCTGACATGACTAACCTGACATGATAGTGTCCCGTCGTGGCGCACTCCTGACAAGTACCCTGACATGATTTATCTTGATAATTTAACTTGACCTGCCTTGACACCGTGGGTGGTTCTTCTTGCTTGCTTGTTAAATCTACTTGTCCTGTCTTGCATCATGTCTAGGAGGGGACTCCTGAGTACCACGGTCAGGAGTACCTACTAAAATAGATTAAGGCTAATAACTAGAATAACTCAGTAGTCATGAAGAGATGACACAGCTACAGGCAATCCCGTTACCTGGGCGCTCTTGGGATCTGTAGCCTACCGTCGAGTAGGGCACATTTCCAGCGCACCGTCGAGTGTTGCACCCTCTAAGTCACCTAAGGGTACATTTGTCTCCCGGGCGATGTACCCTCCTGAATTCAACCCCTAATTTTCGTCCTGGGTAGCCTGGATGGTCTGCAGGGCTTGTGGCTGTGGAACAATCTCACTGCATCTTGTTAGTAATTAGGCTTGTGATAACCCTAGTTAGTTAATGTAGAAAGCCGTAGGCAATGATTGGCCGTGATTGCTTGGATGGAGTCTAGTCCAGTATAGTATTGTCTAGAATTGATTGATTGTAAGATAGTACCAGAATGATTGAAGGATTGTCACTCCAGATTGTTACTTGACCTGATTTATTATATTTATCTTGCCGATAAATGGTGAGAGAAACCAAGTTCGGTTCAGACGAAGGGTTACAACCCCGGTCCTTGTTTGGTTTACGGGTTGTAACCTAGCTATCTGAATAGTCCCATGGTCATCTCATCGTATATCATCCTGTCATGCTTTTCCATATGTCCTATCTTTCAGTGATTCTATACAAAATTATCTTTTATAATTACCCATCATGCTTTTTATATTATTGTGCTAACTTGCTGGCTTTTGTTCTCATTTCGTGGCCTCCTTTGTGGCACTTGCTCTTTCTGGGGTCTGACCCAGCTGGTTTTGTATGGCCAGATACCGGAGCAGCAGCAAATGATCTACCTGTCTTCCAGCCCGATGGTGACCACCAGGTGTAACCAGGGCAACGAGTGGGTTTTATTTTGCTCTCCCACTCTCTTGTAAAAATATTCTTTTGAGGCGTTTAGCCGCCGAGCAAGTGTTAGCTCGTTTGCAACTTTATTTACTGTCTGCCTACGGGCTGTAAACATGATTGGCAACTCGAGGTTGATCATGTATGACTTAACTCTTGCTAGTCCTTACATTTTGTACGACTAGCTTCATGATCATCTGGATATGTAATGTTTGGGACGCCTTACAATTATATATTTGGTGATCTGATATCTTGTGATTATTATTAGTTGGTTGAGGTTGAGACAATAGGATAATTTATGACCTTAAGAGACTGATGGCTTGTAGATAAACCCTCACATATCTAGACAGCCGTGACCGTATGGTGAGATGGATTCCATTTCATTATACGTAGCTGGCTATGTCTGCCCCCGCTCTCCAGTATTCTAGTTCTGGGGTGTGACACCTTGGTTGTTAGGTACAGATAATAAGTTTGAGAGAACCGACATGTTTGCTCAGAGGTAATGTGGACGTGGCAAATATGGGGTTCAAATGTCAGAATCTTCCTACTCAGAGGTGTTATAGATATAGTAGGAATGACTCTGGAGGGATATGCGGAACTACTCAGAGGTAATATGGACATGGAAGTTCTGCGATCGATATATGGCAATGCGAGAGTTGTCTGTACGGGATGTTTACTCAGAGGTAATGTGGACGTAGTAAACATGATGGGTAGCATAGTCTTATAGTGCGTAAGATTCTGCTTTATAGGAAGTAGAGGAGCAACTCAGAGGTAATATGGACATGGTTGTCCTTCTACTGGAGATAGGATGCAATAGAACAACTGGGTTCCGAGAGCATAGGATTTTTGTAAAGGAAAGATGTATGTGAGCTCTGATGATCAGGTCTACCGATTCCCTTGTTTGGTAGAGGTGGAAGTACATATCTGGAAGATGTCATGAGTAGTACTTTTTTAGGAACTTGTCGTTGATGAGCATCATGAACAAGTCTCCGTTTGATCGGGCGAGGTGGTAAGCACCGTTTGAGTATACCGTCTCTATGATGAAAGGTCCCTCCCATTTGGGCTCGAACTTTTCTGGTATTTTGTGAGTCAACACCATCGGTCTTCTGACTGCCAAAACCAGGTCACCTACTTGAAAAGTCCACTTCTTGACCTTCTTGTTGAAAGCCTGTGATATAGGGCTTGATAGAGTTTGATGCGCTGTTGAGCTAGGAGACGTTTTTTGTCAAGTGCCTCCAATTCTCGCAGACGACGACGTTGATTGTCTTCTTCTGTGAGTTGATTTGTGATCGCTACATGGAGTGAGGGTATCTGGATCTCGAGAGGCAGTACCGCTTCGCTCCCGTAGACTAAGGAGAATGGGGTGTTGCCTGTCGGAGTCCGTACCGTTGTGCGGTAGGCCCAAAGGCATTCGCCGAGCTTTTCGTCCCAGTCGCGTTTATTGGATGACACGACCTTTTTGAGTAGCCTGACAATAGTCTTGTTAAATGTCTCGGCCAACCCATTTGCTACCGGATTGTAGGCAGTTGATGCCACGTTCTGAATGCGATTCTTGTCACAGAATCTACTAAAAACATGGCTGATGAACTATGGACCATTGTCGTGGATAATCCTCCGAGGTACCCCAAAATGGTAGATGATATGGTGCTCGATGAAGCTGATCATCCTAGAGCTCTTCACTTCTGCCAATGAAACTGCTTCTGCCCATTTGGAGAAGTAGTCAGTAATAGCTAGGATGAAGCGGTGTCCCCTCGATGAAGGAGGGATGATAGGTCCTACAATGTCCATGCCCCAAGATTCAAAGGGCCAGAAGGCGACCGTAGGATGTAGTGGTTCCGACGGTGTATGAATGAAGTCGGCATGAAGCTGGCAAGTATGGCACTTTTTGGCATAGTCGACAGCGTCGGCTGCCATAGTTAGCCAGTAGTAACCCATGCGTCGCAGTCGATCATGTAACTTAGGCCCAGGCTGATGGGCCCCGCAAGTTCTATCATGAGCTTCTCGAAGGGCTTCGGCTGCTTCTTCGTTGGACAGGCATCGAAGGATAAGTCCATCGTAGGAGCGTCGGTACAGCATTTTAGTAGCTGTATCGTAATAGAATCGAAGGGAATGCCTCCTGACTGAGACGGCTTCCTTCGCATCTTCTGGGAGGATTCTGTAGACAGCGAAGTCGATGAACGGGAACCTCCAGTCTCGGACATTAATACCAGCACTTGTTGACATGACATAGGCCATTTGTGAGCATAGGTTGTTTTTAGGACAAACCAAGTCTCGACCAACTACCATGACGTAGTGTTGAGTCCCGAGAGATGCTGCCAATGAGGCTGCGAGGCCAGCCAGAGCATCAGCCTCCAGGCTTTGTAATCGAGGTACGTGTTCTATGAAGAACTTGGTGAAGGTTGAAATAATGTTCAATACAACTTCATAGTGAGGAACCAGATCTTTATGGCGAACTTCGTATTGCCCTCTGATCTGGTTAACGATGAGTTTTGAGTCGCCGTAGACTTCTAGATGATCCACCCCCAGCTGTTGCACCAGCTGGAGTCCTATGATGAGAGCGTTGTACTCGGCAACATTGTTGGAGCACGGCTTCGAGAGGGAGTAAGCACGCTGGATGACCAACTGATCGGAGGAGACTAAGACTACCCCCACTCCGGCGATGATTTGGCCTTTGGGGCCTATTCTTGAAGCGCCATCGAAAAACATCCGTCAGACGGAGCTTTCTTCGGTGACATTTGATTCTTGGACCTCATCCGGGATATCTTTATAGAGTCTGGAGGACTCTGGGATGGGGTGTACAGCTAAAAAGTCGGCCAGAGCTTGACCCTTGACAGCTTTTTGTGGAACGAACACCATGTTGTATGGTGTCAACAGGATCGCCCATGTAGCTAGCCGGGAGTTCAATGATCCTGACTTTGTCATGAGAACCCTGAGCGGATTGACTCGGAAGATGACATGAATTGTCTAGCCCAAGACATAATGGCGAGTCTTCTGGATGGCGAATACCAAAGCCAAACACTCCTTTTCAACGGAGTTGTACCGGTGTTTGGCCCCGATCAGTGTCCTACTGAGATAGTAGATGGCTTGTTCGTAGCCTGCATCGCTGTTCTGAGCCAGCAGAGCGCCGAGGGAATGATCCATGGCATGGACGTAGAGGAGAAATGATTTGCCTGCGACGGATGCCACCAGGACTGGTTGGCTCGTTAAGTAAGCCTTGATATCATCGAAAGCTTTCTGGCATTCCTCTGTCCAGACGTAGGAGACTTCCTTCTTTATGAGCTGGGTGAAGGGTTGACATTTTTCGAAAAGGTTTGCTATAAACCTTCGGATGTATGCAAGACGCCCTTGTAGGCCTCGAAGTTCTCGGAGGTTCTTCGGAGGGTCCATGTCAAGGATGGCCTTGGTCTTCTCGGGATCGACATGGATGCCTTTCGCCGTGATAATGAAGTCCAAGAACTTTCTGCTAGAAACCCCAAGAAAGGATTTAGCGGAGTTCATCTTGAGTTGATGCACTCGCATGAGATCGAAGGCTGTCTTCAGGTCTTGTAGGTGATCCCTTTTGAGACGGCTCTTGACAGCGATATCATCAACATAGCATTCGACTATTTTGTGAAGATGTTGACGGAAAATGATACTCATAGCTCATTGGTATATAGTACCAGCATTTTTTAAGCCGAAGAACATCACTGTGTAGCAGAAAACCCCTTTCGACATCCTGAATGACGTGTACTTTGCATCATCGGGGAACATTTTGATCTGGTTGTAGCCCGAGTACCCATCCATGAAAGACATGCGTTCGAAACCACATGTATTGTCGATCATTACATCGGTGATCGGAAGTAGGAATTCGTCTTTCGAGCAAGCAGCATTGAGATCTCTGAAGTCGATGCAGACCCGTATCTTTCCATTCTTTTTTGTGACATGGACGACGTTGGCCACCCAATTCGGGTGTTATTCTTCACGGATAAACTCGCTGGTCAGGAGTTTGTCTACCTCTTGATCGATAGCGTTCATGATGTCAGGACGAAAACGTCGTTGTTGTTACTTTATAGGCTTGGCATCAGGTAGGATGTTAAGCCTATGCATCGCGAACTGGAGATCAAGTTCGGGCATATCTTCGTAGCTCCAGGCGAAGACGTCGATATATTCTTTTGCCAGTTGGATTAAATATTCCCGGTCTGGTCCCTTTAGACTCTTGCTGACGAAGATGGGTTTGGAAGAAGATCCATCCCCAAGGTCGATCTGTTCGACTTCGTTTTCGGTAGGGGGTTCACGTAATTCAAAACGAGACTCTCACTGCGCTCCTAGGCGTTGAGCCCAAGGTTCTTCCTCGAAGAATTTTGGCATTTGGTCTTCGCCTTCATCTTCTTGAGATTGTGCAGATGCCATGTTGACTGATAGCACCTCCTTGAAGACTGAGCCGATACTGGTATCGGAATCCCAAGTTGATACTTTGGATAAATGAGAATGTTCTACTTCTTCTGCCTCCGAACTCTCTGGAGTTATCGGCGGCGTGACATAGCCTACCCCCCGCCGAGTACAATGATAGTAGTCCTACGGCTTTCCTTTAGGTGTTGGGAGTCGGAGAGGAAGACGTCGATCCTTGTCGTAGTTTAGGCCTTTGTTGCTTTTTAGATCATAACCCATCATTTGGATGAGGTACTTTGCCTTGTCCGTGTACCGATAGACTTGTATTCTGTCGGTATCTGGTTCTTGCTCGAGTGGCGGAAGGTCTTGATGATGCTCGACTTTGTCGAAGATGATGGATTCTTCGTCTCGATTTTACGGTGGGACTACGAAACAGACCCCTTGGGACGGGACTACTCGATTTACATGATTGACGGTCGTTATTTGTGTTTGTAACGACCGTAGAGCGTTATCTAATGTATAGATGGCATTTCAATGTGGAAGACTAGAAACACGAGATTTTGTTCCGCGGGATTACATTGTCCAGAGAGGGTACATCTACATCAACAGATATGTATTCCCCTAGCTCTTCATCTGTGAGTACCGAGGTTGGTTCAGGAGAGTCCACCGCAGCTTTGACCTTGGGGTCCGAGAGGGCTATGTGGACCTTTTCCGACAGTTTGGATGAGACGGATGATTGCGGAGGCCTGCCTTTAAGACGCACCTTCATGTTGGCCCAATGATTACATTGTGTTTTTGAATATGGCTAATCAGTTAAGTTTAACATAATGATGTCACTAATATTCATATACTCACTATCATGTTGCTACTTAAACTTAGCATTGTCCTAATTGTCCTATATTATACTGCTATGCTTGTATCGTACTGCAACATATTTGTTGGCCTAACATGCTATCATGTTGTTACTTAAACTTAGCAATGTCCTAATTGTTACTGCAACATATTTTGCTGGCCTAACATGTATTTGTAGACATGCAGTAAGCATGATCTAACATGATCAAACAGGACATAGGCAATGAAGAATTAATATTGGACCAAAGACGGCGTCATATAAAGGGATTTCTCCGAACCGCCTAACGACCTATCCGGGGCCTCGCATCGGGGGTCAGCGGACAGGGGTCGAGGGGACAGCGCCCCCCGTCGGGGGTTCGGGGGCGAAGCCCCCGAAAGGTATTCAGATTTTCAGATCTGTATATCTTTGGACGACTGCTGTCAGGGAAAAAGATGTCTTCATGGCTGCTCAAATATCAGAAGAAAGGCATCATCAAAGGGCTCTTGGTTTTCCTGTTTGTTCCATGTCTGTAATCTTCAATTTATTGAGTCTAGGAGAATGTGTACATTGAGTCGCACTGAGTCATCTCAACCCCTAGACATATCTCTCCAAGATCTACCATACAAACAGACCAATTCCTGAACCAAGCCCAAGCTCCACAAAGCCTAAAAGCCCAATGGACCAATTCTGTCTTCTGGAGACAGAGTTCGGGCCGAACTCTGCCTCCACACAGAGTTCGGGCCGAACTCTGTCCCCTGATTTCCAGCACCCTGATTTTTAGGGCCTGCTTGCTACCAGCTGTCCAACGGCCAAAAATTTGAATTATCCATACCGAATTCTGGCCGAATTCTGCTTGTCTCGAACCCTATAAATAGGCCTTGGTTTCTCTCATTTGAAACCATCCACTCTTCTATTCTTCTTCTCTTACATAGCCTATATAGTCAAGAGCCTTACTCTTCCAATCTACTAGCCACAAAACTTCCTAAGCCCCAAGGTACTCAAGTGCGATTCAGCTAGAAGTTTTTGTGCAAGAGTTGAAAAGAAAAGTCACTTGGACAATTCCAAGTCGCTTGGAAAATTCCAAGCAAATCGCCACTGCGATCCTCTGTAAGAAGTTGACGTGCTCTTCTGAAGAAAAGGCACGGGTTGTAAACTACTATTTCACAAATAGTGGATTTAAATCCTGAGCTAGAGTTCTCAGGCCTGGACTAGTCCTCCACGAGGGAAACCAGGTTAAAACTGCTGTGTTTGCGTATGCTCTTCTGATCTTTATTTACTTCCGCATTTCTCTCTGATTTATTTACTATCTTGATAGTTGTTTTGTGGAGGTGATATAGAGTTAATTTTTTATTTGGTGATTATTGACACAAACTCTATTCACCCCCCTCTAGAGTTGCCTACACTTGTGTTTTCACTTCAGAGGTGCCTCAATTGTGCCTTCAGTGATTGGTGCCTTCCCCTATAGTTTTGCCACAAGGGGAGCCATTGTTTGAGACGACTTTTCCTTGAGCCGTATCTTCAAGGGAGCTTCAGTAGGTGCTCTACCTAGAGAAGTTGGTGCTTTTCCAGGTAGCTTGATGGTCATGGGAGGTAGCATCTGAGGCAGTTTCCCTTTGAGTCGAATTTTCAAAGGAGCGTCGGGAATCATCTCTGGCTCCATGTCCGGCTCTGCTGCCATTTCTGCTTCATCGTCGGCATCATTGGCTTCTTCTTCGTCGGACGACTTGTACATGGTAGAATTAGTGAAGTAGGCTTCGACCCCCTTGAAAGGATCAATGTCCGCGAAGTCTGTTCGGACGATGTCATTGGTGGACACGTACTTCATACATTGGTGGAGTGTAGATGGTACCACCATGTACTCATGCAGCCACGGACGATCCAGTAGGAGGTTGTAGTTGACGTCAGCATCCACGACATAGCAGGTCACCTCGGTTCGGAGGTTACCGATATGATATTTTAGCCGTATTTTACACAGCGGTTCACTTTTGCAAGCATTGAAACCGCTGATTGTAGTGTTGGAAGGTGCCAGACAGTACATTAGGATCACCAGTGTTGAGAGCAGTATCTTTGGGATGATACTGAGGGAAGACCCTGGATCGATCTGAATCCGCTTCATCTTGACGGAACCGACATACCCTGTATAATACAGTGGCCTATTGTGTCGGTTGTGCTTGAGCAGCATATCTTGTTGGGTGAAGGTTATGTTGGAGATAACTTCATCCGCACAATGGCAGTGCATACATGTGGTCGGGGTATCCTCAGGCTGCTTGACCTGACTGATGAAGGATTCAACATCCTTCAAGGCTTCACAGAGAGCTTCACGAGTGTCCTTGGAAAGACGAAGAAGCTCAAACAGAGATAGACGGGCAAGAGTACTGGCAAGTTGTGCCAGTATGTTGAAGTTGTGGGGCTTGGCTAGCCCCGAAGCATTCTCCTTTCGCAAAGGCTTGTCGAAACAGGCCTCTACATGCTTCTGTTTATTGGCTGCTGGAGGCCTGGATGGGCCCTCCTCATGGGCAGCAGGGACGGTGCAAGGAGACACCACCTCGACGGCAGCTTCGTCAGGTTGGGCGTTCTGATGTGAACGCGTCTGTACAGAAAGTGCCTCTTCTGCAGAGGAAGAGACCATACAGCAAGACTTGATCTTCCTGTCCTTGGTTTTGGAGGCAGAGCGTACCTCCGGTTGAGTAACTTCGGAGACGAGGTCAGAGTGAACCCATAATACCTCTACCCGGGATGTGGTGAGTGGGATGAGTCCACTCACGTTGTCACGAGTAGGTGGTAGGTTAACCACCTCCATTATCGCCTTTGGGATGGGGACGACGCCATCTTGTGTTGTGGTTGGCGGCAAGGTGTCAAATTGGAGTGACATCAGGTTGGTCGAGACCGTTTTTTCCTCATAGTCGACGGAGATGACATCCGCATTGATCATGCGCTGGATGTAGTTCTTGAGGACGTAGCAGTCCTTAGTTGGATATCCGACAAACCGATGGTAGTGACAGTACCTCGGGTTGTCCACTCTTCCAACCTCGTCAGGACGCTTTGGGTCCGGCAACTTGATCTTGTCACCCTGCTTCATTATCTCGAAGAGTTGTACGGTGTCTTCATCGTTGAAAGAATAAACCTCCTTTGGCCTTGGTGCAAGTGGAGGCTTCTGAGTAGGTGCTGATGCACCTTTGGAGGCATTGACAGTCAATGCCTGCTTTCCCTTCGTCTCTCATCCAGGGTTGTTGGCTGCAGGCCGTTTTTTCTTGTCTTCAAAGGCAGAAAAGCTGATTCCTAGAAGACGAGCATTGGACGCCTTCTTTTCTGCTGCTTCGGCCTCGATGATCAATGAACTCCAATCGGGAGGAGGAGTAGAGTTGAGCCAGAGTTTGATCGCAGGCAGCATGTTCATGCTGCAGGAGGAGAAGAGTGCATGTTCTGGCATACCCGGGGGCAGTCTGAAGCAGGCTTATTGGAACCGTTCGATGAATGCTCGAACTGTTTCCTTCTCCTTCTGACGTATCTCTAGAGGGACGCCATTGTCATGTCCTTCCCTCCGTCGTAGAAATGATCGAGGAAGAGACGCGTCAAGTCGTCGAAAGAAGATATAGAGTTGTCGGAGAGACTGCAGTACCAGTCGTAAGCCACTCCTTTAAGCGCCCCGACAAATATGCTAGTGAGGAGCGTGTCTTCCTTCGGGAGATGTCCCGTTTGAGACTGGAAGTACGTCAGATAACGGTGTGGAGAGTCCTTCCCGTCGTATGGCGTCAATGTTTGTAGTTTATAATTGGGAGGATAAACCACTTTGTTCCATTCGAGGGGGTATGGATGTGGGATCCCCATTTTCTGGCGCTCCTCTTGTCTGTTCTTGGACTCAAAGCGCTCGCACAAGTCCCTGATCATCTCAACCACGTCTTCCGTGGAGCTGGGAGTCGGGGAAGGTGGTACAGCTTGGAGTTGAGCATTTGATGGCACCGACGTCCGAGGTGCTTTACGGTGATCTGTATCCAAGGATACCCATTGAAGGGGTATGCTTGATTCTCTATTGGCCCCTGGGTCAGGACCGGTAGACGGTGCCCTGGCCAAAGCTGACCGTATCTCAAACACTGCTTGAGTCAGTATTTGCATGGAGGCAGAGAGGGTTTTGAGTCCTCCCTCCAAGGTATCCATGCGCTGGACGAGATCTGCTGGCAGCGCATCTGACTCCGCATCACCAGCTCCCGTCATGTATACCGTCATGACACAACTGGAAGTGGATGGATCTGTTGAGGCTTCGCTTTCGGCCTCGCTCTCTTGTAGAAGAGGAACTTCCCCCGGAGCTTCGTCTTGGCTACCCTCAACTATGTTCTGGAGGATACCTTTGTCTTCGGAAGAAGTATCAGCAAGGGCCTGACTACCCCCAGTTCTGTCTTGGAGGACTTTTTCATCTTCGAGACAGATCCACAGGGGCTTGAGTACCCCCAGCTATGTCCGGGAGGCTGACTTCGTCTCCAGGATGAAGATCCACAGGGGCTTGACTACCCCCAGCTATGTCACGGGAGGCTGACTTCGTCTCCAGGATGAAGATTCACAGGGACTTGACTACCCCCAGCTTCCTCTGAGATCTTTTTTCTCCCCCGAGTGCCCTCAAACACTCATAAGGACGGAAAAGTCGAGGAGCTGCCAGTCGTCTTTCGAATTGATGGGGAGTTTGAGACTACGTTGTAAGAAGCAACCTGTAGTTCTGGCTCCACTTTAGTTGACACCTTCTTCCCGAGACGACGTTGGAGAGGTGTTGATGATTGCAGCCGCTGGAACACCGACTGTCTTGATGGCGGGACTGCTGTTTTGCAACAACAGTTGATGGTGACTACAGCACAGGTGTGCCCTGTGAGGGACATATTGTGCTTGTCAGTCGACTCTCCTGATCGGCGTTTGTGACGGATCACATTACGCAAATCATTGGGGGAGAGTGCCACCTTCGCACCCCCATCAGGCGCATGGCAAGGCCAAGCGCCGGGGTGGTCAGGTGAATGCTGTGCCCCTGAACCAACGCAGAAGATGCGCTCAGATCAGTAGTGGGTGTACAATATTTACAGTGACTTGAACCAGCCACAGACGCACATCCTATGTAGGCGCTAGGGTTCAAGACCACAGAGTTTGCCTTGCTCGACTTGGTTGCAAACGCAACAGATGCGCCCAAGTGAGACAAGGACTTTGAAGGTCGGCTCGTTTTTGGCGTAGAAGCACCCGAGTCGACCTTATATAGCTTACCATCAGCAGCGCGCATGATTGTGAGCGCATGCTTCTGGTTTATTGTCGGCATAACACGTTTGGGGCGCATGGCCCGTGCTGCCTTGGACTTCTTCGTACCAGCCCGCTGGGGTGCATAGTACTCAGAGTCCAAATTCTCCTTGCCACGACAGCGAGTGAGTCTGTCAAAGACAGAAATCTTCTGTGGCGCATCAGAGTTGCTGTGCAGGGCGTTAGATGCGCCCTTGCTCCATCGACGCATCTTTCTTATCTGAGAAGAAGATGGCTGGGGAATGTGGTCAGCACCATGCTTTCCCGAGAGATGCGCTGCACCGGTGGGCGCATCCTGGCCGCTGAGGACGTCAGCGAGAAGGGTGGACTGCATCGGCGCATCCCCTTCAGTGGTGGTGCCAGGGGCCTCGACCTTGCGCACCCAGACTTGGCGAGTCTTTTTCGGCTTTGGCAGCCACTTCGAAGGACTTGCGCTGCCTTCAGAGATGAACTTCTCATACACCTGTTGATTGAGGCGTACGACCAGCGTCTTGTGGGAGGAGCCTACCTTCACGTCGTCGGATTGTGACACAGCTTTCTCGGTGGAGCAGAAAGAGTTCCCCAGCAGAGTTGCCAGCTTGTTTGCCATTAAAATCTTTTTTATTGCAATTTCAATTACAAATAGAACAGTGTTACAATGTAGGACTTAGATGTAGTCCTAGGAGAACACTTTTGTTTATCTGGGTCCCTGTGCGATCTGACGACGGTTTTCCGTTAACGATCTGACGACGGTTCTCGGTTCTCTGAAGGTCTGAGTTGCTCTGGGTGCTGGAACTTGCGGAGAGAAAGAAGACGTTGAGTGTCTGTATTTGCTTCTCTCACTGCGTATGTAGGTCTCTGTCCGTAGGTGTGTGTCTGTGTGTGTGTGTGTGTGTGTATGTAAGAAGGAAATGATCCCTCTATTTATAGCTTTGCAGGCTGGCTGCTCATGCGCGCATATGTCGGATGCGCCTGGTCGTGGGAATACCATGTGGTTGAAGCTGCGGGAGGCGCATGGATGATGCACCATCATTTGTGGGTTGAATCCTTCATACTGCTTTTGTGGGCTGGCACGTAGCAGGGGAGAGGATCTTTCTGTTGCTGAGATCTTGGGTGATTAGCACCCCTTCATAGGCTGAATTGAGTCAAAGGACACGTGTCGTAGGTCTATGGCTCAAAGATTTCGGATTTGGTGGAGAGTGATCTGGTAGGATGCGCCTGGGATTGGGCGCATGAGAAGACTTTGGCTCACAACCTTCAGGAGTCACGATCCAGTCTGGACGCACGGCTTTTGAGGCGCATGCGAGTCTTCAAGCGCATGGCCGCTGAGGCGCATGCGAGTGGTTGGTCGGTCACGTGGGTCATAACCGTCGGAGGAAAGTAATGATGATGCTGACGTCAGTGACGCTTCGTCTTCTGAAAAAGCTGCTAACTGTCCAGTCCTCGGGGGACGTGCTGCCAACTCTGTCACTTGAGCATTAATTGTTTGATGGGTGACGAGCCGAAATGGGCGCATGGGTCCGTGTTGATTAGGACGCATGGATCTGTGCTTTGTTGGACGCATCCATACGGGACGCTTGGTGCTGATGGGCGCGTCTGTACAATGCGCCGTGTCTGACCGGCGCATCCGTTTGTATGGTGCGTCTTTATTGGTCCGACCTTTGTGTTCTTTAAGTGCTTTAAATAGCCGTTTTGACTTGGCTGAATTCGAAGCGTCAGGTTCATCACCATTAATACAAATTCATTGCACGGGATTCGGAGAGCCCGTCACTTGGCGCATGAGTTTGATCTGCCTGGCCTATAAATAGTGGCAAGGAGAGAGTTTGCCTCTCGTTTTCTCACGTCTTTCCGAATGAACTTGTTTGCTCGAGCACATTCTGTTGACGAGATGCTCCCGAGGGTGAAGATGCGACGCATTGTCTTCATTCATGCACTCGTGAAGGTGACTGTTACATCCAAAAGTCGGGGTCGAGGGCTTCTGAGACAGGCGGAAGGTGCATGTTGCATCCAAAGATCGGAATGCTCGAGCCCTGTCCCCGTTATGCTGGAAGAGCCGTAGATCGGAATTGCGGTGCTCCCGGCTTTGGAGGCTCTTTCTACTGTCAGAGTGGGTGTTGCCCATTCTGGTTGTGTTGAAAGCTGCTCCTTTAGTCGCGGATCGATTGCGGTGCTCTCCTCTTCCTTGGAGAGCTCTTCCTCCTGCAAGAGGGGTTGATCGTCCACTCTTGTTCTGCTCAATAAATGCTTCATTAGTCGAAACATTTGATCGGGTCGAAGTAAGGCGCATATGCTGAGACTTCATGATGCGCATAACTGAGACGCCGAAGAGATGCGCCTGACTGAAATGCTGAAGGCTGCGCCTGACTGAGACGCTGAAGGGATGCGCCTGCCTGATGATGCGCCTGGTGGTGGCGCATGGCAGTTTGCTGCGCCTGGCTGTAGTCTTAGGATCTTTTCTTTTTGTAGAAAACTCTCCTTTGTAAAGCCTTTATTTAGACATGTAATAGACTTTTATATGAAATGAAAATTCTTTTGATGTCTATACTTTTGCTGTCTTGATGTGCCAAGTACTTCGTTTTGAGTTCCCTGACGCATGTTCTGAGTAGTATTCGAGCGCATAGGAATTCTGGCACATAGATGTGCCTTGAAATTTCATACTTCTACAGGTGCCAACGGTGCCGACAACAACACTGCGGGCAGGATGATTATTAGAGGCCACAATGGCTGCATGGTGATTGCTTCCCACAAATTCTTCGACAACGACACTCGCCTTCTTCTCGAGAGCGATATTCTGATCGAAGCCCTTCAAGCTTGCAAGAGCAAGAACATCCAGATCAAATGTATTGAAACCACCAACAAAAAGCTTCCGTGTTACCTCAACAGCAAAGCATCAATTCCGTGACCCATTACATACACCATCAGATCTATTAAAGCGTTAATTCCCTCGGACATTGCCATCTCCGTTATTCTACGCGGTGCCAACGGCGTGGCACAAGCTCTTGCTAATTTGGCGTCATCCTCCAAGGAAGACAAGAGCTTCTCCCACACTTTCGAGCTCCCGATTCGGATCGGCCAAGTGGTGGCTGCGGACTTGTAGGGTCTACGACCATGTTGTATCTTCTGAGTTCAGTCTACCTTTTGTATTTTTTTGGTGTTTGCTCACTTTTGTTGACCGCTGGTCTTTGCATCATGCAGATTTATGCAGATTTTGTGCTGTGAGCTTCTTTTCCTTTTCTTCCTTTGTTGTTGTGCTTGGGCCATATCCCAGCACCTTTTGAGCCTCGTCTATAGTTATATATTTATGTTTTCCTTAAAAAAAAAGAAAAAAAAAAGAGAAATCCTATCATTTTCTTTGTCAACATAAATATTTTCAGCAATTCATCTAAAATTAATTCAATTCAAAAAATCATATAAAACCCTAAAACCCAACTAACCCACACCCTTTTTTCCTACAATCTCAACTTCTCCCACCAACCCCTCTCTCCACCTGAAAGAGGAGAGAACAGAGTGGAGAAATCTCAGCCGTCCAATCTAGGTCGAGAACAACCCATCACCACCCAGCCGAGCTCGACCGGAGCCTTGACCCCATCATGTCTTCGATCCAAATCCCGTCCCAAATATCCGACAACCCCCAGCTCCTCGCCATCTTGACGACGTCCGTAGCCATCTTCATCGGATGCGCCATCCTGCTGACGTGGCGCCGGTCGGCCGGCAAGAAGCCGGAACCGGCGCCGCCGCCGAGGCCCTCGGCCACCAAGGAGGAGCCAGAGATCGACGACGGCCGGAAGAAGGTCACAGTGTTCTTCGGCACGCAGACCGGGACCGCCGAAGGCTTTGCCAAGGTTAAATAGCTTCGAAACTGCAAAATCTGCCAATTTTTGATTAGTTTGGGAGTTTTTTTTTTTAATAAATTTTTTGCTAACAAATTTGTAAGTCTTGCTTAGTCGCTGGTTGAAGAAGCTAATGCTAGGTACGAGAAGGCTGCGTTTAAAATTGTTGATCTGGTAAGAACGTTTATTCTCTTTACAAAAAGTTCATTTATTACATTTTTTTTTAACAAATTTTGTATTATTTTAATCTTTGTAGGATGATTATGCCGCTGATGATGAGGAGTACGAAGAAAAACTGAAGAAAGAATTTCTAGCTTTGTTCTTCCTGGCAACGTGAGTCTAAATTCTGCAAATTTGTTACCTATTATTTACCGTTCTTTGCTGAAGTGTTTTGGAGATTGCAGGTACGGAGATGGCGAGCCGACTGATAATGCTGCTAGATTCTATAAGTGGTTTACTGAGGTAATTGGGTCAAATTGATTCGAGCTTTTACTTTTGTGGTATGCATGATTGAAATTTGTCATCTTTTTTTGTTTATTAGGATAAAGAGAGGTGTAATTTGCTACCGGATCTCAAATATGCTGTGTTTGGTTTGGGAAATAGACAGTATGAGCATTTCAATAAGGTTGGGTTGCATTGGACTGAAATTCAAGCTTAGATATTATGTTATAGGTTCTTTTACAATTGGCTGATATTTTTTATTCAATGTTGTCTAAACTTGAATCTGCAGATAGCAAAGGTGGTGGATGATATTTTAGCTGAACAAGGTTTTTACTTCAAATAATTCAATATTGTGAATTTGTGATACTAACTGTTCTTAATTGTTTGTTATGCCGTATCCAATTGTTAGTTTTCTGGATTCATTACCTGAAAGATTTCGACATGTGAAAACCATTCCATGAAATGAGAGTTAATATGAAGATTGCACCTGAAAGAATTCGATCTGTGGAGATCATTGCCTATTTTGACTTATTGATAAAGAACGATTTTTTAACATTTGTTTGATATGATGTTGTTTAGGGACCTTAGGATGGCCGATTTGGTTTCTATACTACCCTAAAGAACTCGTTGATCTTTACTAATTTTATACCAGTAGAAAATATTCGGTTTTCAAATTTTGATATAGGTTCTAACCGACTCTTGGAACGTATTGCTAGTTCAAGAAAAATATCAATTTTCTACATACAAGGTCTCAACTCCCCTATGCTTCTGCCAGACAATCTGAAACCCTAAAAAAGTTTGAGATTAAACTTAGCATAGACAAAGTTACCCCTCCCTAAAGATGCAGAAAAGGAAAGAAAATAACCCAAACCTTCTCTCTTCCCCCCTCCCTGAAGATTCTCCTCCCTGATTACAGCCAATGCTGCTCCTTCATTTCTCTCTCTTGTCGTACTCCTTCCATCATTGTCATCTTCTTTACCATGCCGAATCGCTTTCAACTATGTTGTCTACTATGTGTCGGACACAAGCATGGATACAGTCCTCGTGAGGAGTATCTATGCGACAGCTTTTCTCTCTGTCTTAATGTGTCATAGAGAAGAATGCACATCCTTATAGCAAATTTCATAATTATACCACTTCGTCGGGACTGTTTATAGTCTAGAGAAATTTGGAGGACTCTCCTTTGTTGCTTGAGATCTTAAAGTGCATAGACAAAAGGTAAGTCTACATGCTCACAAATTGGTTGTCTAGGTTTTAACCTTTACGACATGGTTCTCTTATGCCCATAGCTAGTTGCTTAGTGTAAAGAGGAATTGATCATTTCATTATTGAGGAGAGAGTTACATATATATAAGAGAGGCTAACCCTTCTCCTATTGTTCTATCCGATGTGGGACTAAAGCCCAATACTACTACTAATACTTAACACCCTCCCTCAAGCTGGAGCATAGATGTCAATCATGCCCAGCTTGTTACACAGAAATTGAATCCGAGGACCCAAAAGAGATTTTGTGAAGATATCTGCTATCTGATCACCGGTCCTTACGTGTTGAAACTTTATCATCCTCTTTTTATACTCATCACGAACAAAGTGAACGTCAATTTCAATGTGGTTTGTTCTTTCATAAAATACATGATTAGTAGCAATGTGGATAGCAGATTGGTTACCATACCACATATCTGCTGTTTTAGATCATGTTTCTTTTTTCAGCTCTTGTAGAAGATGCTGCAGATATAACACCTCTGATGTGCCATAAGCAATGGCTCGATATTTTGCTTCCGAACTTGATCGTGTTATCACACTCTGCTTGCTCTTCCACGATACCAAGTTTCCGCCAATAAATACTGAGTAGCCAGATGTAGATCGTCTATCCGTCAGGCTTGCACCTCAGTCAGCATCAGTAAAGCCAGCATCGGTAAAGCACTCAACAGGGGTATGTCCATGATTCTCCATCCGAATTTTTTTTCCTGGATTCTGGACTAGATAGCTCAGAATTCTGAGAACTGTCTACCAGTGTAGAACTTGTGGAGAAGTCATAAATTTATCTGCGACACTTACGGCGAAAGAAATGTCCGGACGAGTCATGACCGCCAAGTAGTTGAGTTTTCCATCCACTCGACGATACTGATCCAGATTGGTCATCAGGACCCCCTCGTCTGGGAGTAATTTTGCCTCTGGATCCATGGACGAGGTTGCTCCCTTGGCTTGCATCATTTAGTATGTCCAGCACATACTTCCTCTAAGATATTACAATGTTCCGCTTATCCCGTATGACTTCAATGTCCAAGAAGTAGTTCAACGATCCCATATCCTTGGTCTGAAATTGTTCTTCCAGAAACTTCTTTTCCTACAATACCTTGACTTTCGTCTCCTGTGATTACAATATCGTCAACATAGACACCAAGTAGTATCCTTCCAGCTGATGTCTATCGGTATAATACCGAATGATTCTTCTTTTATTGACATATGCCAAACTGAGTAACAATATGTGTAAATCGATTAAACCACGCACGTGGTGATTGTTTGAGACCATAGAGGGCCTTCCGTAGATGACGCACTTTACCCTCCCTTGCAACGAATCCGGGAGGTTGCACCATATATACTTCTTCTTCAATATTCCGATGGAGAAATGTATTTTTCTTATCAAGCTGAAGCAATGGCTAGTCATAGCAAATAGTTAAAGCCAAAAGTACACGCACTGATGTCATCCTGGCAACTGGAGAGGTCTCAAATAATTTTTACCATAGGTATGAGAATATTCTTTAGCCACCAGACGAGCCTTTAGGCGATCAAGAGTGCTATCCGGTTTTACCTTGATCGTGAATATCCATTTGCAACCTACTGCTTGCTTGCCAGTACGTAAATCTACCAAGTCCCAGGTATGGTTTTCCCGAAGCACTTTCATCTCTTCTTCCATAGCTGCACGTCAACCGGAATGTTTGAGACCCTCCTCGACAATATTAGAAATCTGAATCCCATCAATAGTGGCTACCAGAGACCGAGTGTGGTTCGCGAGCCCTTGGTAGTTGTCTACAGACAAGGGATGATCACGACAGGCACGACGAGATCGAGCTGATGGAACATGCAGAGACAAATCAGTGGAGATAGAGGAGGAGGATGGCTTAATGACCGTGGGCATTATCTGCGATGGTCGGTCTGGCGGTGTCGATACTAACTGAACTGGTGATTGCGGACCGTCGGACCAGGATACTAGCTCGGTAGGGGAGGGCACCCGTACGGGGGCTGTTGTGTTTGAACGTGAAACAACAAGAAATCCTCTTCTGGGTACCTGGGGAACTAGACCTGTATTTTGTAGAAGTGGAGGAAACTCGGTTTCAACGAAGGAACATCCAGAGAGAAAAAAATATCTCTTCAAGGTAGGAAAAAACAACGATATATTTCTGATCTTTAGGATACCCAAGAAAAACACATTGGATTGTCTTACGATCTAATTTAGAAAGGGTTGGTCTGGTATCCCGAATATAGCATAAGCAACCAAAATTTTTGAGAGGTAGAGGAAATGCTCTCGTGCGGGATATAACCGAGAAAATAGAGTATCACCATTGAAAATCGATGATCACATGCGATTAATAAAATAGCAAGCTGTAAGCACCGCATCTGACCAAAATCTTTTGGGAGTACGTGCTTGAAACATAAGGACACGCGTTGTTTCCAAGAGATGGCGATTCTTGCTTTCAGCCACACCATTATGTTGTGATGTATAAGGACGGAAAGTTTGGTGGATGATGCCATTGTGGGACATATGCGTATTGAACTCACGAGATAGATACACACGACCATTGTCACTTCGAAAGTATTTAATCGGAACACCAAATTGTGTTTTGATTTCTGCATAAAAATTGTACCAAATTTCAAATAATTTGGAGCGATTTTTCCTTAGATAAAAGTGACACGTGAGTAGTCATCAACAAATGTAACAAAGTACTTGAAACCTATCATTGATTCAATCGGACAAGGTCTCCATACATCAGAATGCACAAACTGAAAAGGAGCAGATGCAATTTTATTATGACTCATCGGATAGGGAACCCGGTGATGCTTAGCCAACAACACGACTCACAATGAAAAGTAACTGGAACATCTAAAGATAGGTACATTTTCTGAAGAGCTTGGATGGATGGATGACCTAACTGACATTGTAACTCGAAATGATCAAGTTTTATGCCGGCACATGCAACAGAAGAAGGAACGTCAAACATGTACAAGCCTCCAGCTACATGCTCCTTACCGACAATCTTCTTAGTTTTCAGGTCCAGAAAAACACAACTATCAGAAAAAATGTTACCGAGCAATGCAAGTCGTGAGTAAGTTGACTAATTGAAAGCAAATTGAACGGATTTTCTGGTGTATGTAATACTGAATTGAGTGACAGTTCGGACGAAGAGACATGCACTTCCTTGTCCACGGACTGTTAGTGAACGACCATTGGCAACAGTAATATCGAAAACATGATCTACCGATACATAATTGCGTATCATACATGTGTCACTAGTTATGTGAGCAGACGCAACTGAGTCAATCATCCACTACTTCGACTCACCATACATATCGCTGAGTACCTGGCTGTGGACCGAGATGTGGATGCATCACCATGACGTTGAACTTGGAAGTCAAAAAAAATACGTATATGACTCTACAATCTTCTGTACAGATCGAATACCATCATCAGGATCATTTGATGTAACATTGGCGACATGAGCTTTAGGATACTGCCACCGGAAATGGCCATGTCGATCACAGTTAAAGCATGTGCGCGATCTTCCTTTATCACGACCGCCATTGTCTCGTCTCCCATGACGACCAACATTTCGGCCACCACGCCTACCACGAAATCCAGCACGAGCAACACCAAGAGCAGATCGATCAACAGGAGTATCACCCGGAGTGGTTTCAACGACTTTCGCTGTCCGAAGGACACGATAGTGAGCTTCCATCAGAGACGGAACATCAGATCTAGCAATGATCTGAGAGCGAGCAGAGTCCGCATCAGGGTGGAGAGGCAAGATATGTCATGACATAAAGCTGCTCATGTTAATCCCTTGCTTCACTGATATCCGTCGTTAGAGGTAATAACGATCAATCTCATCAGTCATAGCCTTAAAGGCCTGGAAGTGGTCCTTATGAGATTTGTCTCTTTGATTTGCTCGGTATACACCAACGACCGAGTCGTAGATATGAGACAAATTACGTTTTTCATCAAACACCCTCGTCAGGACCTCCCATAATTCTTTCATTGAATCCGTATTTTGAACCATGTATTCCACCAATGGTTCCATTGAATTCATCAACTGTATAAGCAGTTGACTATCATCTGTCTCCCACTGCTTAAATATGGAATCAGTCTTTGCTGGAGGGTTGTCAATCAGATGTTTGGACAACCACATTTCACGAAACGTCTTCTCGACCTTTTTTCGCCATGTCAAGTAGCCCTCTTGTCCGTAAGACCGTCGATCGATATGTCGAATCGATGAAATCATCACGCCAGTACCCGTTGGTCCCGCCATTGCGTTTCAAACACTAGTATCCGTAGCTTTGCTATTCGTCTCAGTGCCTGTCATCCTTCAGTATTTCTTATTCGACCGTCAGTTTGATCTTTCCAACTTGATAATCACATCAACTCTACCAATGCTCTAGAAACGTGACCAGAACCGGCATGCGCATAGGAACTGGATATGGAATGTGGATCACACAAGTCAGAATAGAGAGGCAACCCAGGTTACTCTCTGTTAGATCCCGATGTGAAGATTAAGTAAGGAAAGAAACAAAGATTTACGCAAAACAAGCCACTTGTCTGCTCTTTGTTAAGTTCTTGAAGCCGACGTTGAGAGTCAGTGGTTCCAGCAAACAAACCATTGTTTATCCTCTGAGGATCCTAACATTTTGTTTTTCTTTTCCAAATGTTGAGGTTCAGAGGTTCCAGCAATCAAACTATTGTTTACCTTCTGAGTATCCCAACAATTTTTTTGTTTTTTCGTCTTTTGTTTTTTTTTTTTTTTTTTTGGGTTTATTTTGAGGTGGAAAGACGACTAGGGTTTGGGGTAGGCGACGGTTGGGTTAGGGTTAGGGTTTACGAGCACAAGGAAAGACGGCTAGGGTTTGGTGGGGGGGGGGGGGGTTTAGCGGCAGCAGTGGGGCTGCAGACGTGGTGGGGGGGGGGGGGGGGGGCATGCCGGGGGGATTAGGGTTTAAAAGAAGAAGAGGTGGGGGAGATTCAGAGTTTTGGCTCAGATACCATGTAAAGAGGAATTGATCATTTCATTATTGAGGAGAGAGTTACATATATATAGGAGAGGCTAACCCCTCTCCCTATTGTTTTATCCGATGTGGGACTAAAGCCCAATACTACTAATACTACTACTAATACTTAACACTTAGGAATTCAAACCATTATAGAATATTGATGTTAGGCTGACATTCCGTTACAAAAACTCCATATTTCTTTTTTGAGCTTTCTCATGCTCCATAGACGACTCCATTCCAACAGGAGAAAGCTTGGATGATAAAAAGATTTAAGATTTGGAACAAATATTATGCAACGAAAATATTTTGGTGTGTATTATGTTTGGATGCTCCACTTCTTGCTCTTTACATGAGCCTTTTTCTATTTCATGTAATCAACCTTTTCCTTGATATTTAATGTACGGAGTCCTGAAAGAACTAGCTGCATTTGCTAAATATATCATTTTGTTTTCCTTTTCAAAGTTTATTTCTATGTAATGAATGACACAATAGAAACTACCTCGTATTACATGGATTATGGTTGACTTAATCATGCTCAATCTGAATTTGCAATTGCAGCTCATAAATTTGAGCGTGCATTGCTTTGTTCCTTCACAGACACAATATCTGAATACTAGCAAATAGATGCTAGCTGAATTATGTTTCTTCTTGCTACTATAGGGGGAAAGCGCCTTATTCCAGTGGGCCTTGGAGATGATGACCAATGCATTGAGGACGACTTTGCTACATGGTATGAAGTAGATCATGTTGAAGTAGGAGTCATAACAACGAGGCCTGGATATACCCTCTTTTCCATGCCTCAAACAGTCTCTCTTACATGTAATGTATCATCGCTTTTAGGAAAGAACTCTTATGGCCAGAGATGGATCAGTTGCTACTTGATGAGGATGATACGTCAGGTGCAGCTACCCCTTACACTGCTACCGTGCCTGAGTACAGGGTTGTGTTCATTGATACTGCAGATAGATCACATATTGAGAGGAGCTGGAGTCTGGCAAATGGCAATGCTGTGCATGATATTCTTCATCCTTGCAGGTAGTAGAGAGTATATTACTATGTTTCTACTTAAGGTGTGCTATAATACACGTTCTTGGATAGGGAAATGGACTTAACGACAATCTTTTGTTTTTAGAGCTGAAGTGAGTGTAGTGCGTGAGCTTCATACCCCTGCTTCTGATCGTTCCTGCATTCACCTGGAGTTTGACATTTCTGACTCTCGGCTTGTGTAAGTAACCTTCTTACATTTTTTCTTTTTTGCTAAAGTGTGTTCGTATCTTACTTTGATGCTAATGCATTATTTCATGTAGCTTGGTTAGAATGTTCCTGTGTTCAGGAGAAATATTTCTCTTGATCTCTCAATGTTATGTCCAACTTGTTTGTGATCTTCATATTACATGAATACTGGCTCTGTACCAATGCATGTGGATGCATATGGATGAAGATGAACTTCCAAACCTGTCACCTGTATATTTGAACTTTTATCTCCACAGTTTTGAATCTTATAACCTTTGACATTACTTTATAGTTTCTGTTCCTGGTGATAGCGTTGGTTGTTGGTTTTCCTTAGGGGCTTATCTGAATTTGACACTAAAAAGTAGCATTGTTTGAATTGCTAAGCTTGATACAGTTGTTTGTTTCTCCTTGATCAATGCGGTTATACCTTGAATAGGCATATGTGCCTACACAAATTAAACTGAACTTGATGTTCGTCTGGTTCTAGTTCTAAGTCTATAGATGGTCTATTTGCAAATACTGTACCTTAAAAAGGGAAAGTACGTAACTCGAGAAACAAGTTAAAAAGGGATTTAGTGCAGGCAAGGGTTAACTTACCTTAGGTTTGGAGTCAGGCTAAGATTGGAACCTAGGTTGTCAACTCATGATACATATTATGTGTCGATTTGATTATGTTTCGTATATTGTATGCATATCATATGATACGATAACTCTAGGAACTTAGGTCTATACTTATGAATCCATATTGGAACATGATTTAATATAATTTTTCTTATCGTTTTTAATTTGTTTCAACGAGTCTATCTAGTTTTATAAACCAGATTTTTAACTACGCAATACCTGACTCAACTAAAAAATTGATAGTATGTATCAGCCTATATGATCATAGCTGATCAACCGATATGTAATGAAATGGTATTATATCGTATCATATCATAAGATACATAGTGTATCGTAAGATACTAAGAACATAGATTGGAACCAATATGATTAATACAACATAACTGAATCTCTTTGCCATGTCATGGAATTTCACCCCTCTGAATAGACATGGGCCTATGCAGTTAGTAAGCTGAATTTGACATTTCTTTGGTTCTAGCTTTAGGTCTCTAAATGATCAATTGCAAACACTGAACTTTAAAAAGGGAAAGTATGTAACTGGAGAAACATGTTAAAAGGGGGATTTAATGCAGTTTAGGGTCAACACTTACCTTAGAAGTAGTCAGCATAAGATTGGACTATATGATTTATTCAACAAAATCTCTTTGCCATGTCATGGAGTTTCATCTCCCAACAATCTTGTGCTTGATGTGGACATATATCACTCCAATGAATTTGACATGAATTGAACTTTCCTTGGTAAATTTGTGTTTGACACGTACAAATTCGTGTTTGACATGCACATAACACATTTTTCTATCTCTATGCTTCCTAGATGTGTGCAAAATTGTTGACAGAAGAATATGGGGTAACCTTGTCTTAAGGACCTAAGGTTGTATTGTATGCAAAAGTTAAATATTTTTTCTTTTGATCTTTCTGATAAACTATCAGCTATTTTATGTCTAATGTATTAGTACTCAGTGGCATAACCGGAAGAAGCCGGGAAGCATACCTTAATTGAACCTTCTCACTTTTTAAGTACTAGAGAAGAAGATAAAGGATGTAATGCACAAGAAAAAATATTATATGTAAGAGCAAACATGCAAATTGTCCTTCCCTCACCAATATTTGTTTTGTTAAATGTAAAAAGGTTAAAATAGCAATAATATTTCATTTTAGTGCCTTCTTTGCAAACTTAAGTGTTCAAGTAAGTGAGAATAACTTACATTTAAGTCTTTCTTTAGCCCCTGCACCTCCTGCATCTCTTCCTCGGTAAGCATCTCTCTTCCTTTGTAAGCGGGTGTCAATATATGTTAAAACTATGGGTATTTTGCAGAAACTATTCGATGTTTGAAGTAAATGTCCTTTTGTTATTGTTGACCATTAGGATTGAGAAGAAGTTATGATGTCATCAATCGTGTGTGTTGGCCTATGGAAGCAATCCTAAGGGGGGTGAAAAAGATTCTGAATTTATGCAATAATTGATTTTGTTTCACTTTTATTACTAAGCAGCGGATGCAATCAGTTAATCAATAATGTAATATGGAAGCAGTCGATAAAGTGCAGAAGATATTTGCCAGGGAGGTTCAACAAACTTATTACACTGTTCTAATCCTGATAAAGAAAACCCTGCATCTACATGATCTAAATAGCTTATTGCAATTACACCCTGCTTATAGTTGTGCCGACGATAGTAGGTTAGGGTTTGGTTGGTCTGGGGTTAGGGTTTGCATAATAAGGTTAGGGTTAGGGCTAAAGTTAAGTCTAGGATTGTAGTAGAGATATTTAGAGGAAATATCTTTTGTGGTAAGCAGAAAGCTAGTGCTTTAATACCATGTTGAGAATGTGGTTCATCTCAATGAGATAGTTTCATTAGTGATGTGCGAGTACATATTATTGGGTTGGAGGGGGACCATGAGTGAACCTCCCTCTTTAGTTCCATCCGATGTGGTGCTAAAGGAGAAAAAAAAGATACTAAGTATGAACACACAAGAATAAAAGCTCTAACTGGAACAAACTTCAGGATCATAGAAGGTTCACCAGATAACACGATGATGAACTCACATCGCCGGGCAACGAAAAAATCATTCCAAGGATAAATTAGAAGATGTCACATTGTTTGTAGACTGAAATCACACCCAGGCCAGATAAATCTTGGAACCACTCCAAGAAGGGCATAAAAATCAAATTAGAGAAAATCTCAATTTTATTCATAAATTTTCCATCTTCCAAAACAACATATTCATGTGGTTTTATAGTCTTATTTCCAAGAATTCAAATTCAAATCTTAGCAACTAAATTATAAAGATAAAACTCATCAAAACTAATTGAATTTGTAATCTAAAACAACTAAAGGATAAAAAGATACAAAGTATGAACACACAAGAATAGAAGCTCTAACTGGAACAAACTTCAAGATCCTTCCTGATAGAAGGTTCACCAGATAACACGATGACGAACTCACATAGCTGGCCAATGACAAAATCATTCCAAGGATAATTAGATGGTGCCATATTGTTTATAGATTGAATCACACCCAGGCCAGATAAATCTTGGAACCACTCCAAGAAGGCTTCAAAAATCAAATTAGAGAAAATCTCAATTTTATTCACAAATTTTCCATCTTCCAAAACAATAACATATTCATGTGTTTTTTTATAGTCTTACTTCCAAGAATTCAAATTCAAATCTTAACAGCTAAGAGATAAGATAAAATTAATCAAAACTAACTAAATTTCTAATCTAGAACAACGAAAGGATAAAAATAAGGGATATTTTAGCTAATGCCTCCATTCAAAATATGGTGGCATACCCCCACTATTTTAAAAAACTAAGGGATACCCTCGTTTTGTAGGAAACAGTCAAAATCTTGGTTAGAATAGTGGGGGTATTTCTTAGTTTTTAACTGTTCTGTACAACGAATGAGGGCATTTCTTAGTTTAAAAAAATAGTGAGGGTATATGCTAGTTTCTATATTTTGAATGGGTGCATTTGCTAAAATATTCCTAAAAATAAGTCCTATAAGAGCTACACAATTATAATTTAAAATAAGTAAATTGTTGTAGTTAGTTTTAACTAACTACTAGATATGATTGTGCCAACCATATATGGTTCTTATCCCTAACTAACTTAACTTTGTATATAAACATAGCAGATCACCTATTCTAGATCACTCATTCCAGGGTTGCTTGCTATTTTGAATAACAAAACTTCTCTCCATCTCTTTTCTTCTCCCACATAGTTTCCAAAGAACACCATCACCGTTTATAATACGTGTTATCATCATGCTCTACCGTGCTCATAAAGAAGAAGAAGTCTGATCTAAATTTTTTAACTTTAAGATTTTTTTTCTGTTGTTTTATGACTAACAGATAAGAAAAAAGACAATAACCGTGGTGAAATGATGAGATCCTTCGGGATCACAATCCGCCGTAATAGCAAAATATTTTTGTTTCTTGCTGAAAACTAATTTTTCTCACTAAAAAAACAATTATTGCTGATTTTTTTTTGCACTGAAAGATATTTTCTTGCTAAACATGTTTTTGCGTTGAATTTTTTTCTCAGTGAAAAATATCCTCGTGGGAAAATGTTCTAGTGCTGATTTTAATTTTTTCGCTGAAAAAATTTCGTGCAGAAATTTTTTGTTCTTGCAGAGAACACTTTCTCGTAGAAACTAGTCTTAATGAACTAGTCCCACAGAAAATAAATTCTTGCATAACAAAAAATTGCAGGACCAAACTCCGCAGAAATGAAGTGAGTCTCGCAGAAATGGAGTCGCTCCCCGAAACTCTAGAATTTCGGAGTTCTGCCACGAAACTTCATTAAAAAAATGTTTGCCCGTAACAAAAAATTACTCTATACATTTTTTCCGGTCGAGGGCTTCACTCCCGTACTCTACAAGGGACACAGCCCTCTCAACCCCCATCCACTGACCGGACAACGAAAATCCTGGCAGACGGGCGCTTCGTGCCTATTGTTGGGGCTTCACCCCCTAGAACCTCGTAGTTTACCCAAATCTTGTAGTTCATAAATGAACCTAAAGTTCATCTTGAATCTGTAATTCATAAGTGAACCTAAAGTTCACCTATAGGGGGTCAAAATCCAACCATATTGTCAGGACTTTACCAGAAGCAACATTTGTCAGAGGCGTAGATCCACCTTAACTGTTCTAAAACGCAGGGGTAGCACCTCAGGGCACTCAAGGCGAGCGCAGTTCTTAAGGCACGCCTAAGGCGCGCCTTTTCCGAGCGCCTTGGAATAGCTAAGGCGCGTCTAGGCGTGCCTTGACCTCAGGGCACTCCAGACGGAGGGTTTTGACTGTTTTTTAAGCTGCTATTTTTTTGAACTGTTGTTTGTTATTTTTTTTCTCAAGTGTTTTTTTTAACTTTTTTTTACTTTTAATACTGTTTTTAAATCTGTTTAGTTTGTATACTGTTTTTTTAACTTCATTTTTTGTTAGTCTCCAGAATACTTTTTTTGTTCAGACTCCATAATATTGTTTTTTTAACTTCATTTAATATGTTTGTTTTATTACTTACATTAGTAATTTTGTTTTTATATATATATATATATATATATATATATATATATATATATATATAATTTCCATCTTTTGATAAAATCAAGTCATGTTAATTTGAATTTTCCTTGCAAATCACTTGAAGAATATCTTAAAAATTCAATTCAAAGTGATTGCATGTTAACCTACACAAGGGAGAAATTGGAAGCACACATGTTTATCAATGCAGAAATCTAATGTGAATTATATATATATATATATATATATATATATATATATATATATATATATATATATATTTTTTTTTTTTTTTTTTTATTTTTATTTTTTTATATATATATAATTTTTTATTTTTGCGCCTCGCTTCGCTCGGGCGTGCGCCTTAAGTGCGCCTTGCGCCTCGGACGATATGGACCCTTTGCGCCTCAAGTGCGCCTTGCGCCTTTAACTATCTTGGTTCATCTTGAACCCGAAGTTCATAAGGGCCACATGTTCGTGATATACCAATATAAATGGCCAATGCATTAGCCTTGTCATATCGCTAATATCGTACCAGCAATACACTTTGCCAGAAGCAAAGTAAATAAAATGGCAGAGGTACTAGCTTCGCCATAGCGATAGACATTGCCACATCAATAAGTTTGTCAGAAGCAAATTTGGTATTTTTTCACCTAGCGTCGTCTTAAGAGATGTTATATTTGGCCAAGGCATAGCTCTGCCATATTCTAGCATCACCTGAAGCGAAGTTAAATTATTTTTGCTAAGGCATTAGTCTCACCAAAAATACCAACAACATTAGATCCTCCATAATGCCAAAAGCATTAGCCATGCTGTTTTGTTAGCTTTGCAATAGCAAAAATTTACAAATTGATGGAAGGTACAATTGTTCTTGAAGTAAAGTTCCTACTCGGTAGAAGTCACAATCTTATCGCAATGCCAGCAACATTAAGATTTGTCGTAATGCCAACAACATTAAAACTCGCCATAATGTCAGCAACATTAAGACTCGTTGTAATGCTAGCAACATTAACCTTGTCAAATATTAGCTTCGACAAAAGCCAAGCTCAATATTAGTAGAGGGCTAGCCTCATAGCTTTGCCATAAGCAAGGCTACAAATTGGTAGAGGCCTAGCCCCGCCGCTACGCCTGGAGCGTAAGCATATTGAACCTGAAGTTCATATTTGGACCTGGAGTTCATAAATGAACCCTACGTTCATAGATTGAACCTGAAGTTCATATGCTTGAAACCTGCAATTTTCTAAATTGAAACATTGCATGTTGTGAACGAGAAGTTTTACATGCATAATCTGTAATTTCTCTGTCATAGAACCCGAAGTTCTAATACAGTTGCTCGTGGATTTATCTAATGCACTAAAATTTTGTGTCGTGCCTGAACAATCCTCTTCCCTATAGCAAATGTGGGATATTCAGAACAAACCATTGGTCTCGCACCCGTCGTGTACCATTGATACTATCTTTATAATAATTGACTTCGCCTAATCGATAGAAGAGTAAACATAGAAGGTCTTTGACGTGCCGAAATCAAAATTTTATTACTGGATTAATGTGTTAAATTTTAGTTTAGATAATTTTAGGATAATTTGTTTCCGGATGATTAATTGAATTATACATGTGATCAATTTAATTAATTTTTGTTTAGGTATGATAAATGAGAAGTTAGATATCTGGCCGACAGTGCGACTACACACACTATTCTCCCATAATAGAGATATTTTTCTTAACTTTATACCTAAGCACAATACTTTGACAACCCTGTCAGGTACATCCAATCTGATAGAAGGGCATGATATATCATACTTCATGTTGTTTAATGGTATCAAATTTACTATTAAAGATGTCTTATATTCTCTACGTTCTGGATGAATACTGTTGAGACTTAAAGATCCAAGAAAATAATTATTAAGCTGAAACCAATGATAAAAATGGAGTGGAGTCTAGATGACCAAAAATGTATATTGAAGATGATGTATATTTATGTTCTAGCATATGACCGTCTGGGTCACTATGTCGAGACTTATCAGTTGTATCCTCCGTTCTATACACGGACATCATCTTACCCGTAGTGAGGATCTCGTATATTCGAGTACATTTTGCCAAGCATATTCCTCCATCTTTTTTCTACCGTAGATTTCAGGGGGAGATTTATGAATCTATCCAACCAACATGCGGACTATTTAAACATTTAATGATGTTAGTTGATGAATCGACTCACTGGTCACATGTGTTGTCCACTTGAAGCTGAGCTGATTAAGCTGCGGCTTCACCACCCAGATTATTATATAAAATACAGAAGATTTGATAATGCTAGATAGTTCCCATTAAAGATGTTAGATGATTATACATGTTGCTGGAGATTAAAGTTAAACATATGGTCCCCCATGTTCATACCTAAAACAACCTCACAAAAATGTAAACGATCTAGTCGTTCGCAGGGACTTTGGTGATGCGCACCCAACTTCCTGTTTTTGTGTAGGGATCTGCAATAGTACATTCAACAATGTTGGTCCGCCCGAGGTCAGTTGCCACCCAACCTTATTCTGTGTTACAATTGGTTACTGGCTACAAACCTGTCATTTCATATTATATATTTTATGGTGTGCAACCTATGTTACTATGTACCAGTTGGACCACCGCAACGTACCAAAATGGGCTCTCAGAGAAAGATGAGAATCTATGCCAGTTATGATTCCTCCTCAATCATTACTATGTACTATGTAGAGCCCTTCACAAACGATCTTTTTTACTTCAAAATTTGTGAATTGTCACTTTGATGAGACAATATTCTGCCGTCAGAGGGAGAGAAGAACGTCAACGTTCCTGGAGAACGACGCAAATTGACATGGTTAATGCCAACTCTATTGCATCTCGATTCTCATACCGCTCAATATGAAAATGAAGTATGGAGGTTCCTAGATCTTTAGATGATAACACAAAATATGCCAGATATGTTCTCTGATCTAGCAAAAGTGACAAGATCATGTATACTTGCTGCAAACAAGGTTATAAACGGCGGTAGGCGGGTGCGCGGCGGAGAGAGTCCGCCTACCGCCTAGGCTGCCTAGGCGGTTGATACATTTTGAACATTTTTTACTATTTTACCACTGTTTTTTGCATAATATGTATATTTTAAGGGTGTTCCATGCATAACTAAGTTGTAGAACAAAGATTTATAAAATTTTAGTGTTGTTAGGCCCATAATGTAAAAAAAAAAAACCTTTTTGGCCAAAATATTTTGTAAAGTATTTCTCCGCCTAGGCGCTCGCCTACGCTGTCTCACCTCCGCCTATGCCGCCAACCTCCATTGGCCGCCTACTCCACCGCCTACAGCAAAGCGGTGCGGAGAGGGACCGCCTACCGCCTAGACGGACGCCATTTAGAACACTGGCTGCAAATGTGCCTACAAGGATAAATGTCCTACGAAGACACAAAATTTTCCCTGAAGGAAACATCGCCCTCAAAGGACGGTACGATGCTATCCCTAAAGGATGGCGTGTTCCACCCGAAGTGTGACACGGTACACCGACCGACGGCTAGCCAAACATCCGCCCTCGGCTTGAAGTGCGATAGGCCATTCATTTCATAGGATTCCCTCCCACGAAAGAGGAGGGGCTTGGCAACCCCGAATCATGTCGCTATCTCAAAATGTCTAACTCATGAGATTACTCCAGATTATGGAAGCGTCTCAGAAGAGACGATTGCTAAAATTCCATATTCGAGAATCAATAAATCTCCGTCCAGTATGCATGCTTATACAAGTTGTGGAATATGAATGGGATAAACATCAATGATATTTTTACATATTCAGTAGTCACTAAAATAATAAAGTGCGACGATATTAAACCATGTTCTGTTGAAGAATGTCAACGTAGAACTGATTGGCCAAAATGGAAAGAAGCAATCCAGGTCGAGTTAGATTCCTCAGCGATGAGAAAGATGTTCGGGCTTGTAGTTTCAATACTACCTAATATAAAACTTGTCGGATACAAGTAAGTCTTCGTAAGAAAACGTAATGAGATGAATGAAATAGTGCAATATAAAGCACGCCTTGTGGCGCAATACTTATCTTAACGTCCTTGGATTGTTTACGAGGAGACGTATTCTTCCGTAATGGACGTATTACATTCCACTACCTCAGTACCTTGTCAGTTTGGTAGTTTTTGAAAAATTGAACATGCAATTGATGGATGTAGTTACAACGTATCTGTACGGGGAGTTGGATACTGGAATTTATATGAAGGTCCCTGAAGGATTTCATATGACTGATGTAAATAGTTCTAGACCCCGGTATACGCTATCAATCAGATTGAAGCCTTCACTTTACAGATTGAAACAATCTGGTCAGATGTGGTATAGCCGAGTAAGTATTATCCGATTAGACAGATATATGAATAACGAAGTATGTCCTTGTATGTTTATCAAGAAATCACATTTCGAATTTGCGATTGTAGGAGTCTATGTCGATGACATTCTATTTCATTGAAAGTCTTGAAGGGCTTGAGATAAGTGCCTTGCACCTGAAATTTGAATTTCAGATAAAAGATATGGGACAAACTCGATTATGTTTAGGTTTGCAGCTTGAGTATTGTACTGATAGTGTTCTTGTTTACCAATCGAGTTACACCCAAAAAGTGTTACGTCGGTTTAACATGAAAAAAACAAAACCCTCGAGTACACCCATGATCATATGTTCCCTATATGCTAAACGAGACCTATTCTATCCTAAGGAAGACGATGAAGAGGTATTGGAACCCAAAATTTCATATCTAAGTGCAGTAGTCGTATAATTATACTTAGCTCAATGCACTAGACCAGACATATCATTTGATATGAATCTTTTGGCTAGATCTAACGTTGCACCAATATGATGCTACTGGAATGAAGTCAAAGACATCTTCCCTTACCTTAAGGGTACTGCGATATAGGCTTATTCTATTCCTATGTATCTCGGAATGGATCACACTCCATTGATGCTCGGAATGATGCATGTCTTGACTGCTATGCCGATGTCGGTTACTTATCTGACCCGCACAACTAGTAGGGCTGAAATCGAACGAATGAGCTCGAACAAAGTGTGTTCGAACTCGGTTCGATAAAACCATCGAACGAGCTTTATTCGATTCGAGCTTAAGGTCGAGCTCAAAAATGGTGTTTGAATTCGGTTCGATTAGAGGCTCGAAATGATTGAGCTCGACTCACTTTAGTTCACGAGCTCGGACGAATACAAAACGAGCCCGAACCAAGACCGAATCAAAGCTCCATTAAACTTGTATAAAGCATCACACATTTACTCTCAAGTCTTAAAGACTTTTTTGTTGAATTACTTATGCTCTTTACATCATAAATTTACCATCATATAAAGAACAAAAAAAAGTAAAATTCCTAAGACAATTTATACATGTCCATAAAAATTATAACATATATTAGGGAAAGTCCTAATACGAGAAACCGAGCCGAGTTCGATCCCGTTTGCTAACAAGACTGATTCGAACAACCTATGATTGAACTCGGTTCAAACACCACTTCGAACAAAAAAAATTGATCGGGCTCAGTATCGACCTGCCCACAAATGAGCTTTGAACCGAGCTTGGATCGAGTCGACCACAAGTCGAGCACGAACTGTTTGAATCGTTTTACAACCCTACGCCCAAGGTGAGATCCCAAAGTGATTATTTCTTTACCATTTGGAGGACAACGATATCCTGGAAGTCTACAAAGGAGACATTGGTTGCCACTTCTTCAAATCACGCCGAGCTCATCGCCCTCCTTGATGCTACACTGGAGTGATATGGTCGCGAGCCGTAATTGAGCTAGACTGCAAACG
This sequence comes from Iris pallida, assembly GCA_029216955.1. Classification (NCBI taxonomy): domain Eukaryota; kingdom Viridiplantae; phylum Streptophyta; class Magnoliopsida; order Asparagales; family Iridaceae; genus Iris; species Iris pallida. The sequence continues at coordinate 4,408,583 of JANAVB010009399.1, read as the reverse complement.
GATTCTCTTTTATCAATGATGTTCCGGCGATAATACATAAAGACAATGCCTCATGTATTGACCAGATAAAGAAGGGCTAGATCAAGGGAGACCATACCAAGCACATCGCACCGAACCTTTTCTTCTCGCATCAGCAACAACAACAACAAAAGATTTTAGTCAAGCAGATCTGATTCCAGGACAACTTGGCCGATGTCTTAGCCGACATGTTTACCAAGTCCATTCCGAAATCTACTTTCCAAAAGATCGTTCATGACATCGAATTGCAACGCTCGTAGTTTAGGATAATGTCGAAATCAAGAGGGTATCCAGAAGTATACTAACTTGATCTTAGTGTACTCTTTTTTTTTTTTCCTAACATAGTAGTATTTTTTCACTGGTTTTTTGGCGTCCTAAGAAGGTTTTAATGAGGCACCCACAAAGGTTGGTCATACCCCTAGATATTTCCAAAGTTCTGAAGAGGTATTGACTTTGATTTTTTTTTTAGATTACGATTCTTTCCATTGGGTTTTCCGAATCAAGGTTTTGGTGAAATCTATCTACATTTGTATATTTCCATAAACTCTGTTACTTTGCTACCTGAAGACTGATGCTAAACATTCTTGAATATTGAAGCTAATCATTCATGTACAATGTATAATTGAGTTGTGCACCCTCAAGGGAAGGGGGAGTGTTGTAGTTAGTTTTAACTAACTACTAGATATGATTGAGCCAACCAATGTATATCTTTTAGGGATATAGTTGTTATCCCTTGTAACTAACTTAGCTTTGTATATAAACATAGCTGATTTCCCATTATAGGATTGCGTGCTATTCTAAATAACACAAGACTTCTCTCTCCTCCATCTCTTTTCTTCTCCCACATAGTTCCCGAAGAACACCACCGCCATTTATACTACAACATAAATAACTAATGGGTAAAAATAAATCCTATCTAAATCCAAACCTAAATATAAAACTATCTAAAAAAGCAAATTAGTGTTTTCGTCCTACATTATGGCTTAAGAGGAAAAGGCATAAAAACATTGATAAGCGGTGCCTTGTCAATTTTAATTAGTAGAGGCGTCAATGTCATGTCACTGCAGTAAATTGTAGTGTAAGTCATCATCTAAAATACTATTACCATGCGATAAGTTTTTCTCATTGCATTTTATGTTTTAAGTACCTTTCTGTCATTAGATATGAAACAGGAGACCATGTTGGTGTATATTCCGAGAATTGTTCAGAGACTGTAGAGGAGGCAGTAAACCTATTAGGTTATTCATCTGAGACAGTTTTCTCCATTCATGCTGAGAGAGAAGATGGCACCCCGCTTAGCAGCAGCTCTCTAGCACCTCCCTTTCCATCTCCTTGCACATTGAGAACAGCACTTGCCCGATATGCTGACCTCCTAAGTTCACCGAAAAAGGTCTTTTTGATTGACTTGTACTTTAATTTCCTACATTGTGAATTTTATTTGCATATTTATGCATACAATAACAACGCAGGCTGCTTTAGTTGCTTTAGCTGCTCATGCATCAGATCCTAGTGAGGCTGAACGATTAAGGTTTTTGGCTTCTCCAGCTGGAAAGGTTGGTGTACTCCATGCAGTCAATGATATTGCTTACATTGCTACTTTTTGGATTTAATTCCAAACTTCTTATGTACAGGAAGAATATTCTCAATGGATAGTTGCAAGTCAGAGGAGCCTTCTGGAAGTAATGGCTGAATTCCCTTCTGCAAAGCCTCCTTTAGGTGTTTTTTTTGCAGCAATTGCTCCACGCTTGCTGCCTCGATTTTATTCAATTTCTTCCTCTCCAAGGTTTTCAATATTTATATTTCTTAAATCTTTTTCGTTATTACCTTTTGTTCGTTTTCTCATAGTAACTGAAATTTACAGTCTTACACTTTTATAGGATGGGGCCCACTAAAATTCATGTCACATGTGCACTGGTACATGGACCAACACCAACTGGAAGGATTCACAAAGGAGTATGTTCAACATGGATGAAGGTGTAGTTCTTATCCATGGAGATCTAGTATTTTATTTACATATAATCTTTAATGTATGTTCGCTATTTATTCTGCAAATTTTGTGTTTGATCTTCGAATGTTTTTTTTTTTTGGATGATTGAGATGGCTATAAATTGCACTTGTTTGAAATAATAATATGTTTGGTTGGCAGGTATGGAACATTATTATTGAAAATTGTAGACTTCCCAGATGTTCTTTCTCTGCGTTTTATTATATTATGATTTGACACTAAATATGAGATGCTTAATTTTGTTCAAATATTTGTTTGCCATCTATATTCTACCCAAAATTTAGTCGTTCATCTGCTTGCTTATTTGTATCTGTTTTCCTTGCACAATACTTTTCTGTGGAAAATGTTGTCTGCCCCTTTTCAAAGGCACCATGATGTTTTCTTAAGAAAACATATTATTTCAGATACGTCCTTAAATGTTATTGGGCAATTCACTATTCACCAACTTGGGAAATACATTTTGTGCACTGAAGGCTTGTTTGTTGTTTGAACCTTTCCTAAAGTAATGTGACTTAGCAACCTTTTAAAATGGTTTATATTTGATCTTTTGTAACTCATCATCTTGGAATCACTTCTCTGGTTTAAAATTTGTAGAATCTTAAAGTTGAGATTTTTAGTTTTATATATATATATATATATATATATATATATATATATATATATATATGGGTTGGAAAAGTCCCACATCGATGGAGTACGTGCCGCCGATTAAGGCAGGGAGGGGTTTTCGGGCCTCGTTCCCTGCGGAGGAGATAGAGAAGGTGACAGCATACTGGGAGAATACTCTGGTTCTGTACGTTCTAGGCAACAAGCCTTTCTACGGACAGATATGGGGTTATGCAGCACGTGTCTGGCAACCTAAGGGGAGTGGAGTTCTTTGCTCGCGAGAATGGCTTATACTATGTGAAGTTTGGACTTGCGGAGGATGTCGCAAGGATCCTCCAAGGTGGCCCCTGGACGTTCGACGACAGGCTTATCGTTATGAAGGAATGGACCCCGGAGCTTAGATGTGAGAGGGAAGTCCTGAATGCCATCCATGTATGGATTCGCTTCCCTGAATTTTCTGTCCGGTTCTGGAGTATACCATTGCTGATGCGTCTGGCGAGCTTGGTGGGCACCCCGATAAAGGCGGATGAAGCTACTGCTTTTCGGTCGAGGTTGATGTACGTCAGGATTTTTGTGGAGATTCGGGCTGGGGGGAGTTACCGAAGATGGTGGAATATGAGATTCCTTCTGGAGGTGCTAACCCAGAAGGTGGAATACAGATGGGTCCCACCTACCTGTTCTTGCTGTACCTGTTTTGGCTATCTGGCCAGTGCTTGTTCGGCGGTAGGACCTCAGGTGGAGCCTACTATTCTCCTTAGTGAGGCTCCAGACTCACCCTGTGACATGGATTTCAGAGATGACAGTGGAGAGGAGGTCTTGGTGGGAGAGGTTACCCATTCAGTGAGTGATGGTGGGATGAGCCTCATTGTCTCTACCCAGCTAGCTCCTTCGAGTGGGGCGTTGACCACTTGTCCGGGGCAGAGTAGTATGATTACAAGAGGCATGGTGGCGTCGGGGATCGAGGCGCGAGGGGGTGGCGGATCGGCTGAGGGGCAGGTTTACTGTAGGAAGCGACGTGCTGTTGGTCCGCTGAGTGACGGTCCCTCCAGGGAGGGGGGCATCCTACTGACAGAGAGGAGGCGGTGTGTGCTGACAACCCTTGCCTGGGCATTGGTGCTGTCTCAGGTCGCTCCCCAGCAGGCCATTCCGACTGGGATGGAGGAGGATCTATTAGCGTCGGATGTGGCACATTCCCCAAGTGCCAATTCGGGTGTTTTTCAGGGGATCCAGCCTCTTATTAATTAATGGCTAATATCGCCTGGAATGTGAAGGGAGCGTGTTCGCTAGGGAGGTGGAGAGAGATTTGTGGGGTGCTTCACAGAGAGAAATGTGACATCTCTGTTCTATTAGAATCTAAGATCAAAGGTGAAAAGACTCTTGCTCGGCGGACCCCATCTCATTGGGCCCAACTGCACAACCTGGCTCTGTGTGACATGGCCAGGATTTGGGTTCGATGGAACTCGAAGAGCTGGGATGGTGACTTGATCTTGATGACGGAGCAGTTGATTGCCATCTCCTTCTCGAACAAGGGTGGCTTTCGGTTCTTGTTGGGGGCGGTTTACGGCCACAACGACAGAAGGAGAGGGAGTCCCTGTGAAGTGACATCTCCCGTGTTGCCGCTGCTGCAGATTCGTCGTCCCTTCCACTTCTTCTGATCGGGGACTTCAATGCCCTTCTGCACCGAGGGGAGAAGGTGGACGGTCGTCCAGTTCCAGACTCTTATCCTATATGATTTCCAGAGATGCCTCCTCCAGGCGGGGCTCCAGGGATTGTCACGCTCAGGTTTCATCTGGACTTGGCATTATAAAGCAATCCGGAACAGGGTTGCATGCCAGCTTGATCGAGCTCTGGGTAATGGGAAATGGTTCCGGCATTTCTCCAATTCTTCGGCTGAGGGCCTGGCCACTGGGACGAGCGATCATTCCCCCATCAGGGTTGGCTTCACTTCTTGGTCTCCTGGGAAGTCCCGTCCTTTCAGGTACAACAACTGTTGGTATCTCTCGGAGGGCTACCTGGAGGCCCTCTCAGAGGGGCTTACTAGCTATCAGGAGGGGACGGCCCAGTTCCGTTTGGTACGTCGTCTCAAGGTTACGAAGAAGGCTCTTGGAGTTGGGTGAAGGGGTTGCCCAAGTCTACCTTAGAAGATAAGGAGGTGGAGTTGCGGGCCATCCAGCAGGACATGCAAGCTGACATGCTTAATTGGGACCTGGCGGCAAGAGAGGAGCTGATCGAAGAAGTCAACATCCTGAGGCTGCAGAAGGAGATTAGCACGGCTCAGCGTGCCAAATGTTCCTGGCTCAAGGATGGCGACCGTTGCTCCAAGTTCTTCTATGATGTTATCTGGACAAGACAACATAGAAATCACGTCTCCCAGCTTCTTGATGGCATCCTGGTGGGGATGCCGGCTGAGATCCAGGGCGAGGCTCTCAGGTACTATTCTGAGTTATATTTCCAGACTGACTACCTGTCTGTGTTCGCAGAGGTTGTTACGAAGAGATTGGTGACTCCGTATGGGAATATCATTCTTCTTGCCCCCGTTACTTTGGAGGAGGTGAAATCAATTGTCAAGTTGGCGGATCCCAACAAGGCTCCCGGACCGGATGGTTTTAGCAGTGGGTTCTATAAGCGCCACTGGGACATTTTGAAGCATCAGGTCTTGGAGGTAGTACAAGAATTCTTCACCAAAGGGAAGCTTCTGAAAGAGCTGAACCACACTTTCCTGACCTTGGTGCCAAAGAAGGAGGGAGCGACGGCATTGGCGGATTTCAGACCTATTGCGTGCTGTAATTATCTTTATAAGATAATTACGCACCTTATGTGCCGGCGGATGGAGGGTATCATGCAGGACTTGGTATCTCCGAATCAGGCTGCGTTCATCAAGGGGAGGTCGATTGCTGAGCACAGCCTCCTGGCTCATGAGATGGTGAGGGTCTTTAGCAAACCCGGAGGGGAGAAAGCATATGTGAAACTGGACCTGAGGAAGGCGTATGACATGATCAATCGAGACTTCCTCTGTCATCTGATGACCGCCATGGGTTTCGCGGACCACTGGGTTGCATTGCTCCGGGAGTGCATCACGTCCCCCACTTTCTCTGTCCTCATCCAGGGCATTCCTTATGGGTATTTCCAGAGCAATCGTGGGCTTAGACAAGGTGATCCCCTGTCCCTTTACCTGTTCACGCTTGTTATGGAATACCTCACATGTCTGATGGATCTGGCAGTGCACCGTGGGAGGCTGGTCCCATTGTTTCGGAGGGTGGATCCCCCAGTTACCCACCTTATATATGCAGATGATCTCTTGGTGTTCATCCAGCCATTGACGGAGGGTATGCAGACGCTTGCGGAGATTATGGGAGAGTTGAATTCTCTCTCGGGCCTTCAGATGAACAGGAAAAAGGGCAGGGTGTACTTCAGCTCCCTATGTCCCCAGAAGGAGGAGCGGGCTGATGTGCTGGGTATCGAGAGGAGTGATCTTCCGGTACGATACTTAGGAGTGCCTCTCATGGTCAACTATACGCGGGATCAGGACTGCCATAGTTTGGTAGAGTACGTCCAGAGGAGAGTGGAAGGTTGGCAAGCTGTCGGATTGTCATTTGGAGGACGCATCGAGCTGGTCAGATCGGTGATTTCGGCTGTGGCTCATTTCTGGCTGCAATCTATCATTCTCCCTGTTGCCACTGTTAGAAAAGTGAAGCGGATCTGTGCAGATTTCATTTGGAGGGGGGTATGCATGGGAGCAGCTCTGTCGACCCAGGAAGGAGGGAGGAGTGGGACTTCGGCCGTTGCTGGAGATTAGGGAGGCCTCCGCGCTTAAACTGGCATGGAGATTCATCAATGGGGGGGTCTCTCTGGGCGGATTGGATGCACAACAGATACGTGAAGCAGGGCAACTTTTGGACGTGTGCTACGGACAACAATCACTCAGTCACTTTCAAGTCTGTCTTGAGACACAAGGGGGTGCTCAAATCTGCTATCCGGAAGGTCACGAAGGATGAGTCTGGAACGGACCTATGGCGGGATCCTTGGATAGATCGGCTTTCGCTATTGGACATCAGGGGAGCCCCGACACATCAGGAGGACATGCGTGGTCTGACGTGTAGTCGTATCATTCGCGACGGGAAGTGGAGGCCGGAGTCTTATCGGTTTACCGAGGAGCTGGGTGGGATCATTAGTACTATTGCCATTGATCCAGCTTTGCCTGTTGATCGGTGGATTTGGGAGCCGACCGGAGCAACTCCGGAAACTGGGGAGTTCCAATTCCGGAGCTACTATAACCTCATCCGGCGCACCTTTCCTCAGAGTCCTGACTACGAGTTCGTATGGTACAAGGGGGCCAGGAAGATGCAGCTTTGTGTCTACAAGCTTCTACTGAGCCGCCTTTTGACTAGGGATCGTTTGAGTTCGTTTGGAGTGCCGATCCCAGATCCCAAGTGTGTGCTTTGCAGTCTGGAGCATGAATCTACAAGGCACATTTTCTTCGAGTGTGCCCTGGCATGGCAGATCTGGTCGGAGCAGAGTAGAGCGTTGGGAGGGTGCGACTCCGGGAAGGGTATTGGGGACATCATCACGGTACTCTGGGATAGCAGGGGTCGACGGCAGGACTGGTTCCGGACCGCCAGAGTTCGACTGGCTGCTTCAGTTTGACATGTATGGCTGGAACGAAACCGTCGGATATTTGAGGGGCTGGTCACCCCTCCGGTAGGCATTCTCCATAACATCGAGTTTGATGTAAATGCTATGGAAAATTGATGAGTGAGAGTCCCACTTTGATTGTATGTTGTAAGATTATTGCATTGCTTTTGGAATAAAAATTTACCCTTTTTCCAAATATATATATATATATATATATATATATATATATATATATATATATATATATATATATATATATGGGTTGAACCCAAGACCCGACGTCGATGAAGTATGTGCCACCGACGAAGGTGGGAGGTAGCCTCCGGGCTTATTTCCTGGCAGACGAGATTGCTGAGGTAACGGACTTCTGGAAGAACACGCTGGTGATGTATGTGCTGGGTAGTAAACCATTCTATGGACAGATCCGGGGGTATGCAGAGCGTGTATGGCGTCCCAAGGGGAGCATGGAGATCTACTCCAGAGCGAATGGGTTCTACTTTGTGAAGGTCGGCTTGGCGGAGGATGTGACCAGGATTATACAAGGTGGGCCTTGGTCATTTGATGTGAGGCTCATAATTCTGAAGCAGTGGACACCTGAGTTACGGTGTGAGAAGGAGATTTTGAACGCGATACCAGTCTGGATTCGCTTCCCGGAGTTCCCAGTGAAATACTGGAGCATCCTCCTGCTCATGAGATTGGCTAGTTTGATTGGCAAGCCGATTAAGGCGGATGAGGCTGCGGCTTTCCGTACTAGACTCATGTACGTTCGAATCTTTATGGAGATAAAGGCGGGGATGGAGCTCCCGAAAATCTTTGAGTACCAAGTGGCGTCCGGAGAGGTCCTTACTCAGGTAGTGGAGTATGATTGGGTTCCCCCAATGTGTCCCCTTTGTGAGTGTTTTGGTCACTTACCCAGTGCATGCACGAATGGAGGGAGGGAGACAGCCAAGAACCCGGTGGCACGAATGGAGGTAGTAGACCCGGTGATAGAGTCTAGTCCCGACACCGCAGCGGCGACTGCAGGAAGGCCAGTGGAAGAGGATACACTGATAGAGGTAGCTTGCAGACCGGAGTCGGACCCCCAGTCGTTACAGGAGTGTTCGCAGGTGGCGATGGTGGAGTACACGGCCTAGAGGAGCATGGTGACCAGGGGTATGCTGATCCTAGCTAGTAGTCAGAACCGGGGTGTTGCCCCTGTAGTGGAGCAGGTGTATAGCAGGAAGAGGCATGCCCCCATCTCCACGGGAGGATGTGTATCCTGCCGGGGGGGGGGGGGGAGGAGGAGCTGATGATCAGACCGAGGCCAACCCTGATTGGGCCTTGATACTATCCAGGATACATGCACACCTCACCCCGCCTTCCGGGATGGTGGAGGATCTAGATGGGATGGACGAGACACTCCCCTCGGGTGTCAGTCCAGTAGATGTTCAGGGGGACCCCCACATTAATTAATCAATGTCGGTCCTCTCCTGGAACATCCGTGGAGGGTGCTCACTTGGAAGATGGAAGGAGATTTGTGGAGTCTTGAAGCGAGAGAAGTGCGACATCTCGATCCTGCTGGAGATAAAGATTAGGGGGGCGACGATCCTTGCTCGCAGGACACCTACAAACTGGGGGCAAATCCACAACTTGGATCTATGTGACATAGCTAGGATCTGGGTAAGGTGGAACCGCGACAGTTGGGAGGGAGATCTGGTTCTGAAGACTGAGCAGCTTATTGCCATCTCCTTTGTGAATAAAGGAGGATTCCATTTCATTCTTGGAGCGGTATATGGACACAATGATAAGAGGCTCCGAGATTCCCTGTAGGGAGACACAGCACGAGTAGGACACATGGAGGAGCATCTGCACTTACCACTGCTTTTTATAGGGGACTTCAACGCTATGATTCATCGGCGGGAGAAGATGGGAGGGCATCCGGTGTCTGACCAGATCCTTTACGATTTCCAGAGGTGTCTCCTCCAGTCCGGACTGAGGGGACTGGAGAGGACGGGACACATGTATATGGCACAATAAGGCGGTCTGCAACAGGATTGCGTGTCAGCTTGACAGGGCTTTGGGAAATAGTGAATGGTTTAGCTACTTCCCGAACTTTGTGGCTGAGGGGCTTGCTGCTGGGACTAGCGATCACTCCCCGATCCGGGTAGGCTTCTATGAGAGTCCCGCTTGGAAAGCTCGTCCGTTTTGGTACAACAATAGCTGGTATCTCTCTGCTGGCTATGAGGAGGTGGTTATGGGAGGGCTGCATCATACTCAGGAGGGCACGACACAGTTCCGCATGGACAAACTGAAACGATCGAAGAGTGCTATTCGGGCCTGGGTAAAGTCGTTGCCACAGATTTCCCTGGAGGCAATGGAGGCTGCCCTCCGAGAGGTCCAGGTAGCTTTACAGGCAGACATGCTGAGTGGTGAGTTGGCGGCCAGGGAGAAGGAACTGATTAGGGAGGTCAGCATTCTGAGACTTCAGCAAGAGATTAGTGCGGCCCAACGGGCAAAGTGTTCCTGGCTTAAGGATGGGGACCGCTGCACTAGGTTCTTTTATGATGTGATCCGTACCAGACAACACAGGAACAGTATTCCCAGACTTCTCAATAGTGAGGGCAGACTTGTCGGGGATCCAGTGGAGCTTCAGGAGGAGGCAGTTAGGTACTACTCAGACTTGTATCATCAGTCAGATTATTCCAGCACGTTCCCAGACCTGGTCACAAAGAGGCTGGTGACGCCTTACGGGAACAGTCTACTGCTAGCCCCTGTGAGTATGGAGGAGGTGGAGGCTATTGTGATGAAGGCAAATCCAAATAGGGCCCCGGGACCTGATGGCTTCTCTAATGGGTTCTATAAGCATCACTGGGGCTTGCTTAAGCACCTAGTTCTGGAGGCGGTGCAAGAGTTTTTCTCGGAAGGGAAGTTGCTGAAGGAGCTGAACCACACCTTTCTGACCTTGGTTCCTAAGAAGGAGGGCGCGATATCCCTTGCTGACTTTAGACCTATTGCGTGTTGTAATTATCTGTATAAGATAATTACACACCTTATGTGCCGGCGCATGGAGGGGATTATGCAGGGTCTGGTTTTTCGTAATCAGGCGGCCTTCATCAAGGGTCGGTCTATTGCTGAGCACAGTCTGTTGGCCCATGAGATGGTGAGAGAATTGAACAAACCATGGGGGATGAAGGCCTGTGTGAAGCTTGACCTGAGGAAATCTTATGACACGGTCAACAGAGACTTCCTTTGTCACCTATACTGGCTATGGGTTTTGACGATGTGTGGGTAGCGAGGGTGAGGGAGTGCATTTGGTCTCCCACTTTTTCGGTACTCATCCAGGGTACTCCATACGGATTCTTCAGGAGCAACAGGGGCCTTCGGCAGGGAGATCCTCTCTCCCCGTACCTGTTTACTCTTGTGATGGAGTACTTCACTTCTTGATGGATCTGGCGGTACATAGCAGGAAGATTGTCCCTCTTTTCAGGCTGGTCCAGCCAGTGGTGTCCCACTTGATATATGCTGATGACCTATTGGTGCTCTTACAACCATCTATGAGAGGGATGCGTGCGGTGTCAGAGATTATGGAGGAGTTTGGCCGGATGTCTGGACTTGTCACGATCCGCACCCAGTGTAGGGACACGAGAAGTGGGTATGTCCAGCCTACGCCGCAGTTTCGGCGGTAGAACGCTGTCCTAGGTCAAATACATCTAACAATTATAAGGTACCTGTACAATGTATACGCTCCGAATGGAGGACAATATAGAAATGTACAACTCAATCACAGCTAAGGTAGAAAGTACGATAAGATAGATAGATATGAAAGTCGCCAAAAGAAATATAATAAGAGAAGAAGTCTAAGAGTCTAAGATAGCATCTCCACAACATCCAGAATAACAAAATTTCCAAATAAGTACAAAATATATCCAGAACAAGATAAGACAATAAGATAACTAGTCTAGCTAACTAGCCTAGACTACTGGGGTAATGTCCTCTGTAAGGGCTGGGGCTGGGTCCTCCTAGGAGTCCAGCTCACAGGTGTCATCTAGGGCTGCTCCATAGTATGTAGGACAGAACTCCTCAATGTCATCTGTAATATTTCAACAAGTCCAGTCAGGACAGGAACGAGCACAATACATCTCACGCAGTTCATAATATGACATGATATGTAAATATGCTATAGAGTAAGATACGTGAAACGTTGTAGAATATATAAAGTAAAAGAGATGACTGTAAAGAAATATCTACTATAAGTAAAGAGCTAACAGTGGCTAGTGATGTAGAGTACAAGATAGACATGTGAACGGTTTGAATTTGCACATGAGTATACTAAAGAGTTTGCGCATGATTACACTACTTTGGAATTGTTCACATGATCATTTATACTCTCCCGTACCCCAATCAATACGCAAGGATCCAGACAAGTTATGTTATTGCACATGATATCACATGAAGGCCCATAAATGGGTGCACATGAATGTATACATGGGGGCTCCGTGAACATGAGAGTACATGAATCACAAGAGTGCACATAAATGGTGAAAGCACCGGAGTACATTATGAAAGTGAAACGCACATGACATACCATAACCCGATGCTCCCGAGGGGGATAACATCTCATGAAGGGATCCATATAGTACCAATCCGTGTTAACAACGTGACAGCATCAAGTAAAGTAATCTAGAGCATAAATGTAAATCCTATCAACTATGAAACGGTCAGAAAATGTACTCGCCTGATATCTGAATGTCCGAAGTGAATATACTGTATGAGAAGAGGTGTCTGCCTCCTAATTAGAACAACACAAGTCACAACATGTCCAGAATGGTAATATAGAACATTACAATGCATTCTACATGATGTTAGGTCAAATCTAGACTAAAGTCAACACTTGGTCAACTCTAGTCAACTACACTAGTCAAACTAGGTTAACTAGGTCAAGTCCTAGCCCAAGCAAGTCTCACTAAGCCTAACCAAGCCTAGTCTAGCATTTACACACAACCACAATGCTACCAAGCTATTTAACATACCAGTATACATATATACACTATACACATATTGTTATATAGGTACACATTAACATATATAGGCACACCTCATCACAAAATATATATATATATATATATATATATATATATACATATATTGGCACACATTAACATATAGGCATCTCATATATACATATATAGAACAGATAGGGTTAGAAAAGGCAATGTGAAAAGGGGAAAACATGTAGGTGGTAGTGTAATGTGTCATGCAATGTGTGTGTCAAGCCATGTTAAGTTAGCCTATAGTTCAGACAATACAACAAGTGTAGGTAGGTGTCAAGGGGGTTCTAAGTTCAGATTTACATAGTGTTAAGGTTGTAAAGCAAGGAGAGGGTTTAAGTAAGTTTAGTTAAGCAGGTAAGTGCAATGCCAAGGTTTCAGTTAACTAGGTAATACAGGGTTCAATGCAATAGGTTTAGTTCAAGCCAAGTTCAGTCATAGTGTTATGCAATGTCCAGGTTTCAATGCATAGGTAAGTTCTGGTATCTAGCTAATATGCAGTCAATGCAATGTAATGCCAATGCAATGTAATGTAGGTTACTGAAGGTTTATATGCATCAGTTAAAGAAATGTTCAAACATTCAATGCCCAAGTTCGAAATCTAAATATAACAACCAACTAACATTACAATGCATCACAGAGGCACAACCCTAATATAACACACATGTTCTCATTTAAACAACATTAAATTAACCATTAATTTTGAATTAAACTTAAATAAACTCAGAAGATACCTACTGCACAGTACTGAGTATCAGAACAGGGAGAAAATGGGGTTTTTAATTTTCGAATACATGTCAAAATGTAAAATTAACTATGCACACGTGTGTGTCGCATGTTAACGTGTCAGGGGGAAGTGTTTGTGTCCAACCAAGTGGACACAAACGTGTCCAATACGAATAACACACACAGTGCAAACGGTGCACACAGAATCATTGTGCATGTGTTTCGTGTCCTCGTGGACACGACACATGGCACGTGGGTCCACGTGGTCATGTCCACGTGTAGCCCACGTGTCAGGCTACACAGTCGACACCCTACGAGGTGTCCACGATGTGTCCAGAGCGGACGCGAAGCCCGTGTCAGAATAGATTTGTCGCGTGTGTGTGTGCGTGTGTGGTTCAGTGCGGGGGCTAGTGTGTGTCCGACATGACACTATATGACCTGACACTTGAGGGTCGTAGTGTCAGTCATTAGCCCTAGCTGCACGTCACGCGTTGTGTCCCCAATCGACACAAACACGGCGCACCACTGCTCGAGCAACATGGCACGGCCGAGCGCTGCGCGCGGCGTGTCCTGTTGCTCGCAGACACAACACAGACACGTGTCCAATCTCATAGTGACACGAAATCAATGTACAATCATAAATCAACAATATTAATAAAAAATATTTCAAAAATAACAGAAAAACATTCACTGTGACATTTCATCAAACACTTGAAATAGTGGACTGATACGTGTCCGATACGGATACCAAATCGGCACGAAATCACACAAGACTCACTCTACAGCTAGGGGACACCTAGATCTATGCATCCATGCAAAGAAATCAGGAAATGGAGGTGGTTTGAGGGGTTTATCTATTGAGTGTCAAATTCAAGAAAAAAGTCCCAAATAGAAGAATCCTTCTTGCAACTCTCAAGCTCCAAATTGCACACAAGCTGAGATTTCTCACCACCAACAGTAAATAGGGGTTAAATAGATCCCGATGCAAAAGACTAGAGTTAAAAAGGAATAGAAATGAAGAAATTATGCAGGGTTGAAGAATGGACAATACCTCTTTCTTGCCAAAATTAGAAGTGGTGTAAAAAGAGGCAAGAATGATTCAAGAGGTATTAAATAGGGGTGGGGGAAACCCTAGGCTGTCTGCTTAGGGGGAAATTAGGGTTAGGGTTGATGGCTATTGGGCTTGGGCCAAGTTTAGATGTTAAATGGTTCAAACCCTTAGCCATTAGTTCAAACACCTAAAGCACCTAATCTTTCCATGCAACTCAGTTCAAAACAAGTCAACTTGGGTCGACTTAAGTTAGACTAGGGTCCACACCATGCTAACCAAGTCACCAAAGTCAAAGTCAACATCTAGGTTAGTCTCTAAAGTCACAACTAGCAAAAGTCAAAAATAACAACAATCACTCGAACAATTCAAATTGAATTCAAAATTTTCAAAATGACCAAAATACCCTCAAGCTAAAATGTGGTAGTGACAGGACTTCAGCTGAATAGGGAGAAGAGCAGGGTCTATTTCAGTGCTTGATGTTCCCTCAAGGAGGAAAGGGCCCTGGCTCTGGGAGTAGAGAAAGGCGATCTCCCGGTTAAATACCTGGGAGTACCGCTGACTGTAAACTACGCACGGGAGCTAGATTGCCATAGTCTCGTGGAGTTTGCACAGAGGAGGGTGGAAGGTTGGCAGGTGGCTGGGCTCTCTTTTGGAGGTTGTATAAAGCTGGTGAGGTCTGTCATATCTGGCATTGCTATGTTCTGGTTGCAGTCGATTAAGATCCCGGTGGCCACTATCCGGAAGGTGGAGATCATATGTGCCAATTTTATCTGGCGAGGAGGAATGCATGCGATCTCCTCGGAGCAACTGTGCCGGCCTCGGAAGGAAGGAGGGGTGGGGCTGCGACCACTCATTTTGGTTCGGGAGGCCTCTGGGTTGAAGATAGCATGACAGTTCATCAAGGGCGGCTCTCTTTGGACAGAGTGGATGGCTAATAGATATCTGAGGCGGAGGAATTTCTGGGGTTGTGAGATAGATAACACTACAAAAATAACCCATTTTAGCGACGTCAAAAGACGTCGCTAAATAAGGAAAATACGTTGATAAAATAAATTTGCGACGTATTTAGCGACGAAAATTGGGTGTCGCGTATAGGCATGTCGCAGATGACAATTTCGTCGCAGAACGTCGCTGTTTGCGACGGCATGAATAGTGTCGCAAGACGTCGCAAAATTAGCGACAGATAGCAACGTAAGATTACGTCGCCAAAATAGCGACGTAGAGCGACCACGTTGCGACGCCATAAACTTTATATATGATGACATGGCATGGCAGCAACGTGTGCACTTTAGCGACGCCTAGCGACAAATTTAGCGACGTCCGCTGACAGGTTGTCATTTCCCATGTCAGCAGTTTAGCGACGTCTAGCGACGTTACGTCACTAGTTAGCGACGTATAGCGACCTGTACGTTCCGTCGCTGTCCGTCGCGGAACGTCGCTATACGTTGCAGATATTATAAAAAAAATTTAAAAAAATATAATTGGTATTTTTGTTATGCTGTGTGTCTGTGTTTACAGTGTGTGTGAAGTGCAGTAATCGAAACTGTCGATGGTTCCGAACACTGCATTTCACATTCAATGTAAACACAGACACATCATCACAAAAATACACATTATATTTTTTAAAATTTCGGCATCACCTCCTTTGTATATCAGATCATCGCTTATAACCCAGCGTAGGTATATTTGTCATCCCCGTCGCAGATATCACAAAGTAAATATCACAATAAAAATAGGAGGCAGTGCAAAGTAAATATCACAGACACACATCTCACAAACATCCAATAGAATCAAATAAAAATGGAAGATAAAAAGTTTTCCACCAAGTGTATAAATGAAAGTGTACCAATAAACAATTTGTCCATAGGGCCAATACATACAAGTCATAAAAAAATGAATGAAATCACTGCAGACCCCTGCCGCGCAACTGGGATAGAATGTAGTCATACTGCTCCTGGGTGAGCTGCACCGTAGGGGCAGTAGGAGGCAGTGCAATGTCTGGAGTCGGCGCCGTCGATGGACCGGGAGGATGTATCTGCTCCAGCTCTCGCAGTCGCTCACCATAAACAGCAAGGGTACTCACCACCCTCTCAGTACTCGCCTCAAGCGAAGCCGAAACCTGAGTGAGTGAGGCAGACATGCTCTTCTGCGATCCCTCCAGCTCGACCTGTCTACGCTCTGTGCGCTGCGTAGACTCGGTGAGCGTGTGCAAGCTGGCAGCTGTAGCCTGATGCAGACTCATCAGCTCCTGTATACTGCGCTCGACCGCATCAAATCGTCCGGTGACGATCGGAGGGTCGGATCGTCACTCGACCGCATCAGAAATCTGCTGCAACTCGCGACGCAGCTCCTCGATCTGACGACGAACATCCTCAGCTCGTGACGACGCCTGCGAAGCCGGAGACTGCGCACTGACAGAGGGGGCCCGGGATGACTCCGAAGCCAAATACGCGCCGTAGGATCCCGTACCGTAGTACGTACCCTTCTGAAGACCGCCAACGGCGGTCATCCAGAGCTCGTCCGGCGATGGAGCTGTAGGCGGCTGGGAGGAAGTACCAGCCCCTCCCTCTGCTTGCGCACTAGCAGCAGCAGCAGCAGCCGCCTCCTCCTGTAGCCGAACAAACTCGGCCTAGAACATGTTTGCTAACGTGTAAGTGTTTGCTAAAGTCTATATTGATATCTATTTTCCTGTTTTCTAAATTATAGTAAATTAATATAAAGAATAGAACGTACATATGCCTGCGTCGTCCTCTCGTCAATGAACTCCCCAGCCCTCCGATGGGTGATCAGGAAGACGGTCACCATGTTTGGGTCCTCACCCTTTTTTACCTGTAAAAATATATTATCTATTATTAGTATTAAACATTCTATCGAACTATATATAAATTAATGTCCGTCATAGGAAATGTACCAGACGACGAAAATGCTCCGTCATCGGAATGGAGCCACCACACCACTTACCGGTGCTCAACCGCGCCACCTTGGCCTTGTCAGACCGCTCCTGGTACTTGGGCTCGCTGAATCTAGCCTTCATCGCAGCCCACTGCTCTGGCGTGATCCAACCATGGATCGGCTGTCCGGAGCGATCACGACACTTCTGGTCGTGGATCGCATCACGGATGAGCTTGGCTGCGACGGCAGAAAATTGGCCCTCGATCCTCGCCGCCCGGTGTGGTGGATAGAAATAGGTCCTCTACAAGAAGTAAAATACAAAAGTTGTATAATATACACAAATGATTATTAAAATTTAAAAATAAACAAATTTTTTACCTTGAAGTGGGCGAACCAAAAGGCCTTCCTATCTGCGGGAGCATCTGAGTAGTTAATCCAAGGCCCATCATAGTTCTGCCTCAGAAATACCCCCAGCTGTCTCTGTACTGCAGAAGGCCGATATCTGTACAATAATAATTTTTCATGAATATATATGTACATATAATCATTTGAGAAATATATATTAATTAATTAACTTACTTCATAGGCCCGTCCGTCCAAATCTCCATACGCGTCTCGCCCGGGGGAGCGCATGGAGGGTCGCTCTCACCTCCTGCCTGGGCAGGATCAGTCTGATCGCCGTCCTCCATATGCTCGGCGTGGGCTCCCTCCATAGAGCCGTCGACAGGAGGAATGCTGGACGGGGGATCAGGGATGCTGGATGCGGGATCAGGAAGGCTGGACGACGAGGGAGGAGTCGCCAACCTGCTGGAACTGCACTGTCCCGATAATGGACCGGGAACAGAACGGTATACTGGCGTACTCGGAGATGAGGATGAGGGTACGGAACTGCCCTCTCCATCCCCAGGCCGAGGCTGACGGGACTGCCTAATGTAAAATCCTCCGCGTCGTCCTCCTGGTCAAGTCATACCTGATAATAACATATGACAATAAAACAAAAATACATATTTATATGATAGACATCACAGATTTTTGAAAAATATCATAGTCACAGATAAAAGTGTCAATAAAGTGTCACTGAAGTGTCACAGATTTATATGATAGAAGTGTCACTAAAGTGTCAAATATGATGATAAAACAAACGTACAGATTTAATCCTCTTCTGAAAATTCATCTAGTTCGTTTAGCTCATCTACTTCTTCTTCTTCTTCTTCTTCTTCTTCTTCCACTTCTGGATAATATTTCATGTTATGACATTTCACACACGGACACTTAATTTTGGTGCCGTCCATGTACTGAGGGAACGCCTTAGCAAACTGCAGGAACTGCTCTACTCCCGCTATGTATTCATCCCGCACACCACACATATCATCAGGACGACGATTGTACATCCATGAACGATTCCGCAAGTAGTAATTCATATCCATTTGGAAATAATTCTGCAAAGATGGACACACATTATCCAATAGACACAAATTCGTATATTATGTCTTATTATGGGACACACATTAGTAGCGGACAGTTACTAATAACAATGATATGCAATCTAGGTCAAACTAGGTTGTACTAAGTCAAACAAGGTCAAGCTAAGTCAAACAAAGTCAAATAGGGTCAAACAAGGTCAAAGTAGGTCAAGGGTTGACATATAGTCGATTTTGTCAACTCTTAGTCCAATCTAGGTCAGATGTTGACTCTACTTTGACTTTCAGTCAAAATAGTCAACCTTGGTCAAACAAGGTCAAATCTAAGTCAAATATCCTATTTCTAGTCATTACCTACTAAGGTACCCTTTACCTTATCGCTATTGGTATCCCAATACCAATACCTTATAATTCATATCTTACTAGGCCCTAACTAGCCCATACTAGCTAGCACACACCATTCAAGGTTATACAAGCCTAACCTATAATTCAAGTACCAATAATGACCAAAGTCAACTCAAGCTATCTCATACACACAAGTAATATCTTGGTGTCATTTGTTTAGTCTTAAAAAAACACAATCAACTAAAACTAGTACCAAGTAATGAGCAATAGTGAGTTACCAAAGCAAACTGATCAGACTAAAGAATGCCAATCAACTTGGAAAGATGGATACACTGTTGACCATTTAACAAACATGAAGACAACAACAACAAAAAACATTGTTAAACAACAATCATCAATAATGAAACTAGAACACATTTTCTACATTCATCACAATCAAGAAACCCTTACACTACAAACCTCCATAGTTGTTCAGAGATCAAATGATGGATCAGTATCAATCTAGACAGTCAAATCTCGAAAATGAAGATGGCAAACCTCGGATATAAGCACTCAAAAGTATTGGCAAACCTAATGAACTAATTATACCAAGAATTGTGGATCGAAATAAGGTTTACAATATAATTGTGCATGCAAACCAAGATTTCCTCTATTATTCAAAACAAAATGTCATTATTTTTTTTTCTAGATCAAACATTATGTTTATCAATGGTGCTAACCTGTGTGTGGGTATGGGTGTATGGTACATGGCAGTTCAACAAATAGGTGTGGACAAGTATAGGCTAGTGTGTCAAGTGTGTGTGTTTGGATGTGATACCATTTTGTGTCAATGGGGCAATGTGTGTGTGTAGAGTACATGGTGCATATAGATAGGGTGTATGTGATAGGTTTGCATATGTGTGTAATGTATATGGGACTGTTCTCATTTTGTGTATGTGTCAAAAATGGTTTAGACATAGGTGTGTGTCAAAAATGGCAGTTAGCTACTAGGGTGTTGTGTGGTGGTACATGTATGTGTGTGTGTATTTGTAACCTGGAAAACAGTGTGTCAAATGAGGGTGTGTGTGTGTAGAGAGTGGACATGTAACATGGAAAACAATGTGTTAACAGGGAAAAGCAGCTAGTGTAATGTATGTAATAAAATTCAGTGTTCATGTGGATGTGTATGGTACATGTGAACTCAGTGGTGTGAGCCATTCTCAGGAAAATGGTTCCCAGGTTTGTGACAGTACATTAACCCCAAACCAATCCAAAATTCATTTCGAAATCCCTATTTGTCCAATGCAAATCCTAACCATAGTAGCTAACACACAGGTGAAAGTATTTAACATGAAAGTTAATCATCAAAATTAGTTTGAGAACAAGGAATTAAAATCAAAATTTAAACTAACAGGACTGTTCAGTCTAAACAGCCCATTCCTATATTCGAATCCAATATAGGAGGAGGAGTATGTGTGTGTGTCTGTGTGTGTGTGTGTGTGTGTGTGTGTGTGTCTGTGTGTCCGTGTGTGTATGTGTCTGTGTCTGTGTGTGTGTGTGTGTCCGTGTCCGTGTGTGTCCGTGTGTGTGTGTGTGTGTGTCCGTGGGAGAGGAGGAGGAGGAGGAGGAGTTAGGTTAGGGTTTACCTGACGAAGAGGAGGAGGAGCTCGAGGAGGAGGAGGAGCACGACGGGGTAGGGGTCGCCGGAGGGGGGGGGGGGGAGTCGCCGGAGGAAATCGCGGGGGGGGGGGGGGGGGGGAGTCGCCGGAGGAGCTCGAGGAGGGGGAGAAAATTTGGAGGGGGGAAAAAATTTCTAGTGGGGGAAAAAAAGAGCACAGCGTGCCCTAAGTAAAATAGTTAGCGACGTCACCAGTCGACGTCGCTAACCGTCGCAAAATTTTTAATATAGGCGACATATTTTAATAATATGTCGCTGGACGTCGCTATTCAGCGACGTTGTTTATGTAGTGTCGCTGAACGTCGCTATTCAGCGACGGTTTGCGACATCAATAGAAGGGAGTCGCTATATTATATGTTTAGCGACAGAATTTTATTCCGTCGCTAAATAACGTCGCTAATAGAGCATATTTTAGTAGTGTAACAACTTTTCGGTCCCTTTTAAGGCGATCATCCGATGCAGATCGGTACTCCAGATTGCTATATGTCGGATCATGAAGGATGGGTCGACCACTGATCTTTGGCTTGATCCTTGGATGAGCAATAGATCACTGCTGGAGTCCTTAGATGAGCATATGGGCAGAGAGGCGGGCAGAGGGCTGAAATGCGAGCTTATCCTCAGAGATGAGACTTGGAGGCCAGAGGACTACCAGTACACAGCACAGTTAGGAGAGGAGATCCGCCAGGTCACTATTGATCCTCACCAGTCTGCTGATTCCTGGAGATGGAACCCGCCGGATGCTGATGGAGGTACAAGAGTTTTCCGCTTCAAAAGCTTCTACAACCTGGTATGAACTTCTTAGGACAAGATTGCGGACTTTGACTTCATTTGGGGAAAGGGGATTGCACAAAAAATGCAACTCTGTTTCTACAAACTGTTATTAGGCCGGTTGCTAACGAAGGACAGACTTTTCAGATTTTGGGTGCAGATCTCTGACTCGAAATGTGTCCTGTGCTGTATGGAGAACGAATCCATGGGATACCTCTTCTTTGAGTGTCCTGTGTCTTGGCATATTTGGACTGAGCAGTATGGGAGGTCGCTGGACGGAGGAGGCAATGATAGAGATATTCGGGGGATCATCGCCTGGATCAGGGAACGGCGAGGAATGGAACAGGGTTGGGCCAAGACAGCCAGAGTCCGCCTTGCAGCGTCGGTCTGACACGTTTGGCGAGAACATAACAGGGGTATCTTCGAGGGACTGATAACCCCCCGTATGAATTCTACATAATTTAGAATTCGATGTATCTGTAATGGCCCCTTAACCGGGTTAGGAGAGATGGGAGAAAGTGTACTGTAATACTTTTACTGTGATGTTCGTGGAATAAAATTTTACCCTTATTCCAAAAATAATAATATATGGGTTGAAGAATTTTAGGTTAATCAGGTTAATGCTTTACTGAATTCTGTACCCCCCCAACCCCACCCCCACCCCCCCCCCCCCCCCCCCACCCCACCTAAACAAAGAAAAAAGAAGAAGAAAAAACAAAGAAAATAAGAGATTAATTTGTATTTTGAATATTGTCTATTTCTTATGATATTATTTTATTTTACCTTCCATGCATATTATCCTTGTATGTTTTCCACTACTATGCTAACATCAGGTAACAGATCCTATACATTCAAGGGTCTGCCTCTAGATGACATCTTATACAAACCATGGCGGTAACAGATCCACAACACTTAGTTATGCATCTTTTGCGTCCATGATGCCACTTGAAATATATCCTTTTTCTCAAAAATTATGAAGTCCATTAGTGAGAAAAGAGAGTAAAAACACATCCTTGTTTCAAACTGTTCTGAATTTTTTTTAATATTCTTATGCACTATCATCTGGTTTCGTGACAGCTTACACTATTGGTTGCTGGTGGCCTAATTAAGTAGAAGAGGGTTGTTTAGGATTCATATCCTTTGGTTTATCAAATGCATGTTACATTTCCATTAATAATATGCATGACTTGATCAATAAAGTTCATTTTGGAAGGTAATTACTTCGTTTATATCAATCTGTTGTATGCTTATATGTGGTGAAGTTTCTTTGACCTAGATTTTTTGACAGAATGCGGTTCCTCTGTCAGAACAAGAAGATTGTAGCTGGGCTCCTATTTTCGTGAGACAATCAAACTTTAAACTACCTGTCGATTCTACTGTGCCAATTGTCATGATTGGTCCTGGTACTGGGTTTGCACCATTTAGAGGGTTCTTACAGGTTTGTTATAAGTTGTTGTCTGTGTATTCTATGGTGTAGGGACACTTTAACAACGCTAACTTTTGTATTCTCAGGAAAGGTTGGCTCTGAAAGAGTCTGGAGCTGAACTAGGCACTTCTATTCTCTTCTTTGGATGTAGGAATAGAAAAATGGTATTGAATATATCTCAATTTTTTAGCCAGTAGAAACTTAGATTCTCAACTGTTTGCTTTACTTCTTTGTTTTGATCTTTCAAATGTCAAGACATTATTACATGATATGAATGACAACTGTTGCAGGACTTCATTTATGAGGATGAGTTGAATCATTTTGTAAAAGTAGGAGCTCTATCTGAACTGGTTGTTGCTTTCTCGCGTGAGGGGCCGACAAAAGAATATGTGCAACATAAGATGTCTGAGAAAGTAGGTTAAGCTCGATCTCTGCTCTACGCACTGCATATTATTTTGGTATATTAAGATAATTCTAATTATTTATCTGTTACCAGGCATCTCACATCTGGAATATCATCTCACAAGGTGGTTATTTATATGTCTGTGGCGATGCCAAAGGCATGGCTAGAGATGTACACAGAGTACTCCATACAATAGTTCAAGAGCAGGTAAATAAGATTATTAAATCTGTCATCAACTGGCACAATTGTCCAGTTGTTCCGTGCTGAAGGTGACTGAATGGGTGGTTGAGTAATAGCATAAATATTGTTGTTGCTAGATTTTGTTTTGCAATTATTCAACATCATGCTTACCACCCTTGTCAAGACCAAGGTTTGAAATCTCGGCCGATATTGATACGTATCTGATCGGATTTGAGGTAACTCGATTCGAAACCGAGCCGAAATTGTGGTACTGTCCAGATCTGGCCAATAACCGGCCAAAAAATGTGTGTATGGACCGAAAAAGGGTTCGTAACAGTCTGTATCACCCGAAAAAGGGGTCAAAGAGTATGTACCGGCCGAAAATTGGTTGGTGGTAGTCTGTCTCGGCTGAAAAGGGCTTGTAGCGTATATATTGACCAGATGTTACCGGCCAATACCATGCCAAAATTGGCTGGCCAAAACATCTAGGAAAAAACAAAAGAAAAAAGAAAGAAAAAACATAAAAACTAATAATTATATAATAAAAATAATAACATAAAATAATAATTACTTTATGAAGGGTACCCCTTTATGAAGACTAAAGACGTAAATTGTCCTCTATTTGAATATTTGAATAAAACCATGAGCTGGATACATATATAGTTATATATGCCCAGGTTCAATGAACCTTATCAAACTGACACATCACACTCTCAATTGTCTAAAGTATTGATTCTTTTGAACTTCAATTTCTATACAAATATTTAACATTTCATTGAATTATTTTAATATTTTTATAACATATTGTCTTATGTAAATGACATATCTTAATGGATTTTTTTTTTACAATGTAAATGTGGAGAGGAAGAAAAGGATACAAGTCAGGTACAACTACATAAATGTAAGTCTTGCATTGATTTCAAATTAATAAATTTGAACAAATGGTAATAACAAAAGTAAAATGGAAAATTTATTACATTTAGAGCTACAGTAAAATGAAAATAGTAAATATTGTAAATTTGGAATTACACCGGGAAATATTGTAAAATATTTTAAATAGGGTATTACACTAAAGATATTAAATTTGAGAATATAGTTAACTATAATAACTAAAGTAAAATATGAATATAAAAATTAGACTGGGAAACTCCACTAAATGAAATGATGCATAGATTTTAATCATACCGAGATCTGTTACCCGGACTCTCTACTTTAAGGAGAAGCACCCGTGTCTACCCGATAGGACATGGGTATAGGTATGAAATCCGTATCTGATCCTCCATGGTGACGATCAGAAGACGGGTAGTGAAGTAGATAGTTTATTTTAATTTGGTAAGAAGTAGATAATTTATTTTAGTATGGTAGACTGGTGTAAAGTAGTAGGAGAGGGACGGTCCCTTAGGGACTTATTCAACTAGTTCAGTAAAGTTTACTAGTAGTTTATAATAACATGTTGTCTTTGTATGAAACCTTGCAAATTTAAAAATTTAATTACATGATGTATCTTTTTATGAAATCATGCAAATTTAATTATAAACTTAAATATATGAAACCATACAAACTTAATTACAACTGTCTTTTTATGAAAATATACAAATTTAATTAGTGGTTATGTCTTTTTATGAAACCGTGCAAATTTAATTACATGTCTTTTACGAAGCCATGTAAGTTTAATTACATGTTGTGTCTTTTTGTGAAACCATGTAAATTTAATTACATGTCTTTCTTATGAATCCTTGTTCAAATATATTTATTTAATAGTCATATTCCTGTACCCGTACCCAAAATTTGGATTCTTTTTATCCAAGTCCGTGTGCCCTTCAATTATAAGTTTGAAGTGTCCGACTCTTGGATATGTACCCGT
Organism: Iris pallida; assembly: GCA_029216955.1. NCBI lineage: Eukaryota > Viridiplantae > Streptophyta > Magnoliopsida > Asparagales > Iridaceae > Iris > Iris pallida. Next base: position 4,383,562 of record JANAVB010009399.1, on the reverse strand, counting down.
ACCCGACACCCATACCCGAATCCAGGTAACAAAGGTACCGAGAAGCTAAAATCTATATACAAACATATTTGACTTAATCCCGGATCCCTACCTTCTGACTGTGAATGTAAGTAAATAAGTAACACTATCTACTGCATGTATCAGTTCAACAGTGTTAAATGTTATTATACTAAAAACAAATTGGGAATATAAAAAAGATATAAATTCATGTGTATCAAATATTTTTCTAATTTTTCAGTAATATTTATTTTTTTGCCTTTCTGAAACCAACAAAATCCAATACTCCGATCCGAAATTGCCGGTACTGCCTGAACAACCGATATCAATACTCATAAGATGGACCCAATATCGATTCCGATATTTCGAACCTTGGTCAAGACCTTTCGATATACTTCCACAACCTTTCCACAACCTAGCAACATGATATTCTGTGACTTCTTTCTTCCTCTTTGCATGTATCTTTTTTTTTTTTTTTATATATCTTAGGAATCACCTTTAACTCAATTCTAAAGCAGAGTTTCTTTAGCTCATACTAGCTATTTTCTAATGCATGTTCCTCTTGAATGTTCTCCTCTCTTTTAAGCCACAAATAAACTGTCTTCAGTTAAAATTCACCATCACTAGAAAGTGGTTCTCATTTCCAATTTCATGCATTACTTGATTTTGGAAAGGCATTATCTTATGGTGCACAGACACGGGAAAATGGTGCCCGTATCCGTATCGTATTTGTACCCATATAGTGTCCTTACCTGTATCCTTGCCCGTATTCGTGCAACTTACGTGATTACACTATACATATTTGAAAATGCCATGTCCCGTACCCTTATCATGTCCTTATCAGTATCCGAGTATCCGTGTTCGTACTCGGACATTGGGTATTATTCTTCCTCACAGTGCACATCTCTTTCTCAAATCTGCTCTTCTCAACTTCTGAGCCAGACAGGCATATTATTATTGCAAAAGAATCATTCTCTCACATATATCTTAACTAGGTCAAACATAATTCTGGTCGAATCAGACTCCCAACCACTGAAACTACCAACACCGACAGATTTCAAAGCCACAGGAACACCCGAAACTGCCGAAACAGATACTCACAGGAATGGTCCAAAACCGAGTTTTTGAACCTCGTCTTTGATGTCTTTCAACCATAATCGAGAATCCTGTTTTTGACTTTGTTTCACACCCTCTAGCATATAGAACCCTTCTCACTGATATTGTGCTTGCATTGGTGTAACTACAGTAATTACTAATTACGTCTATAACAAAATTTTCATGTTTCGCAAGTCAGGCTACTTGCTGAGTTCTTGAAGGTCTTTGTCTGTTCCTCCCACTAACACTCACTTTGTTTACACTTCCTAGCAACACTGGCTTTTAGCCATCTCTTTCTGCTGTTAGTTCAGCTAGCTAAAAATTATTAGATTTAATCAATCTGTGAATACTATTATTGTTTTCTTAATTTTATTACTTTAGTATAGCTATTCAAGAGATCCTTCCAAATTTTTACTCCCCCACACCTCCAGTTTATCATTTTCCTGTTCCTCTCAAATTTTCTTAGACATGTCACCATCTGTGCTAAGGTGTTTATGTTTGTAAAATGAATCTCGCTCTTATACATATGGTATACTCAACTATAGGATCCAATATAACATTATTTACATCTTATTTCACTTTGTAGTTACTGGAGCACGACATGTCATTCCAAGCTTGAATTCACGGGGATGCTCCTTTCTCAATCTGCCCTCATTCCATCTTAACTTCACCTAAACAGAAATTGCTATGTTTGTTCCACATTTCATACTTGCAGATCCTTATTAAGTGGAAAAGACCCGTACTAGTAAATATTATGTTACCAAGTTATGTCCTACATATGCCCCTTCATGGACCTTTTCCTATGCCACAGTACTGGTGGTTATATGCTCACCAAAAGCTTTTGTTTCATAGTTTGTTAATGAAGGTGTCAATACCGGTTCGGTCCTTCGTTAAAATTGCCAGTTCCGAATATATTGTAAATCATGGGCATGCCGACATTTGGCAGAATATGAAGGATACAGGCAATTGATTTGTTGATTTGGTTGTGCCAGTAATATTTATCAACTGTTCACTAATATACTAATGTTTGGATTGTTAATATTTGAAGTTTTTTCTAATATTAACTTTTTTGTCCAAGTCAGGCACCGTGGTTCTAATGTGTCCGATTTAGGTCCCTCTCCAGCACCTTTACAACAACAAAACTTTATCCTAAATTTGAGTTTGGCTTATTAAATCCTTTTCTTCCATTCAACTCTATTAAGGGCCATGCCTTTTGTAATACTAAAAGAAATCCTCCTTTAAAACTTAAATCCATTTTAGGCTTATCTCTAGTTCCAGTGGCTCCTTTTACTATTATGCTATCCCTCTTCCTTACCAGAGCATCTATTGGTCTACTTTGCATGTAGTCCAAACGACCACCTTAGACGACTTCATGTCAACTGTTCTCAATTGGAGTCATCTCTAAATTTTCAGGAATACACTCATTTCTTATCGTATATTTCAGTGTATTGTATTCGTCCATCTTAGTATTCTCACTTATGCCAAATTAATTTTCTGGACATATTGTTTCTTAATTTCTCAACATTCCGGGCCGTGCTTCGCCATGAAGTATGGCTGGTCTTATAGATGTCCTATAGATTTTTTCTTTCAACTTCAAAAGTATCTTTTGAACTCAAAATACTCCACAAGAATTCCACCATTTCTACCGTCCTCCATTTCAACCATTTTTTTAAATTCTATGCATAGATCCTTCTCAATCTCCCTGTCAGGATCCTAAATACCAAAATTATCACTCCTAGGTATCTCGTGTCCATCCGTATTCTCTCCCCTCTCATTTTTGTCTTTTTGTTGAAATTTCATTTCATAAACTCTATTCTATACTAATTTAAAATCCTCTTCGACATCGATCAAATTGATAAATACTAGAAGTCTATGTACATTATCTTTTTATCAGTGAGACCTATTTGATATACTACTGAGATCCTATTTGATATATTACTAAGATCAACCTGTATACTTTGTGTGTGTGTGTGGAGGGGTTGGGGGGGGGGGGGGGGGGGGGGGGATAGAGTACTTCTGAGTTCACATGACTTCGCTCTTGTTGTGCGGGAACTTCCTAATCGAACTCAGATGGATCATGTTGTTGGCTCAGAGAAGGTTTGCTTGGGGAAGAAATAACAAGCTCTTAAGGCTGAAGAAGATGCAGTCCGGTAACACTTTGGGGTGAACACCCATCCGAACAAGTAGGGTCAATACTTTAGTATTTATGTTGTAATATTTAGCAAAAAACAAATCTTTAACCCAATAAGTGCTCTCCGAACCAAGCTAGATAGTGACGCGGGAAGAAGACCCAAAAACAAATTATTAGTATGAAATTAGGGATTTGAGAAGATTTGGGTGCGGAAGCTTTAATTGAAGAGTGAACGACAACTATTATAAATTTATCACAAAAATTATAATAGAACTGCAAAATAATAATATAATTACCGTTGAAGACGTCAACGTCGAAAGTGGAGAAGCTACGTTGATAGAGAGATCCACTTTAAAGTTTTGGCATCGCACCATATAAATTCAAAATAGATTTCTCATTTTCAATTCTTCGATTCCATAACTTATGGAATTACAAACTATTTATAAGCTACAAAACAATCAAAAGAAGATAAACTAAATCTCTAAGTTTTTATCCATAAGATAAGTTAATCCCTAACCAACCCAACAACTCAAGTGATAAAATTCTCTTTATTTTGTTTTATTCTAACAAACAAACTAAAGAAATCTCAAAACAACCGAAAATTCAAGTTCTCCATCATTCTCCTCGGCTTTGAAAAATTCACCTCCTGGTGAATCAAGTGTGAAAACTGAGAATTATGCTCCTATTGAAGCCCTCCAATTCGGCCATGGCAGAGGTCTTTGCTTTGACAACTTAGTCAACATTGAAGCTTTTGACAAGATGACAAAACTCTATGGCGGTACTGGCGGTTGTGGAAGTGGCAGAAGTAGAATATTCAGCAGGGACCAATCAGGCACTTCAACAACTTGTGGATGTCTCGATGTCTCCACAAATGTAAAATGATCACCCGTACAATCAATTATTATTTCCTGCAAACTATTACAATTATTTGTAACAAATATATAATAGAAATTGTTCACAGATTTAATTATTGGGACGCGTTTAAAATATTTAGGTGACTTAATTTTTTATATATAAATTTATTGGTTTCATCAAATGACCTATTTAATTCTTCTAAAGATGATATATAATGCTCAAAATTTTATTAATGGCTTAAATCTAGACTTGTAAAGGTCAAAATTTATTACTAGTTTAAATTTAGACTTCGATCCAGACTTGAATTTAATTTCTGACTCGTCTATGACAGACTCGGTAGGTACTACTAATGAATTTTTTATGTATATAGAATCACTGTTAGCAATAGTTTTTACTTTATTCCGATTGGAAAATTCTTCAAATACCTTTTTCATTTCAGCAAGCATCTCATATATATTGTCGATTATCGTACAAAATTGTTGCGAGAAATTTTGTGTAGACATTCTTGTATGGGTCTTACCTACCAAAATTTATTACTGGTAAATCTAGACTTCGATCCAGACTTGGATTTAATTTCTAACTCGTCTATGACAGACTCGGTAGGTACTACTAATGAATTTTTTATGTATATAGAATCACTGTTAGCAATAGTTTTTACTTTATTCCGATTGGAAAATTCTTCAAACACCTTTTCATTTCAGCAAGCATCTCATATATATTGTCGATTATCGCACAAAATTGTTACGAGAAATTTTGTGTAGACATTCTCATATGGGTCTTACCTACCTTCATATACAACTATTTCTAAACCAGGGTCTGGCTTTGATACCAATTTGACGCGGAAAGAAGACCCCAAAACAAATTATTAGTATGAAATTGGGAATTTGAGAAGATTTGGGTGCGGAAGCTTTAATTGAAGTGTGAATGACAACTATTATAAATTTATCACAAAAATTGTAATAGAACTGCAAAATAATAATATGATTACCGTTGAAGACGTTAACGTCGAAAGCGGAGAAGCGACGTTGAAAACGTCAACGTCGAAAGTGGAGAAGCTACGTTGATAGAGAGATCCACTTTAAAGTTTTGGCATCGCACCATATAAATACAAAATAGATTTCTCATTTTCAATTCTTCGATTCCATAACTTATGGAATTACAAATTATTTATAAGCTACAAACAATCAAAAGAAGATAAACTAAATCTCTAAGTTTTTATCCATAAGATAAGTTAATCCCAAACCAACCCCAACAACTCAAGAGATAAAATTCTCGTTATTTTGTTTTATCCTAACAAACAAACTAAAGAAATCTCAAAACAATCGAAAATCCAAGTTCTCCATCAGATAGTCTCCTATCACTAGGCTCACCAATCAATTTGATTCTTATTATTCTTATCGGATATCAAAAGAATAAGGATTGTTTCAGCCCTGAGTTTCCATAAGACATAAGCACTCTTGGGTGGAGTGGGCCATCATTCACCAGGTCTTTGAGTGCCTGCCGTACCACATGGATGGTGCACTAGGCTGATGAAGACTCAAGTTTTAGGATATGGTACTTGTGTCTTGTCTGATCTGCCAATGAAGGCTCTACGTCCAGTTGGAACTTTATAATTAGCTAACCTTCTTTATATTCTTAATCAGAAGAAGGAAAATGATATGCTAGTTAAGCCAGTCACGAGTCCATTAAGGCTCTTCGACGACCTCACTTAATAAGAATAATAATTCACTATTCTTAGCAATAGGGTCGGGAGATTTCTTGGTTGCTGCTTGATTAAACGAACATTGTAAGAACCACAACAGATTAGGCCCACATCACTAGGTGACGAATGCCTATGACAGGTGCTTTGCTCATTGCTGCTTTTCAAACCCATACTGGTGCTTCCGCTGTGGTTTCAGTCTCGGATCTCGTTCGCGCTACGGTAGTATATCTAGCAAGAGGGCTTGGAGCAAAGTTTTGTAAGGACTAAGTGGTAAGTTTCACCTTCGAGCTGATCTCCTAAGAGCTCACAATCTACTAACGGGTAATGAAGGCCTTTTTTTGAATGTCCGATACCTATCTTGATTTACTACTACATTTGGGGAAGTTGGTAGCTAGTGTGCAACTTTTTCCTCGTCGAGAGATGACCCTTGTTCTTATCTCCAACATCCTCTACTACGCTTTCAAGCTATCTCGAATTTCGATTCCGACAGACGACGATTTTGTATTCATGAGCCACCCGATCTCAACAATATTGGTTTCTTATGTACGATCAACCCCTCTTCCCTATTCTTTGAAAGACTATATTTGGAGCTCAAGCTATGTGGGGGAGGACGTCGGTTGAGCCATTGCATACCAATAGCGTATATTTGGAAGTCAAGTTATTTGAAGCAAAAGAAGAAAAGGTCGTCGACTGCTGCTAAGAACCTAACAATAAAACAAATCCATTCTGAGTGACTGGGACTCCGGATTACTTGGTACTTCCAGTGAGGGTGATGACCACATAAAATTGGTTGGGCCGTAAATCAAAGATCCATCATGTTAAAAGAACCCTGTATTCGTAGTACCCAATGATATGCAAAAAAGGATCAATTATCCTTTCAACGCTTGACCATCCTCATAGAAGTATGCCTTATGAACCCTATGTTACCTGGACTCGGGTACGGGTATCGGGTACGGGTACATATCCAAGAGTCAGGTCCTTCAATCTCATAATTGAAGGACACACAGACTCGGCTAAAAAGGATCCAAATTTTGGGTATGGGTACGGGGATATGACTAAGGTTTCGTAAAAAGACAATCTGTAATTATAAATAACTAGTAAACTTTACTCAACTAGTTGAATAAGTCCCTAAGGGACCATCCCTTCAGCTCCCTTACTACTTAACTACCAGTCTACCATATTAAAATAAACTATCTACACCATTACCACATTAAAATAAACTATCTACATCACTACCACATTAAAATAAACTATCTACTTCACTACCAGTCTTTCGATTGTCACCATGAAGGATCCGATTGTCACCATGGAGGATCGGATACGGATTCCATACCCATATCCATGTCCTAAAGGGTCGACACGGGTACTTTTCCTTAAAGTGGAGAGTCCGGGTAACATAGTATGAACCTAGAACTGAATAAAGATGTTCCCGTTGATCAATGGAAGCGCTTTCTTTTTTACATTTACAAAGGTTGAAAAATCAAGATCAAGCTCAAGTGTGATTCTGACAGAGGGAAAGGGCACAACAAGATGGAGTCTAGTCACTAAACAAATGGTCAAGCAAAAAGGCACCAACCAAGTCTCCTTTAAAACTTCGGAGTTGGAAATAATTTTTCCATGGAAGGTGATTTTCTTCGTTTAGGATCGATCCCTTTCAGTACAGAAGATCGATGTGCCATCTTTCTACCACGTTCATTTGTTGTATGATCACCGTTATATATATTTTTTCTATTAACTCGTTGTCGTTGACTTCTGCAAATTATATCCGTACACTCTTATGTTCGTATGGATCCACCTCTCTGCCATAAATGGGCCAACGAATATATAACCCTCAACTCTTACTAATTACAAGAAAAGTTACATGCCAACTTTCCCATTGTAAATCTCTAAACATTGGGTTTCTACTTGCAAAATGATAAACTGAACACTGCTCACAACAAAGTCTTTATGCAACAAGCGTTACATGGTAATTAAATTTACAGGCAACTAAATACCCCATCTAAAAGCAAGTTTGGTATCCTATGTTGAAAATACTTTGCAATTTGGGTTTCTTAAGTTGAAAATATTTGATGAATGAAAGAGAAGTATTTTGGTTCAAACTCCTAAATTCTTGAAAAATATGTTTGACGAATGAAGAAGTGTTTTGGTACAAACTTTAGGGATAGTGAGAAAATATACACAATTCTGTTAGAGTTAGGATATCAATTGTATAAGCCATACTTTGGAACTGTAGAGCAGAATACTTGTGCAAAGGCCAAGGATATGTACAATCGTGTTCTTAGAATCAATTTTGTTTTGTTCTGATGTATAAGAGTTTCCTTTTGCACAAAAGGAGAAGAATGTTGGCATATTTTAAAAGAAAATAAACCAAATAACTCGTTGTTTGAATATTTGGAAACAGGGTTACAAGAATTGGTGGAAGTACTTGAGCAGACTGAGAAAAGAAACAATCGTGTTCTTTAGCAGTTTGTTTTATGTGATAGAGGTCTAAACTGGAGGTTATTTGGTTACTGACACGACTAATGTACTTACGCAACAAGAAGAGTGATTTGCATATCATCTTCATGGATTTAGTAAAGCAATTCCATGGAAATTATCTGGGGAGTTTCAAAAACAAGTATTTGAAAGCTATATTGAAGTCATTGAGATGTATGCTGTGGTTTTAACTAGCTTGAGGAAAATTGGATATTCAAATCCAATTTCACCACTACTAGTTTATGTTAAGGGTCATGATTAAGTTTTTATTTCTTTTCTTTAGCTAGTATGAGGCTTACTTACTGGGCACATTCTGATGATGTTCCAGTCTTGTTAAGTTTTGAATATATTGTGTTAGTTGGGGAGACTTGAGAATAATTGATCTCTTAAACAGAATTCATACAGAGAAGGTCCATATTTTTTATGATTCAGAATTAGTAAGACGGAAGTCACGAAACTGAAGCATGAAGAATTGCAGCTTTAGGAGAAATAAGAAAAGAAATGCAGGTGTAGTTTACCTTGATGGTGATGAGAAATCTAATAGCGATTGTGGATCAATTTGTAGATACATAATTGCGATACGAGAGGATTTCAAAAGAATTGGAGACTTTGGAGTTTAATTGTAGTGAAGAATTGTTTCAAGGATGCTTTGTGCTCCTACAATGCCCTTAACTTTAGGAAGATTCTACAAGACCACAAGTGATTGATGGTTAGAATGTTGGCAATGAACATGTCTATAAAATGAGCATAACTGAATGAGCATCTTGAGATGGATTGTTGCATTTGCGCACTATGGAATATTGGATATAAATGAGTGAGTTATTTAGAAGTGCCAATTGAAGATAAAATAAAACACAATTGCTTTAGATGGTTTGGAGATGTAAAACAAAGACCAATAAATGCACAACTTGGGAGGAGTACAATCTTGTTGAAGCTTCTGCTAGAACTAAGTGCAACAAACAAGGATGTGCTAGTTCTAATGCTCTGCATAGAGAAGATGGCCCTTAATAGTTAATAAAACTGAATGGGAGGAAACGTTTCTTGTAGTTGATCCAAAAAATAGTATTGGATAAATGTTCTGTTCTAGTCATTCTTGTTTTACCAATCAGTTTTCTACAAAGGCTGATGAAATTTATTGCATTTTTACAAATATTTATAGATTTACTATGTTTTGCAACTAACTCATTCTTGCATTTCCAAAAAAGATCTAATTTGAGTTCATTTTACATTATTGCGATGATGCTTTAGCCCAAATCAATTTATCATCTTGCCTGCTTGTTATGTCTGAATATTCAGTATTCCGCTCATTGGTTGGAAAAGGATCACATTTCATATTTTGCATGGAAATGTGATTTATTTCTTGAGGACCTCTCACAAGTTTCTAAGCTGTTGTTCCGTGGTTGTTTGCCAGGGATCTCTTGATAGCTCCAAGGCTGAAAGCATGGTGAAGAATCTGCAAATGGAAGGGAGGTATTTACGTGATGTATGGTGAAATGTCCCAACTTTTAGAAGGGTTACATTCCAAAGATTAAGTGAAGCTGGCACCAACACCCAAAGCTTACAAGATTTGTCCGACTACCGATAAAAAATTGCAGATCGTCTGGTTCAATTCAATTTGCACCGGTTCTTCTGCCTCCTAATGGTGTGTTTATTACCTCGATTTTGTTCCTTTGTTTTTGTGTTCTTTTGTTTCTAGTGCGGAACTGTTGGGTGGGTTGGGGAGGTGGGGGTGGGGGTAGGTGGAGGAATTGACTACAATTAAATTCATAAATTACACTAGATTATATGTTTCTCTTTTTTCTTGTTACTAGGCAGATTTCAAGGAAATAATCAATTTCTATATGTAGCCCCTGATATTATAGACAGTTATATAAAGATGCATATATGATTTTGCCAAAACCTCACCCGTAAGGCGGGGACGCGAAATACAGGTTCCTTACCATTTTAAACGATATTGGCGGGCAAATTTAGGGTGAAATTATTCCCATGTGTAGTTTAGGTTATGAAAGTTTATTTTCGGAAATTGAGAATATGGGGATAAATAATTTACCAAATTTACCAAACATGGGAATAGGAACATGGGAATCCTATTCCCTCAATAAATGAAGTTTTTTTTTTCGTCCGGGCACAATTTTTTTCCTATTCTTGTTTTAGTTTATTTTTCTTGTTTTTCCCATTTTGTTTATCCTTTTTAATTTTTTAAGTTTTTTGTTAATTGTTTTTTCTTATTTTTTTCTAATTTTTGTTAAGAATCTTTTTTTGGTTTTATTGTTTTTTTATTTTTTATTTTTTCAATTTTAATCAATTTTTATTTTTGTTCAGTTTTCCTATATTTTTAAGAATATTTTTTGCTTTTTTGTTGTTCATTTTTTCAATTTTTAAAGATTTTGTTTTGTTTAGTAGAATCTTACTAATCTGCTGGGCTGTGTCATATGGCTGTTGGTTCATTATTTTTGTAATTGTTGATAATTTTGAAGTCTTTGCTTCGTAGAAACTTAACCAATCCAAAAATCTTTGCCACAGCATAACTGTGGCAACTCGCCTATTGTGTGGGGGCTTTAGTGAGGAAAATGCTTTGTTGGTTACGGTGATATTGTGGATAATCACAAATAGTGGCTGTATTTATCTGAACTCGTTTAAGATGGAGACATCGGCGGCGGTAGATTAGGATTTTGTCGGGGTGTCTTATGGGATCCTGGGACTTCCTCGCGGGCGGAAAAGGTACCGTTCCGTTGATGGGCGGCGAACTTGGGGCTCGTGAGGAGAGAGGATGGACTACGGTGGGCCAGCGGAAGAAGAACCTCAGGAGAGGGGGACTAGGGAGGATAGCGGGAGGTCATGGACACGGTGGATGTCACGTCCTAGTCTTAATATATTTGTTGGCGTCCAGTCTGAATTTGATAATATTATATTTATGTAGTCCAAATCTGATTAAATATTTAATTTAATTTGATTTAATGTCCATAATTGATGTTGGACTATTTTAGATGTAATATAATTCTTATTTGAGGGTTTCCTATTTAGGAGATCATATTATAATCTAAAATATGATGTTGATGGACTATTTTAGATGTAATAGAATTCTTATTTGATGGCTTCATATTTAGGAAATACTATTATGACCTAAAATATAATTTTTTTTTCATCATATATATATGAGGTGAGGATGGAGGCACAAAATATAGCACAAAGTTGAAATTCGGGGTGCTCGTCCACAGGAGATCTAAGAGAAAGTCCGTACTTTGTTCTTAGGACTTCGTCATATAAGACTTTTAGAAGAGATCTAATCGAGGAGTCATCAACTTTAGTGAAGAATGTTACAGGTTGATGAGTGATTTCAATTTTAATCTCTTTTTTTTTTCTTGAGTGTGGTGAGAACCTATTTGGACAAAGGATTTAACATTGTTTCTTTGTCAATTTTGTAATTTCACCTGAGTTATATAGATTGAAATTTGTCCATGTGACTTAGTCACCATCATATATTTGTCTTTATCTGTGCTTGGTGTTAATTAGACGGGGGTTGGTATTTCAGGTGGGTTGACATAAATTTTCATTGCAGTAACGTTTCAGACACGGTATCGGAGCGTCGGAGGGCGTGTCCCATTCCAAACATCTGGTATCAGAGCTTTGGGGGTTCTAGCAACCATATCTACGGAGCAGATGAACACTCATATGATCACCCTCACGGGAGGGGGGGGGGGGACTGGACGATTTGGAAGCCAAGGATGGATGATCTACTCTGATGCAAGGACTTGCATGGTCCGTTGGAGGATGACAGCACAAAGCCATTGGACAAAGCTGTTGAAGACTGGAAACAGCTGGATCGAAAGGTCATTGGATTCACCGTAATGGGTGGACGACTCGGTGTTTCACCATGTGTCCATGGAGAGTTCGACAAAATTGTTGTAGGAGAAACTGCATTCGTTGTATGAAGGGAAGACGGCTGGCAACACGACGTTTCTTATTCGCCAACTCGTCAACTCGAAGTACACGAATGGTGCCTTCTTGGCACAACATCTGAACGAGGTTCAGGGTATCATCAATCAGCTGTCTATGATGAAGATAGTGATTGATGATGAGCTTCAGACCCTACTGCTTTTGAGTTCTCTGCCGGAAAGCTGGGAGACGTTGGTGATGTCGGTGTGCAATTTTGCACCGGATGGAGTTGTCACGATGGAGGTAGTCAAAAGTATCTTGTTGAATGAGGAGATCCGGTGCAAGCACGTTGAATCGTCGCAAGAGTCCGCTCTGGTGGCTTCCTACGAAAAGAGAAGACCCCAGTCACAGACGAGGACATGGAGGAGATCTTGGGATCTTGCGACTGTGGACCGCAAGGAGGACTGCTATCAATGTGGTGAAATAGGTCATATCAAAAGGAACTACATGAAGCTCAAAGCTGCGAAGGCTAAAGACAAGGATGATCATGACGATCTCACGAAGTTCAGAGATATCATCATCGCAGCGACCGATGCAGAGGAACCTGTTGGCCCATTGGTTAATGATCACACCTGATTTTGATAATCAACGTCAACTTAATCGATACGCAAAATACGTATATTGCTACAGATTTACAGGTTTCAAGTCAGAAGAATGTCTGCATCCTAAATTTGCGTCCTACTACTACAAAGTACAAACATCGCGTCGTCATCAAGAACCCAAAGCAATGGAATCAAGATCAAGTCTTTTTCATATTTCTTCTGTAATTTTATTTTTTTTATTGAGTCTAGGAAGAATGTTAGATTGATCAGGATTGGTACTGGCTTAGATTTTGTTAGTTCACAAAAATTATAGCCTACCTATCCACAAATACGTATCCAAAAAGTCCACATACTAAAAAGTCCAAAACCCAACCAAAATTGGCCCAAACTGTTATGTCCTGACCCTGGCAGAACTCGGCCTGAGTTCGGTCCAGGTCAGATCACTTTGATTTTTGAATCCCTTGATATCTGCATCCAACGTTCAAATATGAGATTTCTGCATCCGAACTCTGTCCGAATTCGGTCTACAAAAACACTATAAATAGAGAAGAACTTTTCCATTTCTAAATCACTCATTCATTCAATCTTCTCTTCTCTATTCATTCCTAAGTGTTTTCAATGAGCTACACTTTCAAATCAAACCTATACTACTCTTAGCTAAGCCAGAAACTATTTATTTCTAAGTGTTTTCTACGAGCTACACTTTCAAATCAAGCATATACTACTCTTAGCTAGTTTCTGTTTAATATAGAGTTTGGTGTTGAAGAGTTGTATCGGAGGCTGCATTCAAAAAATGTTCCAGTTTTTAAATCGGCCTCTCGAGTCGGTCGTGCACTCGTCGCCAAGCACGGTGTTGTAAGAGAACTGCAAGCTCTCAATTATCTTGTGCCATAGTAGATTAACATCGAACATGAGTACTCGAGACTGGACTAGTCATCTCATAGGGAAACCAGTATTTATCGCTATGTCATTGAATTTGATCTTCTTGACTCTTACTTTACTGCAAGTTATTTACTGTCAAATCATTTGCTTTTACCTGCCATAGTATATAGTTATGAATTTATAATTGGTGATATTTTTTGCTACACACGCACACACTCTATTCACCCCATCTAGAGGTGCTCAACGGTCCTACAATTGGTACCAGAGCTGGTTATACATATACATAACCATCTAGAGAGTATATATATCTATGGCAGCCGTTAAATCTATATTCAATGGTGAAGGATAATCCACAAATAGACTCACTATTTGATGGAACAAATTATACCTACTGGAAAACACGGTTGAGTTTATTTCTAAAGTCACTGGACTTCGATTTTTGGTCGATAGTTATAGACGGTTACAAAAAACTGCCTAGAACAGTAATTGATGGTGTATTAGTAGACAAGTCCCATGACAAATACATTGAGCATGAAAAGACACATGCTAGTGTAAATGCACGAGCCATCAATGCACTATTCTGTGCAATTAACAAAATTGAGTTTAATCGCGTATCAACCTGTACGACATCTAATAAAATTTGGAGACTTCTTGAGGTAACTCATGAAGGGACTTTCCAAGTGAAGGAATCCAAAATCAGTAGGTTGACACAGGAGTACGAATCATTCAAGATGAAACTCGGTGAGTCAATTACACAGATGTTCACTCGTTTTCTTGATATTACTAATCCTCTATAATCTTTTGGTAATGATTACAACAATCATGAGAAGATCAGGAAGGTACTACGGGCTCTAACAAAGAAGTAGAATCCGAAGGCCACCGCGATCATCGAAGAAAACGACATCACCATGATGACATTGGAGACACTAATGGACAAGCTCATGACCCATGAGCTGGACTTGCAAGAATTTGAAGAAGCAACTCCCAAAGAAAAGTCAATTGCCTTTATAGCTCAAGCCAAAAGAGTCTCATACAATGATTCCGACGAAGAAGATTCCGATGGTGATGAACAGGCCCTGTTGGTAAAAAACTTTAGAAATTTCTTAAAGTTTGAGCGATCAAACCGAAAGAAGAAGGACATCCACGAAAGCAACGAAGAAGAAACTATCTGCTTCGGATGTAAGAAGTCAGGGCATATGAAGATGGACTGTCCGCTATTAAAGAAAAGCAGTCCATACGACCGATCGAGAACAAGCAGAAAAGCTACAACTGGTCGAAAGTACGCTAACACCAGCATCTGGCATGAAAGTGAGGCCAGTGAGTCAGAAGAGGAGGACAGATCCAGCAGCAGTGCAAATGTCTGTCTAATGGCATACGAAAAGATATATGAGAACCCTCTTTATAATGATTTTACTTTCGATGAGTTATAAAATGCCTTTAGCGAACTACTTGAAGAGTACAGAAATGTGTTTGACAAGTATAAGCAATCTTGCAAAGAGATTAAGGCATACACAACCGAAGTAGCTAGATTGTCTAATCTTATTGAAGACATTAAAGAGACATCTACTACCGGTAACACGGAAGAGAGAGCCAAAATTAAATTGGACTATCATGAGGCTATCCTCACCATAGAGAAGAAAGAAAGAGACTATGTCAAGGTACAAGAACTTTATGACATAGAGAAGAAAAGACACCTAGTCACTGTGCAAAGACTCGCGGATATGACTACTAAATTCGAGGAGTCTTGTGCAATCTCTAAAAAGTTAGAGATCAAGTTAGGCAAACTTGTCATCCATGTTACACGGCCTAAGGTTAATCCTAATACTAAGTATATACCACAAAGGACTAAACCAAAGAAAGCACATAAGCAAAACGTTCTCACAATCATGCTTTCACATACAAGTTTCTAAGAAAGACGCACAAGAAATTTGTCGACATAGAAATCAAGAACACAATTTCAAAAATTACATACACATACTGTGGTACACACGGGCACATATCACAGTACTGTAGAGCTAGAAAGCTAGTTGACACAAATATACTTGCTTGGATTCCTAAGACTAACCATAATGGACCCTTGAAGAAATGAGTACCAAAGGTTACATCTACTCGTTTTGTAGGTGGACCCTCAAATCTTTCATGCTAAAAGTAAATGGATACTCGATAGCGAATGTTTGCGGCATATGACAGGTGATGCATCCTTATTCGCTACGCTATTGATAAAGAAAGAAGGGTGTGTTTCTTTTGGCAATAATCTTCGAGGTGATATTATAGGAATAGGTACTGTTGAAATGTCTTTCTACCCAGAAATAAAAGACGTTTGTCTAGTCACAGAATTGAAATATAACCTATTGAGCATAAGCCATTTGGCAGATAATGGTTATGGCATCAATTTTGTGAAAGACAAATATTCTATTTATGAGAGGTCTACTGGGAATTCCGTAAATGAAGGGATCAGGGGAGACAACATTTATGTTTTTTTTCTAGAACGTACTAACAGTGTAGGTAAGTGCCTAGTGGCCGATCCGAATTAAAGCTGGTTATGGCACATGAGGCTAGGACATGCAAACATGGACACTATCTCAAGGCTATATACTAAAAAGCTGGTAAAAGAACTCCCATAAATTTCCTTCAAAAGAGATATGATATGTTCGGACTGTGAAAAGAACAAGGCAACTAGGTCATCCTTTAAATCCATCAACGCTGTAAGCACTTCTAGACCTTTGTAGTTAATTCATATTGATTTATTTGATCCTAGTATAGTCGCTAGTCTTGGCGATAAACTCTACGCTTTTGTTTTAGTTGATGATTTCTCTCGTTATGCACTTGGGTGTACTTTTTATCAAACAAAAGTGATGCTATTTTTTTTCAAGTATTTTGCAAAAAGGTACAAAACGAAAAAGGCTTCATGATTACTCGAATCCGAAGTGATCATGGTGGCAAATTCGAAAATACTAATTTTAAAAGTTTTGTGATGATAATGGATATTACCATGAGTTTTCTTGTCCTAGAACTCCTCAACAAAATGGTGTTATGGAGCGGAAGAATCGTACTCTAAGCGATATGGCTAGAGTCATGCTGAATCAGCATAATCTTCCTAAATATTTTTGGACAGAAGCTGTGAGTATAGCCTGTCATGTTCTGAAGAGGGTGTTAATTCGACCTATATCGAAGAAAACCTCCTATGAATTGTGGTTTCGAAGGATTCCAAACGTTTCTTATTTCAAAGTTTTTGCTTGTTGCTATTTTATACTGAACACCAAGGACAACTTGGATAAGTTCGACTCGAAGGCAGACGAAGGAATATTTCTCGAGTATGCTGCCAAGAGTAAGGGATATAGAATTTTCAATAAAAGATCTATGATTGTTGAAGAATCTATTAATGTTACTTTTCATGAGCTCAATAGTCAAAGATCTAGCGACAGTGATGACGAAGATATACAAAGCAAATCCAAGGCACCTGATGATACTGCTACCAACGAGAATTATTTGGAGAGTCTGCCCAAAAAGATAAAATTCATGCCAGACCATCCAGAGACACTTGTAATAGGTGATGTATCTAAATGAGTAGGTACGCATTCTTCTACTAAAGATATAGCAACAAATGTAGCTTTCATTTCTCAAGTAGAACCTAAGTCAGTAGTATATGCTTTTTCTGATGAGTTTTAGATTGATGCCATGCAAGAGAAACTTAATCAATTTGAGAAAAATTAAGTTTGGGAACTTGTTCCTAAATCTATTGATCAATCGATAATTGGTACCAAATGGATGTTCCAAAATAAATTGAGTGAGGATGGACATGTTCTACGCAACAAAGCATGTCTAGTTGTACATGGTTATAATCAAGAAGAAGGAATTGACTATGACGAGACATATGCTCCTATTGCTAGACTAGAGTCTATTCGCATATTTTTTGCATTTGTATATTTTCACAATTTTAAACTTTTTCAAATAGATGTGAAAAGTGCATTTTTGAATTAGTTTTTAAAGGAAGAGGTTTTTGTGAAGCTACCTCCTGGATTTGAAGATTTTCAAAAACTTGATCACGTTTTCAAGCTTAGAAAGGCGCTTTTGGGACTCAAACAAGCATCACATGCTTGGTATGAACACCTAAGTGCTTTTCTACTTGAAAATTGGTTTTCAAAAGGAAGAGTTGATACAACCCTGTTTATCAAACCTTCAGTTGATAGTACTTTACTTGTACAAATTTACGTTGATGACATTATTTTCGGTTCTACTAGCGAAAAACTTTGTCAAGATTTTGCTAAGTGTATGTAGAGTGAGTTTGAAATGAGTATGATGAGAGAACTTAACTACTTCCTAGGACTCCAGATCAAACAACAATCGGAGGGAACCTTCATCAATCAAGCCATGTGCATGAAGGATTTACTAAAGAAGTATGATTTCGACAACATAAAACCTATCGACATGCTAGTGGCTACATCAATACGACTTGATATTGATGAAAGTGGCAAACCAGTCGACCAGCGTAAGTATCAATGTATGATTGGTAGTTTACTTTATTTAACTGCTAGTCGTCCTGATATCATATTTAGGATGTGCATTTGTGCACGATATCAAGCTAATCCTAAAGAATCACACTTGTGCGTCGTTAAGCGTATCTTTCGATACCTTAAAGGAACTTTTACAGTCGGCTTATGGTACCCTAAAACCACATCGTTTGACCTAATCGGTTACTCCGATGCTGATTTTGCTGGATGCAAAGTAGATCGTAAAAGTACCAATGGCACATGTCATTTCCTAGAAAAAGCTATAGTCTCTTGGTTTAGCAAGAAGCAAAACTCTGTACCATTATCAACAACTGAGACTGAGTACATGACCGGAGGATGTTGTTATGCTCATATTTTGTGGATAAAGCAAACTCTAGAAGACTAAAATTTGCACTACACTAAGATTCCTATTTATTGTGATAACACTAGCACTGTTAATTTGACTAAGAATCTCGTATGTCACTCACGTAATAAGCACATAGAAATACGTTACCACTTTTTGCATGATCACCAACAACACGGAGATATCTGCTTAGAGTTTATTGACACAGATCATCAACTGGCAAACATATTCACAAAACTACTAGCTGAAGATCGTTTCAACTATCTGAGTCGAGAGTTAGGCATACTTGAATTTCTAGAGTCGTAATGTGTTATGATTAATAAAAATGCTTAAAACATAATATTCAGCAATTTATTAATCGAAGTTATTTTGGGTAGAAGTCGAAAGGGTCCTTCTGTCAAAAAGGCGTAAAAGCCTAAGCGACACGGTGCCAAGTGTCTTCGGACTACCGCTTGCTAGGATCCGGTCCTACAGCTAACCCAAGGTGATGAACATTAATCAAGTCAAAGAAATAAAATTTATAGGCTATTTTTATAATTCATTATACAAAAATGACCTAAAATACAAGTGGCCGAACTCGGACCGAGTTCTGACCGAGTTTGGGCTGAACTCTGTGGGAGCTATTTTTATAAACAACAGTGAACCAGCAGCCCCCTCTATCATATTCTTCATCTTCTTCCTCCGCACAGCCGCCTCCAAGCCCTAAAACCCTAACCCTAGGTTTTAGAAAACCCCTTTCCAAGCCTCAAAACCCTATTCTCTTGGATCTAAAGGCTCTAGGAAGGCGTTCTCTACCACTTTTTGATCTTCATTAAGGTATATTTGTACCGTTTCTAAATTTTTTTTTATATGACTTCTAGAATTCCTAAGAGAAAGAAAGCTAGAGATACCGCTTCATCTTCCACATCGGAGTATGAACCTGTCAATGTGTTCAGTCCCTCTCGTCCCGATGACGGTGATGACTATGACCCGACCCTATTTATCTCTTCCTAGAGGTCATCCCTTTGGTTCGATCATTTTCGGTATCGAAAAATTTGTCCGAAAAAATGATAAACTTTACCGTTTTCTCGGAATATGCTGTTATCTTTAAAAACCTAGGACTTCGAGATTTTCTAGAGACTTCCAACTCAATCTATGACAACGTTGTCCACATGTTTTATTGCAACATACAAGAAGCATACGACAATATTCATTCTTCTGTCAGCGATAAGGAGTTTGAATTTAACTCTACCGACTTGAGCGAATACTTCCAAATGCCTGACATTGGTGATGCTTTAGTCGATATTACAAAATTTCAATTTCTTGCCGACATGACCCTTGAGTCCTTTAAGGTTGGGTTGTGTCATTCGAGTCTGGTTCCATGGTCACAGTTGTATGCACGTTACCTTATCCAACATTTTTATGAACTTCATCGTATTATCTATTCATCTCTGCTACCTAAGACAGGATCCACTGACGAGATCACAGTCTTAGAGTTATCTACTATGTGTCATATCCACTTCGAGATTACATTTTTTTCCCAAGACTATGATATCATTCATGACCAGCTGTCGGAGGGCTGGCTGGAACCTCCTTTATCCTATGCATCTGGCGGTCATCTTCCAAATTTTTTACATCGATTTAAAGTTGTGTTTTATCTTTGGAACGCCTTCAGAGATCTTTAGGTCTACAAAGTTCCTTCACCCTCCTAATGATGCTCCACCTCCACCTCCATCTGCTCCAGACGCAGCCCCAGCAGCTGCTCCAGCCCCTGCAGCTCCGGTTCATACCATTGATGAGCTTTATTAGAGGTTCGATACTTTTGTCGCTCTTCAGGGACAACAGCATCATGCCTATCTAGCTCGCTTTGGTGATGCTGTGTTTCGCTATATTTCTCAGGCCTAGGTCTAGAGAATTGCGATGGCTGATATTCAGTGGACGATGGCACATCATCCAAATGCCCCTACGACCATCATCCGTCAACCTGATTTTGATGGACAACGACTTGGTAATGCTCCGTCGTATGCTTATTTTGATCCGATGACAACCTACTTTAATCCACAGCCTCCTGCTGATTCTACTGGTGTTGCCGATAGCTGATGATTCATATTTTGGTCTAGTATTTTGTGTGGATTTGTCTGGTAGTTGATGATGATGTAGTGACACTTTATTTTCTGCCTTTTGGACTACTGTGGCGATGTTTTATTTTATGCACTCTGGACTTCAGTTGTAGTGACTTTTTCATTTGCTATGTTAGTTGTTTTTCATCTATTGCTCATGTTTTTATTACTGCTACTACTGATGTTCTCGTTCATATATTTGAGATATTGACTTGTTAGTTAATATCATATTTGGTATTACTCCTTTTTCTTTGTTGTTATTGGCTTCACAAATTGTGGAGGAGCCGTACTTTGAGTGCATGACAAAGGGAAAAAAAGGAGCATATACCAACATATACCAAATTTTTTTACGATTCAGAACAAGTCAGTTACATAATTTTAAAGTTACTTATTATTTGTTATATTTTGGTATAAACTCAAAGTTTGTCAATTATCTAAATAGAAAAGATTGTTGGCCCATTGGTTAATGATCACACATGATTTTGATAATCAACATCAACTTTGGTCGATATGCAAAATACAAATACTGCTATATATTTACTGGTTTCAAGTAAAAAAAAAATCTGTATCCTAAATCTGCGTCCTACTACTACAAAGTACAAACATCGTGTCGTCATTAAGAACCCAAAGCACTCGAATCAAGATCAAGTATTTTTTATATTTCTTCTGTAATTTTATTTTTTATTGAGCCTAGAAAGAATATGTAAGATTGATCAGGATCGGTACTGGCTAAGGTTTTCTCAATCCACAAAAATTATAGCCTATCTATCCACAAATATGTATCCAAAAAGTCTACATACTAAAAACCCCAAAACCCAACCAAAATTGGCTCAAACTGTTCTGTCCTGACCCTGGCAGAACTCGGACAGAACTCAGCCCGAGTTCGGTCCAGGTCAGATCACTTTGATTTTTGAATCCCTTGATATCTGCATCCAACGTTCGAATACAAATTTTTTGCATCCGAACTATGCCCGAATTCGGTCTGCAAAAATACTATAAATAAACAAGAACTTTTCCATTTCTAAATCACTCATTCATTCAATCAATCTTCTCTTCTCTATTCATTCCTAAGTATTTTCTACGAGCTACACTTTCAATTCAAGCCTATACTACTCTTAGCCATGCCAGTACAGTTTATGTTTAATCTAGAGTTTAGTGTTGAAGAGTTGTATTGGAGGCTGCATTCAAAAAATATTCTAGTTTTTAAATCGGCCTCTAGAGTCGGTCGTGCACTTGTCGTCAAGCACGGTATTATAAGAGACTGCAAGCTCTCAATTAGCTTGTGCCGTAGTGGATTAACATTAAACAAGAGTACTTGAGACTGGACTAGTCTTATCAGAGAAAAACCAGTATATATCGTTGTGTCACTGAGTTTGATATTCTTGACTCTTACTTTACTGTAAATTATTTACTGTCATATCATTTGCTTTTACCTGCCATAGTATATAGTTTTAAATTTTTAATTGGTAATATTTTTTACTGCACATGCACACACTCTATTTACCCCCTCTAGAGGTGCTCAACGGTCCTACAGAACCTTGTGGCATGTGTCATGATGATGATTAGGTCATAAACACTAGGGTGTCGTATCACGCCACTCTACAGAGGAGGACCTTCATGTCATACCGTGGCGATAAGTTTGGACATGTGAAGATGGGTGACAAGGGGACGACTGTAGTTGTAGGCATCAGTGATGTGTACTTGACGACGAAGCTTGGTGAGAAGCTCGTCCTCAGGGGTGTACGACATGTACCGAGTTTGTGCTACAACTTTTTTTTGGTAGAGAGGCTGACAGATGATGGCTGTCGTAGTTTATCTAGGAACAAAGATTGGATGCTTGTAAAGGGTTCCTAACATCTAGCTCAAAGAGATTTGTGTTGTGACATGTACAGGCTCAAGCCGCTGAGTTATACAAGCAGGCCACATACACCGGATGGAGGCTCGAGGTGTGTTTGACAGGAGTTAGATCGTCGAAAAGTTGCTGATGAGGGTCTTCGAGATATTTTGAGGGTTACAGAGGATTTGGTTCATCGAGACAAAGTGACGAATAGAGGTGAGTCAAAGATTGAGGGTCAGTTTGTCAGTCCTATGACAGCTGGTCGGTCTCCAAGTGGGGGTTGCTCTACGGATCCGATTTTGGCGATGAGTGGTTTGCCAAAGCTTCACGGAGCGACATTGGTTCAGTAGTTCGAAGCCAGGGAGGAGATCAAGGTTTGCAGTAAACTCAATATGAGACATGTGCATCTCCATTCATATAGTTCGGGGAGGGGGTTGTGGGTCATCGACTGCGTGCACAGTACATGATGTTCTGTTCGAAAATACATGTGTACGGAGGAGCTTCAATGTCCTACACGAAGGTGGGCAAGTTTAGGAGTTCGATTCTCAGCGGGATCACACCGTCCGCTTGGTTGGGCCAGCTACGGGTGAAGAAGCTCAATGGAACGGTAGCACATTCCTGTAGAAGACGGTAGTTGGGGACAAACAGTCGATACTTACGGTGAGGCTGATAGTCAGTGACTTCGGTCTTGATCGTGTTATTGATATCGGCAGGATCCTAGTGGTACAGGAGGTGCTACGCATGGTAGCTAGCGTCGACGTTACGGTCGATGAGCTGGAGATGAAGAAAGATGCAAAACAGCTAGAGGGATTGAAGATCAGTGGTATGGGGGAACATGAACTCTACTACGGGGCGACATACATGGAGTCCAGTTGAGAAGCCATGTGGTCAACACCCTCTCATCATATTGGAGGGGGAGATTGTTGGAGTCTAGTCTGGATTTGGTAATAGCATATTTATGGAGTCCAAATCTGATTAAATATTTAATTTAATTTGATTTGGATGTCTATAATTTGTGCTAGACTATTTTAGATGTTGTAGGATTCTCTTTTGAGGGTTTCCTATTTATGAAATCCTATTATAATCTAAAATATGATGTTGATGGGCTATTTTAGGTGCAATATGATTCTTATTTGAGGGCTTCCTATTTAGGTAATCCTATTATGACCTAAAATAGGATTTTTCTCATCCTATATATATATATGGTGAGGGTGGAGGCACAAAATCTAATACAAAATTAAGATTCAGGGTACTCGTCCATATGAGATCTAAGAAAAAGCTCGTACTGTGCTCTTAGGACTTCGCCATACAAGACATAAGGAAGAAGAAATCTAATCGAGGAGTCATCAACTTCGGTTACAGAGATTGCTACGATTTGATGAGCTATTTCAATTGTAATCTCTTTCTTTCCTTCTTGAGTGTGGTGAGGGGGTTGAACCTATTCGGACAGGGTTCAACATTGTTTCTTTGTCAATTTTGTAATTTCACTTGAGTTATATAGATTGGGATTTGTTCATGTGACGTAGTCACAGCCATATACTTGTCTTTATCTGTGCTTGGTGTCCGTTAGACGGGGGTTGGTATTTCAGGTGGGTTGGACTAAGTTTTTGTTGCGATAATGTTTCAAACACGGTATCGAAGCACCGAAGGGCGTATTCGATTCCCAACAATACGTAGGTGTAGAAATACGCAAGCATGCTAGCTATATCTATATTAAGAATACTCCAATATGTAAAATCATCCAATACACACATAAGCTGTAATATATTCAGTTGCTCATAATACATAATGAACAAATATATCAACTGTATCAAGTACGGTATGTTAATAAACAAATAGCTGGGTGGAGACAAAACTATTACCAAGCACTAATCCAAACTAGAAAGGGAAATGGAGTCCGAACTCCAAGATAAAATCGATAAAAGAAATAGTAACCACTAAATAGGTTCCTCAACTAAAAGAATCAACTATGATCAGAAGGTAAAACCTCCTTGACTAAGAACGAAGAGTCTGGTCCGGGGTCGTACTCCTGCGATTCTTTATGTTCCAGGGGACAAACCTTTATACAGTCAAATACGTGTGTTTGTTGTGTGTATGTAGTGGCCTAAGGAAAGTATGGAGGATGGTTTCTTCCTTGTGAAGCTTGGCATGAGAGAAGACGTGGAGCGGGTGTTGCATGGGGTCCCGTGGACGTTTGATGGGAATGACAGCCAGGTGTTACACGTAAAAGGGATATCCTCATTTCTGTTATGTTATGGATACCTTTCACAGGGTTCCCTATAGCATATTGCGGTACATCTATGCTGATGAAGCTGGCTAGTCTGATTGGGAAACCAATAAAAGGCAATGAGGCGATGAACTACAGGACGATATTACTATATGTTAGAGTGTTTGTGGAGATTGAGGCAGGTAGGCTGCTTCCGCGGGTGGTGGGGTATGAGATCATGTCTTGAGAGGTTTTTACGCAGATTGTAGAATAAGAATGGGTCCCCCCTCTTTGCCAGAAGTGTAGGTGTTTTGGTCATATATCTCAACAATACAGGATGTTGACTGTAGCGGGTGATGTTAGGGAGGACGCGACTGAGCATGGATTGATGGTGACGAGGATGGTGATAGAAGAAGAGGCGCCTATGAGGGCGGACATTGAGGACATACGGGAATTGAGTGAGGGCCCTGTCTTCACTGCTGGTAAGACGACAGGTAGTAGGTGTATGGAACTCTCTCTAGTGCTACCTGGTATTAGTGGAGAGGGTAGTGCAACAGGTGGTGTGGACAGTTGTAGGATGCAGGTGGCTTCTGGTGATGGAGGTAGGTCGACGACTTCTCCTGGATAAGGAAAGGGGAGAAGTATCGCAAATAAGGACGGCTAGTGGCCCAGGTTCGAGGGAGTCCGGTGATCTTCCAAACAACAAGAGGGGCTACTGTGGGTGCTAGTTTGAGGAGGCGGTCCTCCTCGTGGCGGAAGGGAGGTAAGGAGGGGATGCGAAACAGGGTGGGGATACAATATAGTAGGAAGCGGCAGGCTGTGGAGATGAGGAAATGTAATACGAGGAGTTATCCTATCCAAATTGGTTCACATGGGAACAACATTGCGGTAGGTAATCCGATATGGGGGAGACTTATGTTGGCTAGAACACAAGGAGGAGATGTCATTATGGAAGGGGTGTCTGACATTCAAGAAGAACAACTCCAAACTGGAGGTGCTGGCTCTAGTGATGTTATTCTATCTCTAATTAATGTCTATGATTATAGGGAATGTCCTTAGAGCGTGTTCGATAGGGAGATAAAAGGATGTGACATGATTAGGAGGAAGAATTGTTCGATTTGCATCTTGCAGGAGATGAAGATTAAGTCGAAGAGGATATTCGATAGACATACTGCAGAAGGTTAGAGTCGGGATTATAATCCGAGTCTATGCAAAATGGCACGCGTTTTGGTCCGTTGGAAGAAGGCGGCATGGGATGGAGATGTTGTACATGTGTCAGAACATGTTATAGCTATTATCGCGATGAACAAGGGAGGAATGATGTTTGTGCTTGGTGCTATCTATAGGCATAATACAGACGAAGATGTGAAGATGTTTGTTGAGATATTATTCTTGTTAGCACTTTGGCTGATGTTGAACTCAATCTCCCACTATTATTCATGGAAGATTTTAATGCATTATTGTATAGCCATGATAAAGTTGGCGGGAGACGGTTCCCCGACTTTATACGACAAGACTTCCAACTGTGCATGTTGCGTTCTGGATTGCAGAATCTGGATGTGAAATAATAAGGCGACTTGACAAGATATGGCGTGTTAGTTGGACATGGCTCTGGGTATTAGAGCATGGTTCCATCAATTACCTCATCTCATTTCCGAGGGATTAGCGGCGGGCACGGGTGATCATTCTCCTCTTAAAGTCAGTTTGATAGAACAAGGTTCATCAAAGGCATGTCTGTTCTGATACTACAACGCCTGGCACTTGTTGGAAGGGTATCGAGAAGCCGTGGATACTGGATGGCAGTCGAGGGTTTGAGGCAACCCTTAATTTCAGTTTGTACAAAGGTTTAAGAGGGTCAAGGATGCTATAAAAGCTTGGCCACATGGACGGACTACAAATAAACTAGCCCAAAAGGCTAGGGACCTCCAAATAATCCAAGAGCATCTTCGAAGGGATGTGGCGAACCTCAAGTTGGCGGCCAATGAGAAGAAACTTGTGGAGGAAATTAGCTTATTGCGGATGGTGGATGAAATCCAGATTGCACAAAGAGCTAAGTGTACGTGGCTTCAATCAAGGGAATCAATGTACTAAATTCTTCTATGATGTAGTCAAAAGAAGGCAACACCGGACCATATTCGACGGCTAATTGATAGAGATGGAAATGAGATTGCGGTTGCAAGCAATATTCAGGCGGAGGCCGTCATGTATTACCTTAATCTCTGTACAAAGTGATTACTTGACTGTATTTCTGAATCTTATTTGTAAAGGCCGGTTACACAAGCTGGAAATTTACGGCTATTGGCACCAGTTACTATAGAGGAAATTGAGGCTATTATTATGCAAGCGGATCCTGACAAAGCGCCTATTCCGGATGGATTCGGTAGCATGTTTTACAAGACACATTGGCCAGAGATGGGGGAGTAAGTTTACGAGGTGGTCAGTGATTTCTTTCGGTATGGCATGTTGCTACGGGAGATTAGTCACACTTATATTACTGTTGTACCAAATGAGGGGGCTACTAATTTAGCAGACTTTCGACCGATTGCATGTTGCAACTTTATCTACAAGCTAATAACACATGTTATGTGGAGGCGTATGGAGGATCTTATGAAGGAACTGGTCTATCGGAATCAAGGAACATTCATCAAAGGCAGGTCCATTGCTGAGAACAGTCTCCTTGCGCATGAGATGGTGCGTGAGTTCCACAGACTGGGAGGATCTATTAGTCATTTTTCATTGTTTTACTTTATTTTATGCATGTTGACTTAGTTTTAGTAGACTACCTTTTTGTTGTGGAATATTCTTATATCTCCTTCGGCCATGACACTCTCACTACAAGGTTTGAGATATTTTGCTAGGGGCACGGCTTGCATATTGATTGGCCATCTCTATAGTCGTGTGTCGGATAGATGATCGTAACTGCTACGATTAAGGTATAGAAACTCGAGCAGTTACAAAACTGGGCGGGTCATGGACATGACTTGGTTAGTGTAAAAAATATTGGGGAAGGACAGTCATTAGTGCGTATGGGAAGCCAAACAGGTAAACCATAGTTTTCAAAAGGAACTGTGGCAAGATTGTATTTGCAGTTACCCTCTGACGTTTTGGACGTTACGGCCGGATACGTATGACTGGATGCCAGTTACGTACTATTAGCCTAAATCCCACCAATGCGCATGAAAGTTGTCCTCTAAATTTCACATTAGACGGTTAGAATGTCCTTTGCATATTTGCGTCTAGGTTAGTCTTTTGTAGAATATTTTATTATTTTGACAGTTCATATTAGCATGTTCTTCCTGTATCTTGTTACGTCCCTCTGAGGACCTGGTGATTTCTCCAGGTGTTTTTGTGATTTTCGCAGGTGCTCTAGCCAAGGACATAGTTTATAATCTACCTTCGCGATGCTAGCTTTTGGATCGTCTTTCGCTTCGCTCGACTCTTCCATCGTCACTATGTATTTCTTTCTTTTTGTTGGTAGTGGATTTGTCTCTGCCCAACGTTTTGTACAAATGACATTTATAAGTTGATTTTATGATATATTGGTTTGTGGATGAGATTAGTTTCATGGTTACTGCATTTTACAGCTTATGTATACATATGAGGTTCCTTATATTGGAGTATGCTTCATATGTATATAGTTGGTATGTCTATGTACTTGGTCCTAAGTATTTTGGGACTGGGGCGTTACATGTTTTTGTGGTGGCCCAAGCGGGTCTCGATAAATTTTTTTGGTTACTTTACCGTACCAAGCAAGCCTGCGTATAGGATTAGAGTCTAGGATCTCATCCACATATTTAATCTCCTTCCTTGACCCTTCATATCTTGCTTGATCCTATCTACCGCTATTCTATCCTTTCCTTCGTGCTTGATAGTGAATAAGAATAAGACTCACACTAGATAGACATGACCCATTGTCCCATCACACTATTAGTTTAACTCTTGTAAGTTGGATAGAATATCTTACGACCTAACCTTCCTTATGGCCTGAACCAAGCCTTAGACAAGTAAACAGTAGGACGACTGTATAGGCACCAACACAGGACATGACTTGAATTCTTAAGGAGTTTGAACTAATTCTACTTTCCTTCAATCTTAATCTCTCATGCCTATGTTTTTACCATCTTGACTAGTGTTGCTACTATAATCTAGTTTTGCAAGCATATCCATCTATCGAGCTTGTTCATGACTTATGCTATTGAGCGCGCGCTCATTAACATATTGTCTAATCAGATCCGGTGCATGATGGTCTGATCAACCTAGTGCACTTTGGTTCTCTTGTCATACAATTATCTTATGTGGTTTGAGATATAGTTAAACTTTCCCTCTAGGATCTCAACCGCAACCGACAACCTTCTTTTCAAACTATAAATCGCATTTAAACCCGCACTCACATCTCACTTGGAACTCTTGATGTTTTGCAAAGGCGTAGCTAGCCCTCGGTCACGTCATATGACTATAACCTTGCCATGAGCTACTCGTCCTTTCCTTCGACCCTATATCGACTATCGCGACTTTCTAATCGTTTGGAAACCTTAGAATGATTCCAATCGTACTCTTATTCGTGCTCTCAACCTAGACGACTGGTATACCATTTTCTCTCAATGAACCATATCTCCCAAGCCCCTAAATTATTCACTTTGATCTACTCAATTTCGTGTTCTCATGATTTATATACCTTAGTTAGCGATTTTCGTTCAATACCATATCCATGATTTATTTTCGTCGTTATCAAAATCATGACTTTCTAAATACAAGTTTGTGTTAAATGATGTCCATGATTTGATCGTATCGATGTAAAACCCTTAAATGATGACTTCTCAACCCCCCTAATCATTCTTAATTTTGAGGACAAAATTCTTGTAAGTTGGGTAAGATGTAAAACCCTTAAATTTTTACTATGCTTTTAAAATTTTATTTGGTATTGATTTTTATTTTCGAATTTGAAAGCCGCGCGCGAAATTTCGTTTTTCATATTTGCTCGTCGAGTGTGAATATGTGCGAGGTACAAATTTTGAAACCGCTTTATTTATGGATTTTAGAAAACATACAGTTCATTTCAATATTAGTATAGTAAATATTTTATTTTGTTTGAAATAGTAATTTTTGTCGCACTAGTGGCAATTTTTATTTAATTATATCGATTTTAAAAATATTATATACATAGATATTTTTACTAGTTGAACGCAAAGTACACAAAATTTGATTCGTGTAGACGATTTAAATTTTCAAAATTTATTTTATTATTAAATATCTTAATTTTACTACAAAAGGTATTTTTAAGTATTATTCATAATTTTGACATTTTAATTATTTATTATACAAAGAGTAATTCCAAATATTTCCTATCAATATTTAAAAATATTTATTGTGATTTTTGAAATTAATATCGTAGCATATTTTTCAAGTTATAAAAACTTAATTTAAAACTAGTTTATCACAAATAAATTGGATGGCGATTTTATTAAATAAATTCTATTTAGTTTTTTGAATAAGATTAAATCATTATTCGATATTATCTAGATTTAAAATTGATACAGATTTGAATGAAATTATTTTAATTTAATTTAGATTAAATAAATAAATTATCTATTTGGGTTCAATCCATATCTACTAAGGATTTCCTTAACCCTATATATAGGGGAGCTTCCCATTGAGTTCTTCAAAATATTATTCCACAAATAAATCCCACCTACTTGTATCGTGTCCATGTTTCCCCATCCAGAATCTTATTCCAAAATTTACACATATATTATTTTCTTTCGTGTCGAACACTCCCGACACAATCAAATTTCTACCACCACTGCCTCCGTTCCTCCTCGCAGCCACCACACCCCCTCTTCGGCCTTTCCGTCACCGACAACCACCACCCTCACCATCTCCAATACCGCCACTGCCACCATCACCAGGGCCCGACCCCATGGTCGAACCACCCACTCCATCCTGACTAGCCTTTACGACCTCCACTCACCCCCGACTCATCACCCCCACCACTATCATCATCGTCCACCATCACCCCCACCGTCAGCCGAAGCCGCGACCGCCCACGCTGGCCCCATCGGCCATCACCGTCCCCTAAATTTCTCAAACCACCACTGCCGTGGCCGGCATCTCCAAACCCAAACCCACAAAAACACACATGCACCACCACCACCACCACCACCACCAACTCACCTTACTGCCGAGCGCCGCCTCCCTGCGCCTCCGCCTCCACAAGCGCAGCCCCCCTCGCACCGGAGCGGTCGCCTACCGCCGACTAGTGACCCTTTTCTCCTCCGTCCGTCCCCCCTCTCCTCCCTTGCTCTCTCTCTCGTCCTCAGCTCTCCTCTTCCCCCTCTTCATTTCCCTGCTCCCATTTTTTTCTTTCAACTAAACTCTCTTTTTTGAGAGTTAATGGAGAGCCTCTCCTTATGTTCATTTATTATTATTTTCTTTTCTCTTTCTTTTCTTTCTTTTTATTATTTTCATGATTTCAATTTTTGTAATACAGTAATAAGTAACAAATGTTTCTCTTATATTATAGTAAAATAATAATAATAATAAGATTGTATAATATATTTTTTTTGAAAATTATTATTATTCCTGTATAAAAACTGAATATATTTAATTGGGCTTGTCCGTACCCTTATTTTCCAATGGATCTTTGAAACCCTAAAATTAAAATAAAAACAAATTATTTCTATTTTACACCTATTTTAACATTTAGCCTTGTCCTAAAAATAATTTTTGATTAAAATATATTTTTACTAATAAAAAATGTAGTTTCTATCTACAAATGCCTATTTTGACAAAATGATTTTTTTTTTTAAATTTTCAAGTATTTATCCAAGGTATATTTTGACTAATAAGAATATGTTTTCAAATAATATAAAAATATTTACTAAAAATCGTATATAATTATCCAAATATCTTCAATTATCTTATGTCCACGACTAGACCCCTTTTTTCTATTCCTTGCCAAATTTTGTATATCTTCCTATCGATCCTAGCTAATATGACCGTTTTGGATCCAATAGAACAGTTCGTGCCCCCATCAGAGGACATTTTGCAACTTCAAAATCATAGTCAGTGTCACCTTGATCATCGTACCACACCAGACAACCCAACCAGGCAAGTATACCTTGCTAATTAACTGTCATATTATTTATTTTTAGCATTTATTTCATTTATTTCATATTTAGTATTTTTAATTGTTATAAACTGCGCGTCAAAGCCATACTTGGGTGAAAGCGAATCTATTAGTCGTTTTTTATTGTTTTACTTTATTTTTTGCATGTTGACTTAGTTTTAGTGGACTACCTTCTTGTTGTGGGATATTCTTATATCTCCTTTGGCCATAACACTCTCACTACACGGTTTGAGATATTTTGCTAGGGGCACGGCTTGCATATTGATTGGCCATCTCTATATTCGTGTGTCGGATAGATGATCGTAACTGCTACGATCAAGGTATAGAGACTCGAACAGTTACAAAACTGGATGGGTCATGGACATGACTTGGTCAGTGTGGGAAATATTAGGGGAGGACAGTCACTAGTGCGTATGGGAAGCCAAACAAGTAGACCATAATTTTTGAAAGGAACTATGGTTGTCCTAAATCCCACCAATGCGCATGAAAGTTGTCCTTTAAATTGCACATTAGACGGTTAGAATCCCCTTTGCATTTTTGCGTCTAGGTTAGTCTTTTGCATATTATTTTATTATTTTGACAGTTTATATTAGCATATTTTTCCTGTATCTTGTTACGTCCCTCTGAGGACCTGGTGATTTCTCCAGGTGTGTTTGTGATTTTCGCAGGTGCTTCTAGCCAAGGACATAGTTTACAATCTACCTTCGCAAAGCTAGCTTTTGGATAGTCTTTCGCTTCGCTCGACTCTTCCATCGGCACTATGTATTTTGCTCTTTTTGTTGGTAGTAGATTTGTCTCCGCCCAACGTTTGTACAAATGACATTTATAAGTTGATTTTATGATATATTGGTTTGTGGATGAGATTAGTTACATGGTTACTGTATTTTACAGCTTATGTGTACATATGAGGTTCCTTATATTGGAGTATGCTTCGTATGTATACAGCTGGCATGTCTACATACTTGGTGCTAAGTATTTTGGGACTGAGGCGTTACACCATGGTTATGGTATTAAGTTCGTCAAAGACAAATGCGCTATAGTTGATAGCTTAACTGGTGGTACTATCTTTGAAGGTATCAAGGAAGACAATATATATGTTTTCTATCTGTTAAAAGATACTAACAAAGCAGGTTGATGCTTAATGGCCAAAAGTGATGAGAGTCAACTATGGCATATAAGACTCGGTCATGCAAATATGGACACCATCTCAAGATTATCCACAAAGAAGCTGGTATGAGGCTTACCGGACATTACTTTCAAGAAGGATACGGTATGTAGTGAATCTGAAAAGAACAAAGCTACCCGATCCGCATTTAAATCCATGAACGCTGTAAGTTTTACTAGACCTTTACAATTAATATATGTGGATTTATTTAGACCTAGTAGAATTGCTAGCCTAGGTAGTAAGTTATATGCTTTTGTAATAGTAGATGATTTCTCTAGATACACGTGGATATATTTTCTTGCATGCAAAAATGATGCATTGTCAGAATTCATCACCTTTTGCAAGAAAGTTCAAAATGAAAAAGGTTTCATTATCACTCGTATTCGAAGCGATCATGGCGAAAAATTTGAGACTGTCGAGTTCAAGCAATTTTGTGACACCCAAGGTTATCTGCATGAGTTCTCTTGCCCTAGGACTCATCAACAAAATAGAGATATAAACCTTGTATATGTAGACACTGGGAATCAACTAGCTGATATCTTTACAAAATCATTAGCAGAAGATCGTTTCAATTATTTACGTCGAGAATTAGAAATTTTATATATCAATAATGTTAATTAATTTTATTTTATCGTTTATTTTTCACTACTCAAAAATTGTTTTTGAGACAAGCCTACAAAGGGTCTGTCTGCCACCACGACTACGGTCGAAGCGAAGCAGTATTTAATTGTTCTCCGGTGAACTCCCGTTAGTTGGGATAGTACCCCTTCAACTAATCTGAAACAGTCACTGTGTTATAAAATTTAATTTGTAAAATAATATTAATTATATTGATTGAAATTTAAAATAACTAAACTTGGAATTAAATAATTGAAAAGAGTTGATGAAAAGAAAGTGGCTTGCAAATTTCTGTTTAAAAAACTACCTCACCAGAACCCTAGCGAACTCGGTCGAAATTCGGCCAATGTTCGACCATAGTTCGGTTGGTGGTGTATTTTAAGTCAGAACCGAAGCCCATTCCTTTCATCCTCTCCAAACTCCTCTACACACAGCAGCAGCCGCCCGAGAGCACCAGTAAACCCTAGAAACTCTCTAAGCCATTGCTCCTAATCTACTTAGAGATTTCTATCCAAATTTTGGATTCATGCGAAGATTCTCGCCCTCTACCACATACTCCAATCTTGGAAGGTATAACCTCTTCTTTCCCTCTCTTTCAATTTCTTAGTTTATCACCTTTTTGGGACACAATGCCTATGAATTTCAATCCCTTCAAGAGGAAGAAGACCCAAGCCAGTGAAGAGACTTCGTCTTCGAATCTTCATGATGATTCACTCTTTTTTCTGGTCCAATTGGCCGACGGTGCGTATAATGAGTTCTGCTTTGAAACTCATGTTCAATCCTTACTATGGTACGCAGATTTCTTGATGCGTAATATATGAACTGGTGCCCCGATTAAATGGACTATATTTCCTGACCACCATCCATTCTTTACGGCATTAGGGTTACACAAACTTGTCACCCGAAAATTCTCTATCGCCACTAATGCTATTAGATTATTTTGTTGCAACTTCATATTGGATACATTTGCTGTTAGAACTCGTGTCGGTAAAATCAATATTGAGTTCAATGATGTCCTTTTAGCAGAAATCCTTGGTATCCCTAATGAAGGTGCCATACTTGATGATATCACTGAATTTGATTTCCCTGCAGGCATAACTCTAAGTAGTTTCAAGAACGAACTTTCTTCTCCGGCCCACGTTCGTTCTGGTAATTTCAAGGCTACTAACTTGAACTTATTCAACTATGAGCTGCACCGCATCATCTACTCCACCATTTTATCCAAATCCACTTTAAAAGATGATGTTACCACCTTTGAACTATCTGCCCTTTATCATATTCGTAAGGGTATTCGATTTTCTGTTCCCAAGACTATTATTCAGATGATGGGTCATTGTCGCGAAAGGGATCGCAACCTTGCTTATGCGATGATTGTTCCCCTCATCTTCCAGCTTTTCGATATAGACTTATCCACTTGTGCTCTTAAGTCCGAACCCAAGTATCTTCAGCTGTCGCGTCATAGCGCAGCCGTCCCTCCTGCTCCTTCTACTGCTCCTGCTCCACCTCCTCAGGATTATCCTATGTCATTTAAGGGTGTCCATCAACATCTCTCGGATTTGCCAGCGTTTATCACTGACACATCTAGGGAACGCGTGTTTCGTGATGCCAGTCAGTTTCAGGCTCTCGCCAATTCTTTTGTCGACCTTCTTTTTGTTCAGACTGGACATTCTGCCAGTTCTTTTTCCAGAGATCTGGCTGTTTCATGATACCTCTATGAAGATGAGGCGGTACGTTCTTTCTTTCAGCCCGATTACGCATATAATTGGTACCGTGGTTCTGGTGCTACTCTACACCCTTCTGCAGCTGGTTCATCCGGACATGGTGGCACTACCGGCGCTGATGATGATGACGACTCAAGGATATGTGATCTAGACGTGATGTATTTTGTCTATATATCATTTACTGAGACTTTTATTTCTGTTTATGTTTACTTGAAAATGCTCCGACATTCCAAGATATCATTTAGTACTTTATTTTTTTATTTGTACTGAGACTGTATTTGCTGAGTTGATTTACTGAACATCTTTATGATTTTTTAGCATATTTCTATTTTCAGCTTAGCATTATTCCTCATTTCATGTTATAGCTCTATATTCTTTTTATGCTTCAACATATAAACTGCATGTGAAATACATGTTTATCCCTATATTTTTTGTATTTCTTCAACGTGTGGTCCTTATGCATGAATTGCGGGGGATCTTCTCTACTTGCAGTTATTTTGCCAAGTGACAAAGGAGAAATATGATCTAACAACTTTTGCAGGATACAAGAATTTTTTTTGTTCAGGACACAGTACAATATTTGATTCTTTTCAAATGTCAAACGATCGAGATGTTATTTTGGTCAAGGTTTGTCAATTATCAAAATGAGGGAGATTGTTGGCCCATTGGTCATGGTCGAACCTGATTTTAATAATTTATGAAACTTTATCTCGATATAAGGGCTAGTTGGACTATTTGGACAACTGTTAAAGAACTGCTACCTATCTGTTCAAGATCGAAGCCGATTTTGTCATATGAGTCTGTATGTAATATAATTTTCATATTTATTGAGTCTAGGAATACTTTATATACTGAGTCATACAGGCAAATAGGCTACACCAAAAATGTTTTCAAAATATCCTATGTTTTAAAAAATAGCCTATTTTACAAAGCTCCTAACTGTTTAAACATTTCTAAAAGCCAAAACCAAAAATCTCTTTTTAAAATGACCAAAAATTCAAAATAACCCTAGAAGAATTCGGCCCGAATTCGCTTAGTGTACCTGGGATTTTGAACTTGGTCTTCCTGCAGTTACGGATGCAACGACTATTTTTCGAGATTCTCTCATAGAGTTCTGTCTGAATTCTGTCAAAGTTCTGACTTTGGAAAACCTATAAATAGAGAAAGATTTCAATCAGTTCAACTCACTCATTCACTTTCTCATCTCTTCTATCTAAGTTTAAACGTCTTCCAAAGTGCTCTAAAGCTTTCATTTTCAAATTCCAAGCCAGTTATAATCCTCTAGTCGATTTGCTAGTGCGGTACGGTCTAGAAGCTTCAGAGTGATTGTAATCAGAGGCTTGATTGAAGAAAGATACTTCATAATTGAAGTTGGTCGAGTACTTCGTATCAAAGCTCACATTGTGGAAGTTGCAAGGACTTCGTATGATAACTTGCGGTATTTTCTAATAGTAGATTCAACTAGAAGGTAGAGTTCTTCCGACTGGAATAGTCCTCACAAGAGGAAAACCAGTATACATCACTGTCTTTGCATTTACTTTCTGATCTATACCTTTGCATTTATTTACTTGTGATATATACATTCTCTGTGATCTTGTTGCTAACTTTTTAATTAGCTAAATTTTGCTGCCTACTCTATACACCGCCCTCTAGAGTATTGCGCTAACTTTATTGAGTTATTAGACTTCTAGACTCTGTTGTGTATTGGCTTATGCAACTAGACTTCTCTATTTCATCATTTCATATTTTATATCATTTTATGCCATTATCTTCCTTTAGTACCTGTGATTTAGTATGAGATTCTGGTTGTTATATTGTCCTCCGTTCGGAGATGTGATTATTATTGATAGGCTACGATTTATATATTTCTTGGACTATTTAGATAGCACAGTTGACCTAAATCGCATTCTACCACCGATGCTCTGGAGTAGGTTGGACGTATCCACGTACTCGTGTCCCTATACCTGGTGCGGATCGTGATACATTTTTGTGGTAGCTCATGCAGTTCTAGGCTTTGGAATTAGAGCGATGTCGTAGTAGTGCAACGACTTAGTTGTACTACTATGAGCCTGCGATAGGATATATGATATTAGGATGAGAAGATACTTAATCATAATTAGGATTTCTTGAGAGATTTCAGGAACGACCTCTGAGAATCTTATTATAAACTCTATCTCAAAATTCATTCCCACTTGTTTTCGTCTACTCTTCCTTGTTCATTCTTGAGATTGATCCTTGGTGTTCGTTGTTGACTTTGAGTTGTATTAAGAACAAGTTTATGGACTATATCAAGGGTATATTCTGGTAGTACATACTAGGCGAGGCAGTGAGGATTGCAGCTGTCCGTCATGGTTGTGGAGTCTAGAGTTTACAGCGGCCATATTAGCTGGTGAGACAAAATTCTTGATCACATGTTTTGGATATACATATCTTTGTTATGAAATTTGTGATTTCTCACAACCATGTTAGCTGTAAAGGCGGTTATTTCAAACAACATAAAATTTAGATCTATATACCATGAATGTGGGGCCGAGGTTATTGCAGATATGTTGGCTAGCGAGGCAAATATTCTGGATAACACGATTTTGGGCCACAACAGTCTGATTATCAGATTCTATTATATATTGGTTCTCGGCTTATCACCTCTAATATTCTTAAATGTTTGATTTTTTGTATTTAGCATAGGACATGTTAGACTCTTAGGGATTGGAGTTGCTATCTTTTATTCTATTTTGCTTTATTGCTATCTTTCTTAATTTCTATCCTTCCTTGATAATATCATATCTTGTGCCATATTGACTTCCTTTGTTTCATCTATCTTCTGGATGCCGCTGAAGACTATGACTCAGCACTCTGGACTAGTAGTACCCGCAACAGTCTCTTGTAGGAATGTTGAGCACCTCTAGAGGGTTTGAAGAGAGTGCTTGTGTGCAACGGAAAGATAATCACCAATTAAAAATATTCTAAGAAGTGTCACAGGTAAAAGTATTGAGCAAACTATGGAATTTAAATGCAGAGAGTAAAGAGCATCAGAAAAGCAAACTCATGACACAATGATGTATACTTGTATCCCTCTTAGAGGACTACTCCAGTCGCGAGTACTCTTGCTCGAATTAATCCACTATGGCATAAGCTTTAACCGAGTGCTTGTAGCTCTTTACAACACGAGTTTTCGTTCGAAGGACTTGCAACTTCAATTGAGGCAAACTTTGAAAACTATAATATTTTTGGGGAGCCTTCTTTACAACTCGAAAACCAAACTTTAAATTGAAACATAATGACACGTGGCTTGGCTAGGAGTCGTTAAAGGCTAGATATGAAAATGAATAGCTATGGAAAGTTTTTAAATAGAGAGAAGAATAATTTGGAATGGAAAGTTCTCCTCTATTTATAGCATTTTTGAGGTAGAACTCGGCATGAGTTCGGGTCCTCAAATTTTGTATTTTGAAAAGTGGTTACAGATATTTAGGAAGATCAAAGCGTTCTTGAACTTCCATGGCCGAACTCGGGCAGAGTTCGGACTGAACTCGGTCTGAGATATTTCATGAATATCTGCTCAATTTTGTATGGACTTTTGTATGGGTATTTGATATAGGATTGGGTGTAGGTTTAGTATAGAATGTTGGGTATATAGGTAGGCTTATTTTGGACAGTGGAGTTCAATAGAAAGTCAGTTGCCAATCCGATCAACATCACATTTTTCTATATTCAATAAAAGGACAAATACAAAATAAAATATAAAACAATCCTTGATCTGCATCTGTAGTTTTTGTATGAAGACGACGAGTAGTAGCTTTTTGGAAGTAATCGTTCTGTTCTTGTACCTGTAATCTATTATTTGCGTATCGACAAAAGTTTATATTGATTTATCAAAATCTGGTGTGACTATGACCAATGGGTCAACAATCTCCCTTATTTTGATAATTGACAAACTTTGAGTTTTTACCAAATAATATCAAAAGAATAACTTGAATTTTTTTATACCTCTTGCTTGGTACTTGGCACATTTTTTTGACTTTTGGTATATATATATAATCTTCTCCCCCTTTTTCATTTGTTCAAAATGAAAGCTCTCCCGCAAATAGTGAGCATAAATAACATAAGAAAGAAGACAAGAGCATACCAAAAAAATAAAGAAATAAGCATGGCCAACAATGTCTAACTGCATAGGTAGCATATGGTATAAATCACTAAACTCAGTAACAAAAGCATGCGAGTACATAAACTCATGAAATATGGAAGTCTGAAAGAGACTTTACCATTACTAGTGCATAAAAATAAAATCTACTAAGAAGTGCTACAAGATCATCATTGTCATCAGATACATAACCAAGAAGCCTATACACTCATCAACTCGCATCATCGCCAGTGTCAACAGAACGACTGGGATCAATCTAGGTTATAGTAGGATCAAAATGGCCCTAAC
Source organism: Iris pallida (assembly GCA_029216955.1). NCBI lineage: Eukaryota > Viridiplantae > Streptophyta > Magnoliopsida > Asparagales > Iridaceae > Iris > Iris pallida. The sequence continues at coordinate 4,343,895 of JANAVB010009399.1, read as the reverse complement.
AATCCTCGAATGCGTGTCTATTAAAGTTCGGATGGCATAGTATCAGAGTGGCCAAAGAGATGATGAGACAGGGTCCGCTAAACGCCAGCAATACCGTTCCATAGAGTTTGGAACTGGTATATGAGACGGTAGTTAGTGTCTCGCTGACGCATGTGCTCCACCTGATAACGCTCATCTTTGAGAATGTAATGTGCCTCAAGTCGTGCATAGAGCTAATCGATGGTGTATACAGGTGGGGCTGGTGCAGGCTGAGGAGTCTGAGCAGGTAGAATACCTCTGACACCAACTACAAGAGGAATAGGAACAGAAAACCTATGGGACCTATGAAGCTCATATGGCGTACCATCGATAGGACAGGAATCCAAGGGGATGTTGTACCTATAAAAGATGATAGGAAGAACCATAGGATAGATAAGGTTACGACCTACCTTCCTGCAGTTGTACATAGCTGACATCATGGTTCTGATAAGACTAAAGGGAATTCCAAAATGAATAAGGTATATGGCGGACAGCTCCACTCATTTTGGGCAAGATTGATACAATAATAATATGATGAAGCTCAAATAAATGTTGGTTCAATTAACATGACATGAGCCTTGCCTTGGGTCTAGGGTTCGGAGAATACATCGCATCCTTGAAAGAAAGTCTAGATTGGCACCAAGTAATACTTTGGTGATGTCGACTAGAGCATCTCCAGTGTTGGGAACCTGGAGCCATTCGCTTAAGTCATCGTCATCAAATTCCATTTCTGTACGACAGACTAAGGAATACATTATACCGTACGAATATTGTAAGTTACAATAAAACATCCGAATGGCGTTGTCGTATATCAGATTGAAAAATTCTACAAATTTGCGTAGGTTAATGTTTTGGGAAGACAAGCAATATTCCAGAAAAATATTAAAATTAATAGAGTTGCCCGGACAAATAGAACAACATAGCATCAAAATCATCCTCAACGGATGGTGGAGGTGGGCTAAATAGACTTTCGAGAGGCGTGTACGATGGGCTTGAAGTAGAAGCACAATCTCCTATTTTCTTTTTCTTTGAAATTCTAGGAGCCATAGAAAAAATTGACAAGAAAATAGTAGAAATTACCAAAAATAATGACGTAGAATGGAAGAGAACGTGCCAAAACCCTTCGATATGGAGTTTTAGGTGCTAACTCTAAGAGAATAGGGAATATGGAGAAAAGAATATAGTTAAGGTTAGGGTTTTTCAGGTGATGGCTGCTGTGGTCGTGGAGAAGAAGATGAAGAAGTGGGTGTTCAAATAGAAAGTGGGCCAATAGCTGATAAGTCAGTTCTGTTAGGGGGTTAACCGAACTCGGCCCCAACTCGGCCATAGTTCGGTACACTTGTATTTTTGAAAACAGTTTTTGAATTATGAATAGAAATTTGTATTAGAGCTAATATTCATTTGTTTAATTAAGTTTTTATCACTTTGGGTTAGCTGTAGGGGCCGGATCCCAGCTAGCAGTAGTTCAAGGACTAGTACACCGTGTCGTTTCAGGCTATTTACACGTGTATAACAAAAGGGTCCTTTCAGCTTGTACCCAAAATAACTCTGATTTAAAATAAATCTTTTGAATAAAGTCTAAAAAAATTTCTAAACATAAATTATTATGTTTTCAAAAATTCAAGAATACCTATTTCATGACGAATAAAGTTGAATCTGCCTTCGGCCAATAGTTTTGTGAAAATATCTGCTAACTGATGATCTGTGTTAATAAATTCTAAACAAATATCCCCGTATTGTTGGTGATCACATAGTAAATGATGGCATATCTTAATGTGTTTAGTGCATGAGTGGCATACATGATTCTTAGTCAAATTTATTATGCTAGGTTTGCTTCATGCACAAAATTTGTGCATAACAACGACCTGCAACGATGTACTCAACTTCAGTCGTTGATAATGTAACAGAATTTTGTTTCTTGCTAAACCAAGGGACTAGATCTTTACCTAGGAAATGACAAGTATAGCTAGTAATTTTATGATCTACTTTGCATCCAGCAAAATTAGCATCAGAATACCCAATCAGGTCAAATGATGTAATTTTGGGATAACATAAGCCGACAGGAAAAGTACCCTTAAGGTACTGAAACATGTGCTAAACTGTGCATAGTGTGATTCCTTATGATTAACTTGAAATCTAGCACAGATGCAATTGCTAAACATAATATTAGGTCGACTAGCAGTTAAATATAATAAACAACCAATCATACATCGATACTTACGTTGGTCGACTGGTTTGCTACTGTCACGATCCGCACCCGCCTTTCCGATACGAGACGTGTCCAAGTCCAGCCTACGCCACAGTTTTGGCGATAGAACGCTGTCTAGTAGATATACAAGTCACAGAATCTAACAAGGCAGTCTAGATCTCATCCACAGAATATGACACAATCAACTGAATAAAGAATGATAATATATAAAATGAAGTATCCAGCTCATCATGAATCCAGGTCATGTCCGGTGGACACAAATCCACTGCCAGTAGACGTAATAAAAGAATACATGGAATAGAAATAACTGAATTAAAACTGCTAATCATTAAAGTACCCTCGTCTGCAGTGGTACCGTGGTCCAATGCTAGCTCAAACCTACTCGCGTGCACCTGGCTCAATACTCGGCTAAACCTGAAGAGATCATCAGGTCCTCAGAGGACTAGCAAGATACATAATATACAAGCTTTTCTACAGTTTAACATGCATAAAAGATATCCAAGATATAAGCCGAAAAACTAAACAAGCGCGAGACATGAATGTAGGAACAGCTACGTATAAATGAACTGCTGAAAACAAGTAAAACAAGAAAATCAAGGTAATACCAACCCTCGCCCCGAATGTGGACTCGCAGGTTAGTTTCGAGACAAGTCACCCTCGCCCCGTGTGTGGACTCGCAGGTGCAATGGACAACCCTCGCCCCGTGTGTGGACTCACAGGTTGGAAAACAAATAAAATAAGAAAATAGCAGTTCAATCTATAACGTGATCGTCCTACAATACAACACAAACCAGTACAAGAGAAAAAGCATGTCCAATACGACTACAAGGCTAACAGTGAGCAATAGCAAAGCACATGTCAGCAATCAACTGAATAAGGAAAGCAGATAAGCATGTAAATAAAACTGTAACGAAAGGCAAGGTATACTTGCCTGCGGTTCTGAGCTGTTGGCACGGCTAATGTGTTGAGTCAGAAGTCCAATGAACATGTTTTATGAATTTATAAGGTTAATAACGATTTTGGATGTCAAAATCACTTATCTACTAGGTCCATAGGTCTTTAAGTCAATTCTAGCCTGATTTGGGTTTATACTATATAGGTTGTGCTAGATTTATTTATTAGCAGCCCTTTGGATATGCCCCACTTGTCTCCAAATATTCATATACTCATAGATAGTTTGTCCTAGGATACATACCCACTACCTCTATGTATCACATATAGCTGTATTACTTTTGACCCTAGAATACCCTCTCCATCTAGTATAAACATCTGACGTTCCCGTAGATATCCCAATTTGATACTCACAACACACCAATCTGTGTATAAATGAAATGCTAGGTTGGGCTACACTATATGCAGTTGCACACAGGTTGGGCTACACTAGGAATAACCCACATAAATTTAATTCTCAACATCCAATGGCTCCTAACTAGTACTTTGGTACAGGTTACTACCATAGTACATTGGATACACTCATAGGATTGGTATCCCCGATCCTGGATGTACATATAGAGGTAATCCTTTCTATGATATTCTGGACATCTTCCTATATGTTACTTATACTACTAGTCAGGGTACTCATGCATGAATATGATACCATGAATAATGACCAGAGTTGCTGCACTATTGAAATCTGTAGGCTAGTTCTTAAGCTTAGATTTCTTTCCCTGTCTCCCACGTGTACTTCCCTCTTAAGTTAACTACACATGGTTCAATGATACCATGCTTTTTCTAAGTGTACAATGGCTCACAAACAAGCCATGCATCCCTCTTTAACTGCTGCCATGTGCCCAATTGTTACTCTTGTTTTCCTTTACCACTCCAGGTTGTATTACCTGCCCTATGACTCGACTACTTATATTCCCATTTCACAGTTTTTCAGACTTTTAGAATTAGTGCTAACTCCTATCATAACCGATACACAGTACCATTTATAGGATGTACTTAGATGTGTATAGAGACATCCTCCTTAAACATCACATACTTGCAATACTCCATCCTTCCCAACTCTGTTAATAGACCGCATGTCCTGCTACTTAGCAGGACATCCTGAATATCCTGTAGCCTAGATACAGACATTACTAACCAATATGGCCTCACTCCTATGTCCACGTCCTGATACCTCCCCTTTTATTAGACAAGAATTAGAACACTATAATTCTTGGTACAGGCCCCCTATATTTATATTATTAAAACTGTGTCTGGGGGTCCTGTACCTTATTGAAACGCTCCTAATCTGTGCATTTACACCATTACTCATATAGCCTAATTGTAATCACATGTACTAAGCCTATTCTAATGGCCATCCACATTTACCTGCGCTTTTTGTTGCAGTCAGGAAAATCTTCGCGATAAAAGTGTGTTGCTGCAACCGTATACTTTGTTGCTACAGCTACTGCGGTATGGTTGGCTACTGTTCTACCTTACCTGGATATTCCCATTGAAACTCAACCCTGAACATTAACATCCTATAGAGTCAAAATAAAAGTGCAATTGTTACAAGTATTTGGGAATAATTGCAGAGTTGTACAGCTGTACTCATATAGGATATGCGGTTCCTAACATAACTTCCTGTTACCTGTCGATACCCCTTGTAGCAGAAGATCATACACCATCTGGTACCCTCCAACTCCTGTCCAGTTTGTTCAACCCACCTGAACGCCCAATCCTGACACACCAGGATACTTTCAAATTGACCCACACCCTATTACCTTTCATCAACGTTACAAGGACAGCCCTATATGTTACCTGATGACAACCTCTGTTCTACGCCTATACAGACTCCCCATTCTTGTGCATATCATATTGCTACATTACCAGGGAAACTATCAGTAGTTCATTAAGCCAACAGTTTTATGAGAAAGGCACAGGTATCCAAGGTATAGGCTAAAATTGCATACTACTAATATCATAAAGCACATATGGTTATTAGAGCAAGAATAACCTATAGATTAATGTTAGCAAGAGCACCATGTAACCTAGGTCGAGCCTGTACCTGGAGATGCATATAAAAAACACAACGAATCCTAGAACAGGGTTGCCCCTCCTATTTACAGAATCTAGGGTCTACATATCTAACAAGTAACTCTTTGATCCTTAGAGACATAAACTCGAGCAACTTATGCATATATTCAAGAACTGTAATTTAAAGAACAGGATTATTTACCTATTGAGGTCCGGGTGTGAAAACTCGATTGCTCCTCTGGCTTCCTGCTCGACTGCTCTCACGACTCCTCTTGATTGTGTTTGCGGCCGAGAAGATATGCCCTGCTTGGGTTTGTAGGTGAAGGAAGGGTCGGCTGATCCTTCTGCATATTTATCGATAGCAGGGGATCGAAAGGGAATGGATAGATTCGAAGTGATGAGTAGATGAGAATAGCCAAATTTGAAATTTCGACTGGATTGATCTCTTGATTCTTATTTAGGGATTCGAGTAATCTCCTGAATCGATCAATGGGACGAAGGGATCGGCCAGTAGCAATCTGGATTTGGTTCTTAAGGAAAGGGTTATCCAAATTGCGTTTAAATTCGATCTGTTTACACCAAATTCAAATGTAGGCTTTTGCATTAAAGCCCTTGGTTGGGATTTAGTTGCACAGGGCCACTATTCCTTTATTTGCTATTCAAGAATGTACATTATATATAGCATTTATATCCTTAGGGAAAGAGAAAAAGATTTGAATTAAAATAATAATAACGAAAGGGGAAATTTATATCAAGCCTCCTTCTTTAATTGGATATTGCAAAGCTTCCCTCTCTTTATTTAATTACAAAACCTGTCTTCCATTTTAACATTCATTATCAAAAGGAAATGTTTAAAAGAGAAATAATAATAAATAAATAAAATATATATAAAAATAATTGGGCCAAGGGCTCACAAACCTACCCACCTTAAAATAATTTCGTCTTCGAAATTCAATAAAAGCTGTGATATAAATAAATAGTCAAAACTTGCTGTTACTAGGATATTTTCAATTCACAAAATCTAATATAGGACTAACAATGGTACTATTACTATGATTCTATTATGAACTTCCGTCAACTCCTCCTTGTGCGGCTGGTAGTGGTGCGGCAGTCGCATTTTGCTTCGGACAAAATCTAGATATGTGTTGGTTGGAACCACAAGTCCAAAACAACCCTAACCGTTTGCGGCACTCTTCTTGGATGTGGCCCCTCTTCATGCAATACTGGCAGGTGGGAACGTCTTGGACTTGATATAGGGCTGCTTGTGGCTGCTGCTGATACTGTTGTGCTGCGGTCTTCTCTGAAATATTGGATTGCTTTGCCGCTCTCGGTTGGTTGCTGCTTCCTCCTTGTGCGTCTCTCTCTTTCGCTTATGCTTCAATTATGTTTCTACTGCCTGTGCGACCTTCAAGATCTTCTCATAAGTTGTTGCCTGGCTGGTGGCGATGGCGATGCAGATTTCATATGAAAGTCCCTTCCTGAACTTCTTGGCTTTGGCTGCAGGGGTCAAGGCGTCTGCGAAGCGGCTGAGGCGGGAGAACTCTGCGGTGTATTCGTCGACGGAGAGGTTGCCTTGTTCCAGGCTCTCAAACTCGTTCTCCAACTCTTCACGGGCTGCTTCAGGATAGAACTTCGTCTTGAACAGCTCCTTGAACTCCTCCCAAGTCACGTCTGGCACGGTGAACCGAGGCTCGTCTCTATACCATGTGTGGGCGATGTTGTAAAGCTGCATGCTGGCATTCTCGACCTTCAGGTCTTCAGGAATTCGAGCCCTCCGAAGGTTGCGGTCTACGTTCTCTAACCACTCACCCGCGTAAAGAATCCCTTCTGTTCCTCTGAATTCTCTGGGCCTAAGGTCCGTAAAATTCTTGGAAGTTCCAGGGCGAGGTCGTGGAGTGTCTCTAGTCTGGATAGCCTCTCTCAAAGTATCGCGGAAGACGTCAGCCTGTCGCGTCTGAGAAGTCATGAGCTGCTGGAATATCCCGAGGAGGGCAATGTTGTCCAGCGGAGGTGGCGGAGGCAGAACATGTGCTGGGTACATGGCAGGCGCTGGATTCGTTGCTGGTGCAGGGTGCATGATAGGTGCTGGAAGTGGAACATATGCTTGCTGGAATGGTGCAGGCTGATGGAAGGGTGCTGGTGGAGGAAGGTCGTCTCTACGGAATCTCGAGTATTGCGTTTGAGCCGGGTCGCCCTGATGAGTAAGCTGGCCTTCCTGCGTTGGCAGAGTCATGTACGAGAAGAATCCTCCTGTAGCCGGTGGGGTGTTCAAGAAAGCGTTGTTCCTGTCTTGAGAATCCATTTACTGCAATAAAAGGAAACATTAGATGGCACGAAGATTTCAAGCAGGATGCAAGTCAAAGATTCAAATAGAAATCAAGGGCAAAGATCAATACTGTTTTCAAGACACGTGGATGAGATCCTAAGTTTTTAATCCTATGTGCAGGCTCACGGCGGCACAGTAATGTAACCGAAGTGATTAACGTTGACCTGCATGAGCCACCAAAAAAAACTTGTCACGACCCGCACCCGCCTTTCGGATACGAGACGTGTCCAAGTCCAGCCTACGCCGCAGTGTCGGCGGTAGAATGCTGTCTAGTACATATACAAGTCACAGAATCTAACAAGGCAGTCTAGATCACATCCACAGAATATGACACAATCAACTGAATAAAGAATAATAATATATAAAATGAAGTATCCAGCTCATCATGAATCCAGGTCACGTCCGGTGGACACAAATCCACTTCCAGTAGACGGAATAAAAGAATACATGGAATGAAAATAACTGAGTCAAAACTGCTAATCATCAAAGTACCCTCGTCTGCAGTAGTACCGTGGTCCAATGCTAGCTCAAACCTGCTCGCGTGCACCTGACTCAATACTCGGCTAAACCTGAAGAGATCATCAGGTCCTCAGAGGACTAGCTAGATACATAATATACAAGCCTTTCTACAGTTTAACATGCATGAAAGAAATCCAAGATATAAGCAGGAAAAACTAAACAAGCGCGAGACATGAATGTAGGAACAACTATGTATAAATGAACTGCTGGAAACAAGTAAAATAAGAAAATCAAGGTAATACCAACCCTCGCCCCGAATGTGGACTCGCAGGTTAGTTTCGAGACAAGTCACCCTCGCCCCGTGTGTGGACTTGCAGGTGCAATGGACAACCCTCTCCCCGTGTGTGGACTCGCAGGTTGGAAAACAAATAAAATAAGAAAATAACAGTTCAATCTATAACGTGATCGTCCTACGATACAACGTAAACCAGTACAAGAGAAAAGCATGTCCAATACGACTACAAGGCTGACAGTGAGCAATAGCGAAGCACATGTCAGCAATCAACTGAATAAGGAAAGCAGATAAGTATGTAAATAACACTGTAACGAAAGGTAAGGTATACTTGCCTGCGGTCCTGAGCAGTTGGCACGGCCAATGTGTTGAGTCAGAAGTCCAATGAACCTGTTTTATGGATTTATAAGGTTAATAACGATTTTGGAAGTGAAAATCACTTATCTACTAGGTCCATAGGTCTTTAAGTCAATTCTAGCCTGATTTGGGTTTATACTATATAGGTTGTGCTAGATTTATTTATTAGCAGCCCTTTGGATATGCCCCACTTGTCTCCAAATATTCATATACTCATAGATAGTTTGTCCTAGGATACATACCCACTACCTATATGTATCACATATACCTGTATTACTTTTGACACTAGAATACCCTCTCCATCTAGTATAAACATCTGACGTTCCCGTAGGTATCCCAATTTGATACTCACAACACACCAATCTGTGTATAAATAAAATGCTAGGTTGGGCTACACTATATGCAGTTGCACACAAGTTGGGCTACACTAGGAATAACCTACATAAATTTAACTCTCAACATCCAATGGCTCCTAACTAGTACTTTGGTACAGGTTACTATCGTAGTACATTGGACACACTCATAGGATTGGTATCCCCGATCCTGGATATACATATAGAGGTAATCCCCTCTGATATTCTGGACATCTTCCTATATGTTACTTACACTACTAGTCAGGGTACTCATGCATGAATATGATACCATGAATAATGACCAGAGTTGCTGCACTATTGAAATCTGTAGGCTAGTTCTTAAGCTTAGATTTCTTTCCCTGTCTCCTATGTGTACTTCCCTCTTAAGTTAACTACACATGGTTCATTGATACCATGCTTCTTCTAAGTGTACAATGGCTCACAAACGAGCCATGCATCCCTCTTTAACTGCTGCCATGTGCCCAATTGTTGCTCTTGTTTTCCCTTAAGGTTGCATTACCTGCCCTATGACTCGACTACTTATATTCCCATTTCACGATTTTTCAGACTTTTAGAATTAGTGCTAACTCCTATCATAACCGATACACAGTACCATTTATATGATGTACTTAGATGTGTATAGAGACATCCTCCTTAAACATCATATACTTGCAATACTCCATCCTTTCCAACTCTGTTAATAGACCGCATGTCCTGCTACTTAGCAGGACATTCTGAATATCCTGTAGCCTAGGTACAGACATTACTAACCCATATGGCCTCAATCCTGTGTCCACGCCCTGATACCTCCCCTTTTATTAGACAAGAATTAGAACACTATAATTCTTGGTACAGGCCCCCTATATTTATATTATTAAAATTGTGCCTGGGGGTCCTGTACCTTATTGAAATGCTCCTAATCTGTGCATTTACACCATTACTCATCTAGCCTAATTGTAATCACATGTACTAAGCCTATTCTAATGGCCATCCATATTTACCTGCGCTTTTTGTTGCATACAGGAAAATCTTCGTGACAAAAGTGTGTTGCTGCAACTGCTACTGCAGTTTGGTTGGCTACTGTTCTACCTTACCTGGATATTCCCATGGCAACTCAACCCTGAACATTAACATCCTATAGAGTCAAAATAAAAGTGCAATTGTTACAAGTATTTGGGAATAATTGCAGAATTGTACAGATATACTCATATAGGATACGCAGTTCCTAACATAACTTCCTGTTACCTGTCGATACCCCTTGTAGCAGAGGACCATACACCATCTGGTACCCTCTAACTCCTGCCCAGTTCGTTCAACCCACCTGAACGCCCAATCCTGACACACTAGGATACTCTCAAATCGACCCACACCATATTACCTTTCATCAACGTTAAAAGGACAGCCCTATATGTTACCTGATGACAACCTCTGTTCTATGCCTATACAGACTCCCCATTCTTGTGCATATCATATTGCTACATTACCAGGGAAACTATCAGTAGTTCATTAAGCAAACAGTTTTATGAGAAAGGCACAGGTATCCAAGGTATAGGCTAAAATTGCATACTACTAATATCATAAAGCACATATGGTTATTAGAGCAAAAAAAACCTATAGCTTAATGTTAGCAAGAGCACCATGTAACCTAAGTCGAGCCTGTACCTGGAGAAGCATATCAAAAACACAACGAATCCTAGAACAGGGTTGCCCCTCCTATTTACAGAATCTAGGGTCTACATATTAACAAGTAACTCTTCGATCCTTAGAGACATAAACTCGAGCAACTTATGCATATATTCAAGAACTGTAATTTAAAGAACAAGATTATTTACCTATTGAGGTCCGGGTGTGAAAACTCGATTGCTCCTCTGGCTTCCTGCTCGACTGCTCTCACGACTCCTCTTGATTGTGTTTGCGGCCGAGAAGATATGCCCTGCTAGGGTATGTAGGTGAAGGAATGGTCGGCTGATCCTTCTGCACATTTATAGATAGCAGGGGATCGAAAGGGAATGGATAGATTCGAAGTGATGAGTAGATGATAATAGCCAGATTTGAAATTCCAACTGGATTGATCTCTTGATTCTTATTTAGGGATTCGAGTAATCTCCTGAATCGATCAATGGGTCGAAGAGATCGGCCAGTAGCAATCTGGATTTGGTTCTTAAGGAAAGGGTTATCCAAATTGCGTTTGAATTCGATCTGTTTACCCCAAATTCAAATGTAGGCTTTTGCATTAAAGCCCTTGGTTTGGATTTAGTTGCACAGGGCCACTATTCCTTTATTTGCTATTCAAGAATGTATATTATATATATCATTTATATCCTTAGGGAAAGAGAAAAAGATTTGAATTAAAATAATAATAACGAAAGGGGAAATTTATATCAAGCCTCCTTCTTTAATTGGATATTGCAAAGCTTCCCTCTCTTTATTTAATTACAAAAACTATCTTCCATTTTAACATTCATTATCAAAAGAAAATGTTTAAAGGAGAAATAATAATAAATAAATAAAATATATATATAAAATAATTGGGCCAAGGGCTCACAGCTACTCTCATCAAGACCAAGGTTGGTTGATGTAGCCATAGGAGTCTCGATAGGATTTGCATTGTCGAAGTCAAACTTCTTTAGCAAGTCATTCATGTACTTGGCTTGATTGATGGACGTTTCCTGGGTGTTTTGTTTGATTTATAGTCTGAGGAAGTAGTTTAGCTCTCCCATCATACTCATTTCAAACTCACTCTGCATACACTTAGCAAATTCTTGACATAATTATTCATTAGTAGAACCAAATATGATATCATCTATATAAATTTGCACTAATAAAATGTCATCATTTAAAGACTTGATAAAAATAGTTGTATCAACCCTTCCTTTTGAAAAAATATTTTCATGTAGGAAGGAACTTAAGTGATCATACCAATCTCCAGGGGCTTGTTTGAGTCCATAGAGTGCCTTACGTAACTTGAAAACGTGATTGAGAAATTTAAAATCTTCAAAACTAGGGGGTTGTTTACAAAAACTTCTTCTTTTTATAAAATCATTCAAAAATGCACTTTTCACGTCCATTTGAAAATTTTTAAAATCGTGAAAACATGCAAATGCACAAAGCATGCGAATGGATTCTAGTCTAGCAATAGGAGCATAAGTCTCGTCATAATCAATTTCTTCTTCTTGATTATAACCTTGAGCTACTAGACGAGCTTTGTTGTGTAGAACTTGTCCATCCTCACTAAGTTTATTTCGGAATACCCCTTTGGTACCAATTATAGATTGATCAATAGGTTTAGGAACAAGTTCCCAAACTTGGTTTCTCTCGAACTAGTTTAGTTCCTCTTGCATGGCATAAATCCAAAATTTATCTAAAAATGCATCAACCACTGATTTAGGTTCTACTTGAGAAATGAATGCGCATTAGCAGCTATAACTATAGTAAAAGAACGTGTACCTACTCTGTTTGATACATCACCTATGACAAGAGTTTCTGGATGGTATGGCATGAATTTCTTCTTCTTTGGTAGGCTTTCCAGATAGTCTTTGTGTCGCGTCCCAGTCCCAAAATACTTTGGTACCAGAAACGTAACCATGCCCAGCTGATACATCTAGATAGGCTTCCCAATTTAATGGACCTTAATTGGATGTACTACGCTATAATAAAACTGTATAGCATCTAAACATTATATAAGCAAGGTACAACTATCTCATCCACAATATCAATAAGAAAGAAAGTAAAATACTTGAAATGATATAAGAGTCTGAATATCAACATCCACAAAATAAGAGTGTCTGGTGGAGAACAATCCTTCTGAGTACAACTAAAATGAAATAAGTCTGGTGGAGAACAATCCACCTGAGTACAACTGAAATGAAATAAGTCTGGTAGAGAAGAATCCACTGAGTACAACAGAAAATAAAATGTAGTAATTAGGAAGATACTAGGCTTGACATCTGTTAACTAGATAATGATGTCAAGTCTGAAGCTGAAGTCTACCACGATCAAGAAAACTCTGATGGAAATATCTCCAAGTCCTCTGTAGTGAGAAATCTTGTCTCAACTCCTGGCCCGTGGAATGTGGGGTAGTACTGCTCGTCAAGATATGACAAAATAAACCAGGTCCTCAAAGGGACGTAATAATATACAAATAGCACATGTTAGAATGTAATACTGTGAAATAAATAGGGTAATCTAACCATCTATGTGAATGCAAGTTGAGGACAACCTTGGGATATATGGGTAGGCGTAGGCATAGATAACTGCCATAACGTCCCATCGAATGCGGCTTCTGCTATATGAATACCAAATGCTCCGAGGAATGATGGTAGGTTGCATATATATATATATATATATATATATATATATATATATATATATATTAAAAAAAAAGAATATATATATATATATATAAAAACAAAAAATATATATATATATATATATATATATATATATATATATATATAAACAAGGCTAAATTCCCATCAGAAGTGGCATATGCTATATATATATATATATATATATATATATATATATATATATATATATATAAACAAGGCTAAATTCCCATCAGAAGTGGCATATGCTAAAGGGTAGTCATCAATCCCTGTAGATCCATAAACACTACAGTTATCCATGTTATGTATCCCAAACGCCGACTAATTGTCCTCCCCACCCAATGCATATGTCAAAGTCGTATACACAACGTGAACATCACGTAACTATAATGCCCGTCAAATATTTTAATACCAAAACTATGTATGGTACCGACATATGTGTCGAATGCACCAATAGCCAGTCGGATACGATAACATGTACCAAACATGAAAGTGTCGTGAATAAGACGTGTTAGGTCCTGGGAAAATATCGAAATATCTTCTAAATCTTTGGTATGCCACTATGTCTAGGTTAATGCATTATCTACTCATCAATGCATTCGTTGACTGCACCCGAGTCATACTTAGACAGTCCAATCTACACTATATTATCCAGAAAAGAAACATATAATGTAATAATTGCATTCGTACACTAAACATGGTTGGCAAGGTATCTTACGTGAAACTCCATGCTGCAACTGTAGAGAGCCCGCTCTTATCTCCTCATCGGAACGATCAAGCAAGCATAAAGTATGATATTTATATTAGCTTATGTATACTAACATGTACAAGATCACAACTTCTCACAACATTCTAAATAATGTTCTTAGGTTGCTAAGTTGCACATTTTATAACGTCATCTATCTAGTTAGAGTTAACATCTATGACTTAGATTACTAATAGGTATTCATAATAATACTAAGTTTATTACTCAACTCTAAGGACATTATCTAGTTTTGGTTTTAATACTTCTAATCATGGTATGAAAATCAAAATAATTCATATAATCCAAAACTATGCTATGTACCTAACTAGGTGTATATCAAGTTTTTCAAGATTAATCTAGCGTTGCCTTAACAATATTCATTTAAATAATAAAGTAAATATTCTGGAATTAATTCTATATTATTAACAAAAATAGTAACCTCCCTTGAAATCATGTATTCAATATCACAAAATAAGTTACCGAAAAAACTAGTTAATAGTATAAACCTATATATGAAGAATTTTTCTATTTTTGATTAACATATATAAATAGAAATATACTTTAATAATTCTGGAAATATAGTTTAAATTTTTTATTTTTCACTTATTTACATATAAAAATTAATTATTTTTGCACACACAAAATACTAGTTGTTTAGTACTAGTAACTATACAATTATAAACCAATTTTGTTCCCAAAAAATACAAATATTCCAACTCTAAAAATATCATTATAAGTTCTGGAATTTGAAGTAAAAATTTATATTTTCTTCTATTTATCTTACTATTTCACGTATTACAAACAATAAATTTAAACTAGTTGGTATAGACTAGTTTTTATCACATGTTTTCCAATGCAACCTTTTCATAAAATCTAATGAATTTCATTCTCATAAACTTAAATTAAAGTTCTGAAATTAATCCATATATAATATATAATTACTATTATTAACATATAAATTAGGCCTACAAATAATAAAAATATAAACTAGTTACACATATCTAGTATTTACACATGTTCAATACTATTGCCCTTATAAATTTCTACAAATTAATTCTAAAACAAATAATTTATATTCTGGAAAATAGGTAAAATTAAGTCTAAATCAGAATAAAATAATTTATTTTAAATTTATTTTACATTTATATTAAGAATTACAAGTTGGTGCTCACTACGGGTAAAAACTAGATTAATATTTGGGTTTCCTGGTGTAGCGTGCAAAGTATATATGGCAAGTTGATAAAATCTTCATAGAACCTAATGGGTAATGTTTAGGACATCTAAGGGGGTTCAAGAAGAAGAGTTTTTCTCACTAAATGCTTTGGAAAATGTGTTAAAAATGCCTCGAATTGCAGCTTCTTTGACACAATTCCAGATTTGACTTCTCCTCCTTGTAGCTCCTTGTGATGCTTGTATAGTTTGTTCTAGAGGTTGTGGTGACTATGAAAGATGGTAGGATGGTAGGGGAGGGTGTTAGGGTTGTCTTGGATGAGTTTTGAGGGCTATATAGATGGTTGATAGGGTGAAGTAGTAGGAATAAATTTCTTGGACCGATTTGGTGGATGGAGTGTAGTTTCGGTCGAGAAGGGTGGTAGGGGCTGAATTAATAGAATAATAATACTTAGAATTAACTATTCCGGGTTTAGGAGAAGCGGAAGAGCTTTGGTTTGGAGGTTACACCCTTTAGTGTACGAGGTGAAAGGAGAGGGATGTTTTGGTCAAGAGGGTAGGTGAAGGGGTTGGGTTCCATGCTAAATTTTTTCTTCTAGGATAGGTTTTGGTGTATGGTGTTTGGTGTTTTGTGAGTTTAGAAAGAGTGTTTGGTGTTCTACTTAACCACTTAGTTAGGTTTTTTAGGTTAGGGTTGGGATTTGGTCCTATGTTGAGTCTAATTAAACAAAAAGATTCATAACTAGTATTATATATATAACAAAAGAAACTATTTTTTGTTTGAGGGGGTTTACAACCTATCATCCTTAAAAAAATTTCATCCTCGAAATTAAAACAACTATAATAACAAGTACTAACTACTAGAAAAATATTACTCACATACCTAAGCTCTCAAAAAGATAAGAAAAATGCTAACGTACGTATTTCATCCTCGCGTTCCCAGGTTGACTCTCCCGGTGCATGATGTTTCCACGCAACACGAACTAAGGGAATGGTCTGGCCTCGCAGCACTTTCTCTCTATGGTCCAAAATATATACCGGCTCCTCCTGGTATGATAAACTTGGCCCGACAGTAATATCTGAATGATCAAGCACATGATTCGGATCTGACACATATCTCCTCAACTGAGATATATGGAACACATTATGAACTCCCTCTAATGATTGTGGGAATGCCAATTAGTATGCTACTTCTCTAACTCGCTCTAGCACATCAAATGGTCCGATGTACCTCGGACTCAGCTTTCCTCTTCCTCCAAATCTGATGGTCCCTCTGGTAGGTGAGATCTTTAGAAAGACATGATCCGCCGTCTGGAACTCCAGAGGTCGACGATGTGCGCCTGTCCAATGCTTTTATCGGTCTTGTGCTGCTTGAAGGTGCTTTTGGATCTGTTTCACCTTCTCCACTGTATGAACATCCAACTCTGGTCCAAGAATCTGCCTTTGGCCCACATCACTCTAGCATACTGGGGAACGATACTTTCTACCATACAACGCTTCAAATGGTGCCATCTGGATGCTCGTCTGATAGATGTTGTTGTAGGAAAACTCGACCAAATATAAATGGTCCTTCCATGATCCCCCAAAATCAAGCATACATGCTCTCAACATGTCTTCCAATGTCTGGGTTGTGCGCTCTGACTGACCATTCGTCTGCGGGTGAGAAGAGGTACTCAACTTCAAGTGTGTTCCGAGATTCTCTCGTATACTATGCCAAAAATAAAAGGTAAACCTCGTATCTCTGTCAGATACTATGCTGATCGGCACTCCATGTAGCCGCACGATTTATCTCATGTACATATCAGCTAAGACCTCAGTAGACTCTCCCACTCAGAAAGGCAAAAAATAAGCTGATTTGGTGAGTCTGTCAACGATCACCCACACTATATTACGACCACTTGGATTCCTCTAAAAATCCATAACAAAGTCCATAGTAATGTGCTCCTATTTCTTCAGGTATTGGGAGTGGCTAAAGTAATCAAGCAGATCTCTGATGCTCATCCTTGACTTGCTGACATATCAGACACTTCGCTACAAAGTGGGCTATTTCCCTCTTCATTCCATGCCACCAGAAATGTCTCAAATCTCTGTACATCTTAGTGCTTCCAGGATGAATAACATATGCTGAACTGTAGGCTTCCGTTATCAGCTCTTGACGAAGCTCTCCATTTGAAACATAGAGACGATCTCCATATCTCAAAGTCCCGTCCTCATGAATGTGTAATCCGGTCTGCATACCGGCCTCCGTCTTCTGTCGAAGTCGCTGAAATATGGCATCCGTAGGCAATACAACTTTGATCCTCTCAACCAATGATGATTGTACCTGATGGTTCATCAACTGATCGTCTACTCCTAGTGCAATGACTTCTATACCCATTTCCTACAGATCCTCTACTAGATGTTGCTGAGTAGTCAATAGGAATGCCATGGGCCTTTTGCTCAACGCGTCAGCTACCATGTTGGCCTTTACCGGATGATACTGTAGCTCAATCTCAAAATTTGTCATCACCTCCAGCCAACGTCTTTGCCTCAGATTCAGGTCCTTCTGAGTAATACTTCAAACTCTTGTGGTCTGTGTATATCTCTACTCACTCTCCGTAAAGAAGTGTCTCCAAAGCTTCAAAGCGAAGATTACGGCTACAAGCTCTAAGTCATGAGTAGGATAATTCTTCTCATGTGTTCTGAGTTGTCTTGAGGCATAGGCTACTACCTTCCCATGCTTCATCAATACACAACCCAAGCTTTTTCGTGATGCATCACTATAAATCGAGAATCCATCCGCTCCAGAGGGCATTGTCAATATAGGTACAGTAGTCAGACACTTCTTTAGCTCATCGAATGCCGCCTGATATTCTTCTGTCCAAATGAACTCCTAGTCCTCGCGGGTCAATCAAGTCATCGGCTCTGTGATCCTTACGAAGTTCTCTACAAACCTCCAGTAATATCCTATCAGGCCAAGAAAACTCCTCACCTCTGAGACATTGGTAGGGGTTGGCCAAGTCTCGACTTCTGAGATCTTTGTTGGATCTACTGAAATGCCATCACCTGAAATGACATGAACAAGAAAAGAGACATGATCTAGGAAGAACTCATACTTACTCAACTTAGCATACATCTTCTCACACCTCAGCGTCTCCAACTGTTACGACCCCCACCTGCTTTTTAGGATACGAATGCGTGTCCAGACCAGCCTATGCCACAGTGTCGACGGTAGAACGCTGTCTAGCCACAATGGTCAAAATTACAAATAATGCTCATTCGTAATAACTAAATTAAAATATAATATTCAAAGATTTATATTTGGTATAAGGTACAATGTCTCCCAATTTATAAAGAACAACTGAATAAATACTCAACTATCTAACTAGTCTCTAGGTTTGGCCTGCAAGTACACCCATCTTCGTAATGCTAAGCATAGTCGCCGCTAACCTAAAAAATATTGGGTTACCCAGTCAAGATGGAACGAGTACAATTTATTGAATGCAGTTCCAATATATGAAAATGACTATAAAACAAAGGTTAGCCTTTAAATATATGATTTGAAAATAAATAAAGAAAGACAGAAGAAAACTACACAGAAAGTTGGACAGTAAATGAAATAACAAAAGAAAATACTCTCTAACTGACTGAAGTACCTTTGATATGGGATCGATCTAGGGACAATTACACGACACTGTCTACGATGTCTAAACACTGTCTACGATGTCTACTTTACAATATAAATCACTGTCTACGATGTCTACTTTGCAATAATATAACACTGTCTACGATATCTACTTTACAATAATAAATCACTGTCTACGATGTCTACTTTACAATAATAAATCACTATATATGATGTTTACTTTGCAATAATAAATCACTGTCTACGATGTCTACACTATATAAGGTCAGATCACACATCCTTGGTACTTTTCCTTCCCGACACGACAAAATATGACAAAACATAAAGAAAGATGAGAACCACATATCTAATGACTAACAATGAGATATAGTAATAATTAATGTCGAAAACAAACAACAAAATGTACTTACCTGTGGTCCTTTTCTTTTGAAACCAATAAAACAAACCACTCAGTATGCCACACAAAAGTCCAACTGCTCAACAGTCTCCGGAGGCTAAAACAGATGTTACCAATGTGTTCAAAATAGTCAAATTAGCTAGGATAGCCTATCCATATATAACGTACTAGTCCTAAAATATGTAGGACTAGGAACGTAGACATGCCAGCCGTATAATAAATATACGTAAGCTGTAAAATACAGTAGAACCATGACTAATCTCATCCACACAAAAATAAAAGATATCATATAATGATAATGAATTGTCTTGATACAATATGTTGGGCTGAAACAAATCCGCTAACAGCAAGTAAGGAAAAATACATGGAAAATAAAATGAGTTTGGCGTGCGAAGCGAAGACGATTTAAAGTGCAACCATCCTCGAAGACATAGGGATGATGGCCATGGCTAGAACACCTGCGAAAGACAAGAGCACACACCTGACAAGATAACCAGGTCCTCATAGGGACGTAACAAGATATAATAAATATGCCATATAAATACTGAATATAAAATATGCCACAAACAAAAGTAAGTGACAAGACTACGATAAGGTAATCTAACCAAACTAAAGTGAATCATGCAGTTGAGAAACAATCCTTCGACGCATGAGCCCTGGCTGTAAATGGGATCGACATAGTCCCCATATAGGGCACCAGGGGCCTACGTCCGTAACGTTCGAAGATCGTCAGAGGACATCATGTGCAAGGGGCTATGTCCATAACGCTGTGGAAAATGTCAGAGGGCACCTGGAGCCTACATCTCCGGAGGAGCGCACAGGAAATAAGGGAAGTGCAAAGAAGCCCATACATCAGGTAATATTCTTCCCACCCAATACACCTATCATGTCGCATCCACGACCATGTAACACTACTAACCGTCAAGTCTTCTAACATACAACTATTGACAGTTAGACCTAACACACGTCCTATACGCATCAGTGATCAGCCTACACGCAAGTCTGGATGCTATATGCTACTTACAAATCACACATCTCGTTACACATCAGTGTCAAAGTTTATGTAATGCACTAAACTACTGGTAGTCCCTTAACTCTAGGTTTACATGCAATCAAAGGATAAATAACAAGGTACAGCTAATATCACTAAGCAGACAGTAAATCGGGAACTGTAAATATGGTACAGCAAAAAGAACTGAAAATAAATACACAGTGATATACAATAATTAAAATGTAGACTAATTTATAAACAATAAATGATGGCAAGGCATCTTGCCTGTGGTATCTCCTGGTGTGGTGCGATGATCCGAGAGGTCCTGGTTGTCCAATAGCTATGATCAATGAGTAAAGGTACAAATCCACAAGAAAATAGGAAGCATGATTTAGTCACGATTAATGGTGGTAGTCGAGAAGAATTTGTGTAGAAATTTACGTACCATATTTTTAGAAAAATATTTATAATACCAGAAACTAATCTTATTAGTAAAAATAGGATTTTAGACCAATACTTAGAAAATGAAAACTCATTTTTAAACAATTACCATAGTTTTGTAAAAATAATTTATAGATAGAAAACTAGTAGTTAAAAGTAATAAATATTTGTAATACTTGGAATCGTCTCAGGGTAATTTTTTTTAAGTTTGTAAAATATACAAATTTTGTAGAAAAGCTAACCTCTCCTTAGTCAAAAATATTTTAATAAATTTTTAGAAAAATATTGTCTATTTATTTAATAAAAATAGATTAATATAATATTAATACTTCTAAAAATAAAGTCACAATCATAACAAAAGTTTTAAAATAATACTAATGATATAATAATATAATAATATTACTAATAACAATACTAATAACAGTGATAATAATAATAATAATAATAATAATAATAATAATAATAATGATAATAATAATAATGATGATGATAATAATAATAATGATAATAATAATAAAACTAATAATAATAATAATAATAATAATAATGATAATAATAATAATAAATACTAACAGTACTGCTGTTCCTCTAAACAAACAAAGAGTGGAGAGAGAGAGTATCGAGAGGGGGAAAGGGTGAAGGAAGGGGAACTCACCGGTAGGCTTGGTCGGGCTCCGCGAGGCGGCGGCGGGCTCTGGGCACCGGCTAGCACGGTGGCGGACTTGATGGCTTGGGCGTGGCCGGCCATAGAGGGAAAGAGGGAGCGGGGGAGGATCTTACTGGAGAGGGCTGCGCCGGAGGCGGCGCTCGGCTGCCGGGCTGGCGGCCACCTGTGATGCTGTCGGAGGCGGCTCGGGGCAGCGGCGGGAGCGGCCAGGAGGAGGAGAGGGTTACGGGAGGCACGCGACGGCCTGTTGCCGGAAAGGTGACGGTGAGCAGGTCTCGCACTCCAGGAGGAAGGAACGGGGCTGCTCCGAGGCTGGCAGACACCTGACGGTGCGACTAACCAGAGTGGGGCACGGAAAAATCTGGCGAATATGAGCAGCCTAGACGCAGCGCACTTGGTGGAGGACCGGCACCGAGTACTGGTCGTGCGGTCGGCCGAGGTGCGGGGCGCTCGTCAGGGTGGTGCACGTCTATGGCAAGGAGGGGAGGCGACCGAGGGAAGTCAACCGGAGGCATTCTGGCGGCGGCAGCTTGCTAGCACGCGGCGGTGGTGACTTCGATTCCCCGTCCTAGATCCGGAGTCGTGATGGGCCGGCGGGCGCGCTCCAGCGCTGTACGAGCGCAGATGATCTGGAGGAGGAGGAGCGCAGTGGTTGCCGGAATGACACCGGGGTCAGGTAAGTTTAGATTTTCTTGGTATTTTTGGACGGTAGTGGTATTACAATTTGTCACGACCCGCACCCACTGTGAGGGTACGAGAACGTCACAACGCCCAGCCTACGCCGCAGTGTCGACGGTAGAATGCTGTCCTAGGTCAACATACATCTAGCAATATAATACTAAGCAGTAAATGAACTCAATCACAACTAAGGAGGAAGAAAACACGATATGATATAGAACTCAAGGAAATACTGAAGATAGAAAAGTCTAAGATAATATCCCAGCAAATATCCAGAGTACATATCTCAGCTACTGAATAAGAAAGAATATATACAACTCAACATCTCTGAACAGAAGTAAAATCTAGCTAAACAGTCTCAAGACAACATGAAAATAAGATAAGGCCTAACTAAACTAGTCTAGACAGTGGGGTGATGTCCTCAGCTAGAGCTGTCCCATGGAAGGCATCCTCCCAGGTCTCCTCCTCATCCTCTGTAATATTTTCAACAGGTCCAGTCAGGACAGGAGCGAGTACAGTACATCTCAACAGTTCATAGCAGGTTAGAAGATATAATCATGCAGTAAAGTAAGATACAAGTACTGAAAGAAGTGCAGTATGTAAACAGTGAGAGAAAGCTGTAATAGAAATATCTACTATAAATAAAGATCTAACATGTGGCTAGTGAGTCAGAGTACAATATAGACATGTAAATGGCATAGGAGATTCTAATAAGACACTATGGGAGAGATTCTGATAAGATACTACTTGGGTATTATTCACATGTCTACTTCTACTCTCCTGTACCCCCAATCAATACACAAGGATCCAAACAGGTTATGTTATGATTCTATGTAATAGCCCCGAAGGGTGGTACATAGTAGTCCTAAAAATAGGGGTTCTAGGAGATTCTAGGATACCCAGTAAATGGGATAAGAGATTCTAGGAGACTCTGTGATCATAAGGATATATGTCACAAGTAATCAAAGAACCAAAGAAGCATATGGTACGCTATGTAAGTGAAACGCACAGAACGTAGAGTACCCGATGCTCCCTAAGGATAACATCTCAAGAAGGGATCCATATAGTACCAATCCGTGTGACCATCGTGACAGTACAAGTAAAGTAATCTACTGCAGGAAATAATTCTAAGCAGGATATGAAATGATCAGAGAATGTACTTGCCTCGTATCTGATTGTCTGAAGTAAATGTACTGTCCGAGATGAGATACTTGACTCCTAGTTAGAGCAACACAAGTCAAGATGTATACAGAGGGTGATATATGAAATGTACAATGCACCTGCATTCTGTCTAGGTCAAACTAGGCTAAAGTCGACACTTGGTCAACTCTAGTCAACCACTCTAGTCAAACTAGGTCAAGTCCTAGCCCAAACAAGTCTAACAAGTCTCACTAGTCCTAACCAAGCCTAGTCTAGTAATCACACATCAATCAAAAGTCTATACAAGCTATCAAACCTACAATTTACATACCACATTATCCATGCATATATTGTATTACCTATTTTACATATCATACAAGCCATATACATAGAGATTTAGAGAGAGATTAAGGTATACATGTGTGTGTAAATAGGACATACAAACAATGTGTGTGTGTAACATAAGAGGGTGAGGGTGTGCGTACTATATTGCATTTTACATGTGGGTATTTGTGTACATGTGTGTGTGAATACAAAGGGTGTGTGTGTATAGGCAATTGTGTGTAGAGAGTGTCAATAGAGTTAAAGTGTGTGGCATGGTATAGTGTCATGAGAGTGTGATAGAAGGGAATTAGAGAGTGTGTGTGTATTATAAAGTGTACAGATTTTACATGTATTTGGAGTGTACAGTGGTGCAACAGGGAAAGGAAAGAATCCATCACATTCATTATCAATTCAGTTATATAGGAAAGATGAAATAGTTCAAGTTCACACATGTATTTATACTGCAAGGAGGAAAGGAAATCAATTGGTTAATAAATAGGTTTCAGCCTACATGCTTGTGTGTGCCTACATGGTAAGTTCTCAGAAAAAAATAGGAACACAGGTTAACACAAATTCAGTTCACAGTTTTGTCCTAAATTAACACTCAGAAAAAGGGAAAGAATTCAGTTTACATGGCCAAACAAGCTCAGTTGAGAGTGTCATGTGTGTGTGTATAGAGTTTAGATATCAGTTTGTGTGTGAGTGTGTTAGAAGGTAGTCAACATGTGAGGGGCTGTCCATGGGCATCAATTAGCTGGGTTTAGGGGACTGCTATGTGTTGAGTTTGGACAGGGGATGACAGGTTTATGGGGAGCCATTCTTCTCAGGTTTTGACATGAAATATAATAGTGTGTGTTATGTGATATCCTAAAAGGAAAACAGTGAAGGGGACTAGGGAAATGGAAGGAAACAGTGAAGGGGTTAGGTCCTCAGGGAATCCAAACAGTGCAATGTGAACTAATCAAATTCATTCACATCTCAAGAGGTGGCAGTGACAGTTTATAGTTAATGGTTACTAATTCCTAGTTATTTCTCAGGTTTATAGGGAACCAAACATTGCACTGAGAAAAGAGGGAATCTCAGATTACCTGTTTTTCTGCAGGAAGGATAGTCCAGTGAACATAGTGCAATGAATGGGGATCAAGTCCACTCATCAAGGGAAATCAGTCAATGTAAAGGAAAAGAAACCAAAATAGTATTCTCAGTTTACATGTAACAACATGGTTTAAACCATTCTCAGGTTCAAGAACCAAATAAAAGGGAATGAAATCAGTTTACAATGTTAACCTTCATTTCAGTCAATTGGAAACAGTGTGTACATGTACAATGGATGTGTGTATATCATAGACTAGAGAGCAAAGTGATATGTTAGAGTGTTAAGGAATAGCAACAGTTTACCAATGACATGAACCAAAACAAGAGTTCAAAACAGTCCTCTATAACTAATCAATCTCAGATTTTACAAAAGCCATTCTCAAGTTCACAATTTCTCAAGTTCATTCATTACAAAAAGGAAAGGAAGTCAATTTACAATCAAAACAATACCCAACTCAACATCCTATTCTCAGGTTGTAATAAAACTGGAAAAACAGTGGGAATTAATTACAGGGTATCCTATCAGTTAAGAGGAGGAAAGAATTCAGTTATCAAATGCAAAAGGGAGTTCAATGTATAGTCTAACAATATAACCAACATCTATACTCAGTTTGAATTAACAGTGAACATACTCATTCAATTCCCTTTCAACAACATGATTCTCAGGCTATAGGAATAAAACACAATTGTCAACCAATGCAACTATCATGTAGAATAATTGGTGAAGTAAAATCCTTAACTGGAAATTAATTTAGCAATGCATTATTCTCAGGAATTTGGTAATACAACTCAGTTCACATAAAACAGGGAATTCCCATTCAGTTCACCACAGTTTTGAAACCAACCCAAATACCAAAATCCCAACTACACATCCCAAAGCCAAACTTGAATGCCCTACACTTAGTTAACATGATATTAACATGTAAGGATCAAACTCAATTGAAACATAACACCAAAAGGGAATTAAATAGGGTTTTGAAAACATGGAACAGGAGTATCAATATATGTATCAGGGAAACAGTTATTTGAATCCATTTCGAGCCAAAACACCACCTTAACCCAAACAAATAAGTAACCCTATAATAACAGAGATTAAACATGATATTTAGGATCTATTTAATCATTAAAACATAATTTAAGAACATTAAAAATGAAATAAAATACAGAGAACCAACTGTCACACTGCACGCGCACAGCGCACGCACAGTGCACGCACGAATACGTGTCCGACACGACACGAGGACTCGTGCAACTCGAGGAGCCTCGTGTCAGTCATGGACACAACGTGTATGTCAAGTTTCAGTGGCCAAAGTGGCGTGTGCAAGGAGAAAACAGCCCCGAGTAGCAGGGCAAGTTTCCTGCCCGCGCGCGCGTGCACGACCGCGTGTCCGCGTCCAAAATCCGACACGACACAACACGAAAACGTGTTCAAAACACAAGAATCTCACAAGCGAGACCAAACCCTAATTTTCTATTCAAACAAAACCCTAAAATTCAACCGAAATGTCCTTTGAGGCATTTCGACAAACAGTCATGCACATGGACTGATACGTGTCCAGAACGGACACGAAACCCATGACACCCGATACGAATCCTATCCAGACTCTTAGGGGACCCTTAGGGCTTCCTATTGATGAAGGGAAATCGAAAATCCATGGAGAAATAGGAAAGTTACCTATTGATGAACAATGGGTGAAAAAGCCCCAAGTGGAATAATTTTCTCAAACCACCAAAATCCCACAAATTATTTCCTTCCTGCAAACAATCAATACCAACAGCAAGAATAATGGATTTAGGTCCTATTGCAATTTGTTTAAGGGAAAAAGGATTTAAACTTGATTTTTTTATGAAGTTTTGAAGATGGAACTCACCTCTTTCTTCTTGAAACAAATTTCCTAAGGAAGGGAGGCTAGCCCTAGATTTTAGGAGGGGTTTTATAGTGGGGGAATCCCTAGGTTAACTAGTGGTGGCTGGCCATGATGGGCTAGGTTAGGGTTTGAACTAGGTTGGCTAGTCCTATTAGGTTAAGTCACAAAATGACTTGTGAAACCACAAGTCATTTCTCAACCCATTTAATTCCTAATTTCTTAAGTCAATTTCTAGTGAATCTAAACCCACTAACTTAAGTCATGCTAGGTTAGACTAGAGTCACTTAGCCTAACCAAGTCCAACTAACTAGGGTTAGTTCCTAGGTTTGTCTACAAGGGTCCAGACTAGTCAAAGTCAACATAATCTAAACAATTCCAAAATAATTCCTAAAAATTCCCATAAATTCAAATAAATTCTAATAAATCAAATAACCTCAAAATGTCAAAATACCCTAATCATATGGCTAGGCTCTCGGGTAGACAATCTCTACGGTTCACTAGCAAAACACCTAAATCTCAAGTCATGAATTTAAATAGTTTAAAACTAATTAAAAATCACTAAAAATCATAATATGAAATAAATATCATTAAATAATAATTATAATTACAAAATTTCAAAATTATCCTCTTCTGTAAACTGGGTGTTACACAATTTGGTGATGGTGATGGTCATGGTTGGGTTGGCAATTTCTGGGGGTGGCTGTGGTACGGCAGTTTTGGTGGTGGTGACGATGGGTATGGGGTTGGCAGCAGGTGGTGTTGGTGGTGGTTTGGTTGAGACAGGTGTGGCCGGTGATGGCCGGGAGTATGGTGGCAGGAGGAGGTGAAAAATGGTGGCGATGGCGGTGTTGATGTCCACGACGGGGTGCTGGTGAGGAGGTCAGTGGTCGCGGAGTTGGGTAACTGGCTGGAATCGATTTTGGCAGTAGGCGTCGAGGCGGCTGGGGCAAGGAATTGGACTTGGAGGGTGAAGTCTGGGGTCGTGGTGGTGATGTTACTGGGTTGAAGGCAGGGAGGAGGACATCGGGAAGGGATTAGGTTAGAAAATTCTATCGTGTCGGTGGTGTGTCCGACACAACATGGATGGACGTCCGGGATTGTCGGACGGGACGAAAAAATATTGTATTTGTAATGGGAAAAATATAGTGGATGGGAGGCACAGACACGATGCATAATCTGTGATGTGGAGAAAAATTATGGAAGAGTACCTCTCATTTTATAGGAGGTGGGAATCCCGTTAGAGATATGAATAGGATAATTTAAACCCCGTTTAGATAATACTATCATTTAATTAAATCAAATTTTGAATCAAAAAGGAATATCCTTCCAATAGATTTAAACTAGATAAATCCTTCTTATTTAATTCGAAAACTCATAAAAATCTGATAAAACCAAATACTGATTTATTCATAATAAACTAATTTAAACATAACTTTTCCAAATAATAAAACAATAGTATTTAATAATTTCAAAAATAAATTTAAATTCATGTATTTCATATGTAAAAGAATATTTACCTCAAAACATAGTTTTCAAGGCCACCATTTATATTTGTATAATAAAATAAATATCCTTTACGACATATGAAATTATACGAGTTTGAAAAATTCTATTGTGGCACCCTTTTACAAATTTTAAGCAAAATATATTATCTATCATATATTATGGAAAGCTATATTTTTATAAAATAAATTTCAAATATATGAACCTCGTACATATTCGCACTCGACGAGTAAATACAAAACGTAATTCGCGGTGACGTACAAATACGAGTACGCGAACTTGTACGCAATAAATTTCAAAATAATTACCAAATTTACAAAAATAAATAAGAAAAACTATAGTAAGAATTTAGGGGGTTTATATTCTACCAAACTTAAAAGAATTTCGTCTTCGAAATTTAGGAATATGTAGGGTGCAAGAGTTTAACGATAAGAAAGTTTGAACAATTTATTTGGCGAGGCAAGGAAACGGTGTTTAACATAAATGTGCAATTAGAAAGTCATGAATTCGTTAAATAGGAAAATAATTCATGAATATGGTAATGGACGAGGGTCGCTAGCTAAGACGATCATGATATCACTATTTAAGAAGTAATAAGGCATTTGGTGGATCAAAGAGAATAACTTAAGTACTTGGAGTTATGGTTCCTTGAGAAGATATGGTCGTCTGGGTTTAGGTTTGATTAAGGAAGTGGTTTGAATCATTCTTAAGTCTCAAGAATGATTAGTAAGTCGTGATAATGAACCTAGTATCACGAGGAGGATGATTAACTCATGATGGGGTTACAGTCACATCGGTTGGTAACTGGCTAACTATCTTGGCAATAGACATTGGACAACTAAGTGAATATCAAGTACGGGTGTTTGTCTTTCTAAAAGAGGCGAAAGGCAAAATAAAGAGTTCGAAGAAGACATTATCGAATTCGAATGAGTGGTTCAAAGAGGACTGAATAAGTTCTAAAAAAAATTTCCAAGGTAGTTGCGGGTGAGACTCTAGGGCCAAGTTTAACTATGTCTCCGTCCACGTTGAACAATATACAAAAAGCGAACCAAGTGCACTAGGGTTGATCAGACCATAATACGTCGGTTCTGATTAGACAATGTATTAGTGGGCGCCCATAATAAACATATGTCACGAACAAGCTCGATAAAGAGTAAGCTTGCAAAACTAGACTATAATATCAACATAAGATAGTCAAAATATAAGCAGTGGATGATGAAGGAAATTAAATAGTCCAAGATCCTTTAAAATTAAGTCTTGCCCGAAGTTCGGGCCTATGCAGTGGCTCTAGTGTTTCTTTATCTATGACTTGGTTGGTTAAATGGGTTAGAGTCTAGCAAATTCTACAATCTAAGTAAGCTTATTCATATGGGTCACAAGGGCAAGGGCTTGTTATGGGTAAGGCACAAAGTTAAGTATTTAAGGAATCAAGTAGAACACAATCATATATCGGTCGAAAGATTTGAGTCAATGTTGGTCCCTAAATGAAGGCAGAAAGTATTTTGGTATCATGGTAAGGGTTGTAGTTTAGTCTTTATGACCTGAAAGTCGTGTCATAAAAATAGAGTATAAGGGGATGTGTTTTAGTGGGACAC